>VXBB01007110.1:1217106-1231668 GCA_013399915.1 Illadopsis cleaveri | reverse complement strand
CCCCTCAGCGCACGGCGGGGCAGGGTCGCCCGCCGCCCTCAGCCGGGGGAGCCCGAGCCATCGCTTCTCGCTCCTCCTGACGCCCGAAGAGCCCCGATCCGGGCGGTTCCGCCCGCTTCCCTCGTAACTGGGGGGTGGAACTTGAACTCTGCAGTCTCCTCCGGCAACCCCTTCCTTCACAGCGACACCTGAACCGCCTTGGCCTCTCCAGCTGCCTTGTGCGGCTTCAGCTTTCCCTGTTTGTCCTTTCCTTGAGTGTGTGTCTGCCTGCCTCTGGGCACAGGTGGGATTTAATCCGCTTTCCAGTTCCCGCACACAGAAATTTAAACGCACTTCCCCCGGCCATACGGTTTAAGGCAGCTTTCCCTGGGGATCCGCTCCCTCAGGGCCGTGCCCGCCCTTCGGTGTGCGGGGTCCCGAGCTCCCTCTTCCTTGTCTCCTCCGGGACAGCCGGGCTGCGGGTGCCTGGTGTAAGCTGCTTTTGTCTCGCCAAGAGCCGGGTGTTTCTCTGTCTTTAGAGATACTCGGAACGTGCCGTTGAACCTGATGGTGAGAGCCCACCCTGCCTCCCACGGGGGACGTCTGCCGGCACTCGGGAGAGGGAGGCTCTTTTCCCTCCTGTTTCAAATCAGAGGGAAATCTGGGACAGGTCTGAACACAGTGAGAGCACATTCCATATCCCAGTCATACACGCACAATGAAATGAGAAGCGTCTGTGTGTCTTGACTCCTCTAGCAGCTTCTCTGAAGTAACTTGTAGGAGGGGGGAGCCTTACTTGTGCTGCAGATTAATTTGCTCCATCTACCTGTTACATCAGTTCTTACAGTGTGTGTTTGGTTGGTTTGTTTTGCAGTAAGCATGTATTTTAAAAACAGCCTCTTCAGCAAAAAGAATCTTGTCAGTTGTTGATGTCCCTTCTTACAAAAGAACTGCCACTAGCAATGGATTATTAACGTGTCTTAAGTGAACAAAACCCAGGTTAGGTGTTTAAACACCCTTTTCAGGATTTTCCTGTTTTGCCAGTTCCCAAAACCACTAAAGCAAGAAGTTGAATTCAAAATAATCTTGTTCCTGAAGTAATTTTCTGCCCTGCAAGCTTGCACTTAAATGCCTGGATTTAATTATGCTTTATTAACCCGATAGTCTTAAGATCAACAATTCTGTAACAAAGGCAACCTCTTCCTGAATATTTATAGTAATGAATGATTTTAATTGCAAGGTAGAACTGCTTAATAATTGAATAATACAAGATCGAAGTTGGTGTAAGTATTTGGGTCAAAAGAAGTTTTGTGAGATTTAGAGATTTTTATTACAGTTCTGAAAAAAATAGTTTTTTTCTGTAAGTCGAATTTAGTGGATTGGTGTTTGATTTTTAATGAAACTCAATCAGAACATTAAATCATTCTTTGTATTTGCATATTTCTGGTATTAGATGCCGTCTGCTAGCTTAGTACAAAATTATCTTCAGTAATAATCATGATAAAAAATGAGCCTAGTAAAGTTTGCAAGGCAGGAGGTGAGAGATTGCAGAGACTGGCAGTAGTTGTTAATAGTATTGATCTATCTGGCACTTCTGGCAAAATATCAGCAGTTCCTGCCTGTTTGTGCTGCTGTCTGAAAGTATGTGTGGAATTGACTACTGAAGCTTTTTCCCTGTGATTTGTCAAGAACAGCAAATATATTTTCATGGTTTCAAAATGGTGAAATTTTTTTTCAGGCTTAGACTTCTTTGGTTTGGAAATACTCAAGTCCTTTAGCATGCTGTGCCTGGTTTTTCAGGTTAAATGTGATTCTTGGATAAAAAGCTGTCTATAAATTGTGTAATAGAGAGGTCAGGGCTCGGCACCTTTTTTCTGGGAGGCTGGACAAGAAGTTGTTCATCAACTTGTTGTGAACTAAAGCTTATTAAAGAATGCCTCTAAAAATGTTCAGGGAATTGAAAGAACCTGTGCATTTCTCGTGGCACTGGTAGTGTGCAGCCTTGGTTTCCAGAGCACACTGCTCTCTTGCAGGCACTGTAGTTCTGGGGACTGGCAAGTCTGCCTGCCTATGGTTGAGGGAATGTGTTACTTTAAATCAGTTAATGGGTAAATTGAAACTGCCTGACTGCTGACTTTGTGTATGCATTGGTTTGAACAAATGACTGTAAGACCTCATTTATTAACTGAAGACACATTTTGGCTTCCCATGATATTGTTTACATTTATTAAATCAAAAAATGAAGTGGTTAATAGTGATTCTTAGAGGATGTCTCTTTACTACTACTCCCAGAAGATCTGGAATGGAGTATTCAGCTGCCTGCATGAAGCCAGCTCTGACCTCCCAAGTCTGGTGCTCCCTTGGGAGCAGAGCAGGAGCACAGGACGGGGAGGCTGCTGAGACTGAGCTCAACTCTCCACAAACACAGATATGTCTTCACATCCCACTGGGATGTCTTTTGCACTTAACATTGCTGGCTACTAGTTTTGTGATTCTGTCTTTGTTAATTAGGAGGTGTCAAATAGTGGCTTAAAAGTTTAGTTACTGAAGCTTTCCATGGTGGAGTGGAAGAGGCTTGTGCAGTGAGGAAATCAATTAGATGTTAGACAGGTAAAAACGTATCATTTATCTGTATATCTTTGTGGGCAGTGGTATTGCCTTAAATCTGAACTTGGATTAATTGACCTCTGTCAGTTTCACAATATGGTTGATTCTTAGTATCAGTTGAAAATACTTTCAGTTTTACTGCTTTAGGTGATTATATACACTGATTGTAGACCATGGATGAAAGCTTTTGAGATCACCAGAAACACCTGCATTGCAGTTTGGGAGCTGGTGCCTGTTCAAACACTTGCAGAAAGAGCATCTGATTCTTTGCTGAATCTGTTTCTTTGCTCTCAGTAGTGGAAAAGGGATTAGGAAAGGCATGCTTGTGGAACACAAAGTGATTTCAAAGGAAAAGGAATCATATAATTTCTGCATTGTCCTTGGATTAGGATGTTGCTTAGCAAAATGTTGGGAATATTTCACTTCTTCTGAAACAAAATCATTAGTGAGGAATATGCCACAGGCCCTTACAGGTTACTGTTTAATCTTTACATGTGTGATAGTGACTAAGATTAAATAAGTTTTAATTGATAGAGTGCAGAGCATGGTCACATGGTTGGGGGAGGGGTTGCTTGAAATCAGTGATCTGGTCTGACAACTGCAGCCTTTTTAATTGTCTGTTTCTATTAAAGGTCACAGGATCTAAAAATTTGTGGTGACAATTCTTAAATTATGAATGCTTAAAAATCTGGTTTCAGTACTACTGTTGCTTAGGACACACACTTCTGTCTTTTATATGCTGTAAGCAAAATAAAATAGTCCCCAAATTGTAATGAAATCTGCAAAGTGGTTCTAGTAACTGATAATTTTAAAGATTTTTAGAAATTAGATTAAAGAGTAATTAAATGACGAGAATCTAATTGTGCCACTTTTTTTTGAAGCATGAGTTAAGTTTTGCAATAAAGAGTGGAAATTTTCTGTTTGGACTGTTTATTGGGGGCCAGTGCTGGACAAGTAAGTAGGATAGGGAGCAGTTTTGCAGGATAATGTGTAAACAGAGAGTAGCAGACAGTCCCTGTGCTGAAGACATTTCAGGTCAGGACTGAGGTACAAAATTTACCCACCTAGCTAAACTTCAGTGCATGCACAGATTTCCCTGTGAAGGGAGGAGAATGGAAACACTGAGAGAAGTTTAATAGTTACTGGAACACCTCCACAGCACAGTGGCAGTTGGCACTGGAATAAATGTGCTCTAAAAAGTAGAGAGGACAAACATGTGGTGGAAATCTGTGAAGTGTACAACCAAAAGAAACAGTGTAGTGGTACCAAAGATGGTTTTAGTACTCTGGATAGAAATAGATTTCAATTGCTTACAGTCTATTTCCAAACCACTCTTAAGGAATTTTTGTAAAAGCCAAGGAATTAATGTTAAAGGCATAACTTGTAATTTCAGATCTCTACTTGCCTTTGTTTTGAAGGTCCCATTCCATGATGATTATACCTCAATAATTCTGTTATTTTACACTTTAAGAGATTTTTTTTTTTTTGATTATCAGTTCTACAAATGCAGCATATCATTTCTATATCAAAGCCTTTTCTTCCTCACTGTCATTTATAATGCAATTTTCTATCAGAAATGGCAACATCTTCTTGCCACCCAAGGCAATCCACAGTTTTCAGCTGGCTTGGAGTGGTGTAAGGGATCAATGTTTATTGAATTTGATTCCCTCTTGTCTAGTACAATGCTGTAATATTCTCTTCTGCATTTTGGTTCTGCAAAGCTAACAAGGGGGAGATGAAATAACAGCTTGGTAGGGTGGGGGAATGTGGTGATGGATACCTGGATACACCTGTATATTTACTTTTTGCTGGCTACATTTATAGGACTGGATTCTGTTTTGCCAGAGTTGGTGAATGTGCCTTGCATTCCAAAGTTACATGAAGAGAGTGTTTCTGTCTAGTTTGAGAAGCAGCAGGAAGTGTCATATACTTTAGTGCATTTTGAGAAATTTACTGCATTTTCATGTATATTTCTTTTGAATAAAATACATCTTTATACCCACTCTAGCATGCCCTTTAGTAGAACATATTTGCACACTTTTCTTACCTCATTACTAAATACACTTTCATAAATCCATGACGTTTAAAACTTTTTTTGTGTTCCACTTCTGCTTCCTTTCTGGAATCATGATTCTCTGTCATCAGCATCCAAAGAGGTTTCTGGAAAAGTCATTATAACACAAAAGGCATGATGATTCCAAAAGGAGTGTGGGAATTGTTTTCTTTTTGAAAGGAATATAGAGGATGAAAATTGCAGAAATACAGGAGCTAAACTGTGTGTCTTCAGCTGGAGCTTTGTGCATATTTTCAAATAGACAATTTAAACCTTAAACCTTTAACATCAACCTGCAGTCAGTTAAAATAATGTCAAACCACAAAAAAAGATTTCTGTGCACCTTACCTTAGTGCATTTGGTGGTGAATCTGCTTCACATTAACAAATGCTCCCGTTCCTCCTAGGAGGATGAATGAAAAATACAGATTTATAAAGAAAAATGTATATCTTTCTGAAGTATTTTACTAATTGGGGGTTTTGTGTTTTGAGTTTTCCATAATGTTGCTGTGTTTTTCAGAGCCATCTTATCTGAATCTAATGTACTTCATGCTGATGCTAGAAGAGGGTAATGTAGAAAGGGGCTACTTCTGCTTAGGATTAACCCACCTTCACTTCCTCTCTTACCTTCATGTTGTTCTCTGTGTACCACAATATGCAGCAATGTTAGGTAAAGATGAAGCCTTTATTCTGTAAGGCATTGCAAAGTCACAGGACAAAAGCCTAATCCCTGTTCCAGAGTTCTTACATGACAGTCCACATGTCAAGTGCATCTGACTGATGAATGCAGGTGAAGAAATGCAGGAAAACTTGGTGCACCTGACTAGTGTAGTGTGTTAGTAGCTGAACCACTGAGAAGTGCTTTCTTTTTATTCATATGCATTGGAGTAGTGGTTATTAAACACTTAGTTCAACTCTTACTTAAATCTATTTTTTTTATAATTTCCACCTTCCATATGTGCTATGTGTAATATGCATATTACATACAGCCATTCCCTGTGTAAACTCCAGCACTGCACCATCTGAACCTCACTCTTGACAGCCCACATGATCTGTCTGCCCCAGTTTCCCAGAAACAACCTTTCCACTTAAAGCTCCACAAAAGTTGAGTCTAGCCTTGTTTAGGCTGACTCTTTCTCTCTTGTCTTGGCTATCAAGCCTCTCTATGCTTTCGAAATGTTTACAGTCTCCTTATCTTTCTTAATTTCTTGAAACTCTTTTGCTACAGCTCTTACTGGTGCTTTGTCCTGCTTCTGTGGAGGTCCCTGCCTTGACCCAGCCCTGTCCAAGGTACTGGAGCAATGGCTGGAGCTCAGGTGGGCTTCATGCTGAGATGAAATGCCTCTCATGCATGGGCCAGTGGCAAGAGCCTTCCCTTGTTCTCAGCCCTTGCTGTCTCCAAATAAATCTTATATTCTTGGTGAAGTTACTAGAGAGGGAAGAAGTATTGTTATAGTCAGGCATCTGTCATGGCAAGCCAAGACACTGACTTTTATACAGAAGCTGGAGGGGCTGATGTGAGAATCGTTGGTTTAAAGGAGAGAATTAAGTGGTGGAAACAAGTGAAGTGTTTATGTATGTCTCTCTATCTAGGGGAAAAGTCATTAAACTGAGAGCTGGTGAGTTCAATAGAACCAAAGAATTCATGTACTAAAGCCTGAAAAATGTTCATTAAATATCCCAGGAAAAGGGAAAATTATGAGAAAATCTACAGACTTGAAAAACCCCAGGAAGAATGTCACAAATTGTCTGAGCCTGTTAGACATGTGAAGAAAAAGCCAGGTATTCAGAGGAAAGGTTTGTATTAAAGAATATGTGTAAAGATAAAATACAGATTTGCAAAAGTCAAGTTTCTTTAGGAGTGACAGGAGGCAGTAAAGAAAACAAAAACATTCCTAAGCACTAAGAATTGCAAGGAGAAAAAGAAGACATAATATGCTGTTAGAACATAGTAGTATTAAAGATAATGTAGTTATTGCCAAATCTAAACAAGTGCTTGCTGCAGTTTTTGCGCTCAAAGTGTGGGAGAAGGTAGAATGGATGGCAGAAATAGAGATGCAAGTAAGCAAGGCAATAAACAAAATTGTGAGATTAAAGCACTCAGTTCGTTGGGGCTGGGTAACTTATTTCCCAGGATCCTGAAAGAACTAAGATGGTAACTAGCAAACATTTCTGACAAATCCTCTGAAGACTAGCATATCTTATGTAGCATAGGGGGTTAAAAAGGCAGGGATGGAAAGAAGAGTAGAAATATTTACATCTAAAAAAAAATATTGCAATGAATGCAGAAATGCAGACCATGACTGTTAAGTTCAGGAGAGGTGTTCTTACTCACAGATTGCAAGTATTCCTGGATGAGTGGCAAGCAAGTACTGGTTTCCCTCCTGCTTCCAGAAATACTTGAAAAACACTCTAAACATGCATTTACAGCAATTACCACTGCTATTCAAGTCACCAGTGCTTTCACATTTGTAGCATAGTCAAATGTGCAAAGGTTCACATGATGAGAAATTGTGTCTCCTTGTTTACTCTTTCAGCAGTGCTGCAAGCTGCTTCTGGGAAAACAGAGCCTCATACTTGTAACGCTGTACAAGGTGGTTATACCAGGGTTTCATATAGCATTAAAATCTCCCCTTTGGTCCCTTTTAATTGAGACAGGTTTTTTTTTTCTTTAACCCAACTGGAAAATGTAGTTCTAGTTATGGAACAAGCAGAAGTTTGAGGTTTGTTTCTATTAACTTTACTGCAAATTGAGGGCAGGACTTTTTTCTCTTTTTTTTGGTAGCCTTTTCCCCACACATTCTCATGTTTATTAGTATGAAGCTTAAGCTATTCTGTATGCAAAATGCTTACTGTATAGCTGCTTTTGGTGGGGACAGAGACAGCAGCTCAAAGAGTTTTAGTATTAGAGATGAGATTTGCTGTGATTAAGGTGACCACAAGCTTCTTTTGTTTGGAGTAAATCTCGACTTCTTTTTTGAAGTTTACATCAATCTAGGGATTAAGTGGTCAAGTACATTTGGCTGGGAAGTAACAAAAAATGGTAACACAAGAAAGGGAAGACTCACAAAGTAATGGGCACCTGAAATGTTTAAGAGGTAACATGGAGATCAATCAAATGTGAAGCACAGGAAAAGGAAATATGAATTGAAAACAAATTGAGAGATTGAGAGAGTTATCCAGAAGCAGAAGTACTGTGAAGGCATATGAGGAATTGAAGGGTCAGGAATTGCTGCTTGGGGAGAAGGGTTAAGGAGGGGATAAGGAAATGCATAAAAAGTCTGAGGAAGTTCTGAGGAACTGGAATTGACAGGAACTGCAAAGGAAGAGGGAGTGTGGCAGTGTTCACACAGGAAGTAGGATGAAAACAGGCCTGAGCACTTGGGGGCAGGGCTAATATGAAAAGGATCGGTGGAGCAAGGAGGTGGGCAGGAATATAGGGAAGGGGTAGTGGTGGAGGACAGGGAATAATGGTGATCTCTTAGCTGTATCTTACCGTGCAGTTTAGGAGTGGAAGAAGAGTTCTGTATGTTCCCCAGAAAATAGGATGTAATACTAAGAATTATGCAGACTTTATGAGATATTATACACATCTAAATTTTATTTGGAAAGAGAAAATAATTTACCTTACAGGGGAGAATTTATTGATGGAGGAACTGAGATACAATATTGTTACTGAACAAGCTTTTTCTTATGAGCAATGATGCTTTGCAGGAAATCAGCTGGTGTAATTCAGTACTTTTCATCTCCACTAGTTAGCTTTGTTTTCAAGTGAGTAGGTGTTGGACAGAATTTGAAAAATTTGCTCCTTTGTGTGTGTGAACTCTGCTTCACAAAAATATTTACTATGTGACATACTGTGCAGTGAAGTGTATTTCTGTGGAGTATAGTCTTTAAGAGGTGGCTGTAAAAGTTAACGTGAAAGTAGCTATAGTATAAATTCTAGCATCTGACTTGTTAAACCAAGAAGAAATAGAGAACTGAGAGAGAAGGCTGCAAGTCTGCTCCTTGTTGTCTTGGAGCAGTGTGGTGTTCAGAACCATCTGCTGTTTGTGGACCCCTCAGCTAGCCCTGATTAAAGATCAGATTATCAATGTAGTTCTAGCCTGAAATGTATAATTCTGTCTAGGCATTATGCTAAGTATGTGTATAGATAAATCAAAACAGCTGAAGTGATTAGAGCTGAACAAATTACTTTCACATCCCTAAAGCTTTGTAGTACATCTAAAAAGCATAGAGGAAGGGAAAATGGTACTGAAGGGATGTGGATGTTCTTGCAGATTATTTTCTTGTGTTTTATGATTTCTGTTCATTGTTAGTGAAAGATTTCTTTCCTAGAATATGCAATTTCAAGGAAAATTAGGCTGTGTTCTATGGAAGTAAACTGAGAAACAAATGCATTTAGTAATCATTTTAAGCCCCTTCAATCAAACAGGATTACTGTTTGGCTATTGTAATAGGCGTAGAAATTTCCTTAGCATTTGCAAACACAGAATCCCTGCTCGGTAGTCACATGCAAAACATGCACTATGGAGTTTTGCAAAGCTCGTGTTTTTAATAATTTGTGTATTTTCCAGCACTGTAGGTGTATGTTACACAACAATAGAAAAAATGCCAGCAGAGTCCTCCTACACTCTGAGCTCAGTGTAGACTGGATGCTAATTGTGCTGATGAGAATAGCATTGAAGTAGTAGATCTTTTGAAAGCTGCTTTTTGTTTTGCTTTCATTCATTCTTCTGCTTAGTTCACTCTCTTCTGTTGCTTAAATGGTCTGGATGTAGATGACAAGTTTTTCATATGAGTATTTCCAGCCCAATCTGTTCCAGGGATGGAGTGGCCATGTTTGCCAGTGCCTTCCCTTCCCCAGGCCATAGGGATGTGGCACTGATGTGAGGACACACACACGGTGTTTGGTTACATATAGGTTCAGGCACTTGTCTCTTCTGCTTCAATCAGTTGATTCAGTAGCTCTTTCCCATTTCATTTAAGAACAACAGAAGTTCTGATAGGCCTGGACACACTTCTCTGTTCTAAATTGCTTCAATTTTAAATGCAGAAGTTCTTTGTCTTAGGTAATGTTTGCACTTAGTTAACAGTTGTGCATGAGTTTACCTTCCTAGTGTTTCGTTGATGATACAGGGAAGTACCATCTGTTCAATTTGATAGATAACTTCCATGACATGAACTCTCTCATTATTTTGGCCAAGTCCACTCTGGGGATAAAACTTTTATTTTTGCAGCAATATTATGTAAATGAGTATTGTATATCTACTGTTTGGTACACTAATAATTGCATCACTTAAGATTCACTTACACATTGAGGCAGCTGTCTCTAGTGACAGGATTGTCTGAACTGTTAATTTTAGTTGTACTTAAAGCTGCTGAAATTCCAGTAGAATTTAAGATCATTGCTTTCAAGATTGTAGGTGTCCTGTGATTTCTGTGTTGAGCACCTAAAATGAATGGCAGTTCTGATGGATTCTTTCATTTAAGTGTATTGATACTGAGACCATGCAGAGATTTCCAAAGGTATAGTGAATTACAGAGAAGCTGGAGTGAAAATCACAGGCTGAAGTCTGGAAGCAACTACAGAACAGAAATAATTTTATAATGTTTCAAGAGAAAATAAGTTTTCTCATTTGACACTGGGTTTTATGTGTAATAATATACTATTAGTATTATAGGTAGATGCTGTTAATAAATTTCTATCCTGATAATAGAGAGATGATGTCTAATATGCTGCTTTACCTCTGATGAACCTTATTTTGACAGCTGATTCTGTGTGTCCCCAGGAGTAGTTGGTTCATTTGAAGTGATTTGTCTTACTCTTCTGAAGTCCCCTCTAGATACCTCTGCCATTCTTTGTTGTGGGAATATGGTGTCCTAAGAGTTTCTGGTGTGTCATAAACCAGATAGAGTTTGTGTGCCTTCTATTCCCTTTCAGAAGGGACACCTTGTATGTGTCTGCCAGAGATGTTTGTGACACCAATTTATTATTTATTTCTGTTAAGAAGCTCTCAGAGGCCTGTTCAGACTGAAGTTTGATTTTGCTGTGTTGCTGTAAACTCTTCTCTTTTCTAGGCTAGTTTCTTGTCTCCAGAATTATTGGATACCTAAGGAAGAAAAAGTCAAAGGAGTGTTGGATGGGGTGGGATAGATCAATTTATGGCATCCAGCTGAGCTGTGCACACACTGCAAAGGTTCTCATTTTTAGCACAGAGTAAGTGCATCATACATAGGGAGAAACTAAACTGTTTAGGTTTTCATTGTTTTATAGATATTGTAACAGGAGTGTCTGCCTGGTTCAAGTAGAGGTTTTGAAGTCACAAATACCAAATTAGACCACTAATATGTCTCTTTTTGAGTATCTGAAAATGTTTTGATTTGTTAATTGCCATAAATAACTAAAAATTCTCTTTTCAGAAAGCTTATCACATGCAGAATAAAAGGGCATTATGTTCTGCAAAGATTAATTCTTGCTGCCTCTGATGCTGTCTAAAAAGATTTAATACTGTGGAAAAGAGTTACTGAATTAAAAAATCTGCAAAAGGAAAATCCCGTCAGCCAGCTCATCATAATGCTGTTGAGTGATAGAAGGTGAGGATCAGCCTCTTCCAACAGCTGGACTCCAAACCATGGATGGCTTTGATGGATGATGACAGCAGACAGAAATGCAAAAACATGAAGTTAGAAAAAAGTCTCATGCAGGGTGAGAACCAGAGAATTGTGACATGGGTTAAGGGTTGGTAAATCTTACTCGTCCATTTAAGACAATCATCACTGGAGCTTTAATCCTGTTGCCTGTGTTACTTTATTTTACATGGTGATATATCTTAGGATGTTGAAGAATGAAATACTAAATAAATGGAGATGAATGTCGGGAATTGGCTACTACAACTGAAAGAAGAAACAACAATTAAATATTAAATAAGGGAGTTTTATTTACACACCCTCTGTTTATAAATGAGCAACTGTAAAGAATAAGTGCATCATCCATTACATTACTTATGAGATCTGTATTTAAAGTCCAGTCATCTTGTCTTTGAAAGCAGATAGCTGCAGTGTTGGAGAAGGAAAATCTATTTCTCAGTGTGAAAAGTGGTTAATGCAGGAGGTAGATGTGTTCTGGAGAAATAGTTGACATGAGCAGCTTCCACTCTTTCTCTAAGCATGAGATTTTATTTCATTTCATTTCAAAATGCTTGATGTCTGTTTCCAGTTAAGTTTCCCAGTTAAGTATCTGTTGCATTTCTAACTTTTTGTTGTGAGGGAAGCCTGTGGAAATCAGTTAATACACAGGTGCAGCAGCTGTTTTGTTTAGTGTGAAACAGTCTCTTTTAGTGACTTGTATTAATAATGTAACATTTTGTATCTCTGAACCTCTGATTTGGTATTTCTCTTCTGATAGAGGTAGTCTGTTAGAGAATTCTGGGTTTTAGGCATCCTATCTTTGTTTTAATGAATGCACTGTACAAAGTCATCATGCTCAGGTCTGGTTTTGTACACAGCATAGAGCAGTGCCAAGTTCTCCCATCGTTTGCCTTTGCAGCAGAATTACTTTGCACTTTCAAGTATTAATTTCCCAAAGCACAGTGGTGTTACTTTCTCCACCGTGCATATCCTTAGCTCAACAGTTTGCTACGTTCTTCTGCCAAATACACCAGTGCTTGTTTAAACAGATTGCCTTGGCATTGGGCCCGCAAGAACCACGAACCCAGTGCCTCAGAAAGAATGTTTTTGTGGAAAGGGACCTTTCAGAGATGATTCTGCATAAACTCTGTCCTTTTTTGCAGGTTTGTCTCTGAACCTTCAGTCTCTTTAGCTGTCAGTTCTCACACCAAAGAGCTCATTTATACAAATTAACTGTCATAGCTACTGCTGTTTTGCACATGCATACTCCAAGTAAAGTAATTGTCCCAAATTAAAGTTTTTTTAAAATTACTGTTGTTCTAGGATACATTGAGAGGCTACAATGCCTTGCCCCAGACTATATCTGTAAGGGATTTTTCCACCCTTTGTATCAGTCCCTCTGTGAATGTGCAAGGTGATCAGTGGAAGGAAACTGGAGAGGATTTAGAAAACAAACTAATACATTGAAGGAGGAAATGACATAACAGTAGGAGAATGGAAAGGGGATTCTGGAGAGGGATAACATAATTTAGGAAGTTTTTTTACCACCCTCTGTAACAGAAAAGTAGATTGAAGCCAGCAGTGTTGACAGTTCATTTCTAGTAGATAAATAACAAACTGAGACAGAATGTCTGTGGATATCTCTGATCTTTTGAGTCAGCAAGGATTAATTACAGCAAATATCAGATTGCCTGTAAAGATACCCCAGAAAAGCCAAGCTATTGTCCTTCCTGGATACAAGTATAAAAAACTTGCTGTTGTTAATTTTTAAACAAGACCAGTCCAGTGAAGCACAAGAGCCTTGTCTTGTTCTGCTGTCACTACAGTAACTACTTGACTGCCTCTCTTTTCCTTGACTGACCAAATTTCTTCCTGTGCCCTTTTGTTTTTGGGAAGGATGTTCCTATATGTGTTCAGCATCTGCAGCAGCCTCTGGCATTATCTGAAATACTGGAATGGATGAAGTGCAGGATTTATGACTGTTGGGTAGCCCAATGTTTTAAAGCAAACTGCTAAAATTAAGTGTGAGATCTGATTTTGTTTTAAAGAGATAATGTTAAGATAACTGTGTATAGTAGATCAAATATCTGTGTGTTAATTTTTTTTGTATATTTGTCAGTTACATGTTCAGTATAGGGAAGAACATGTAAGTTCCTGGCTCCAGGATAATTTTTCAAATGATGCGACGATTTATTTCCCAAAATTTTGTTTCTGCTTGAACAGTACTTCCAAGCATTTGTTTTTGTTGTTCCAATGGACTCTTTATTTTACAAAAATGGTAGCCTTGAGACTTTCCTCAAATTCAGATCCAGTTCTATGAATACTTTCAGCAAAACCCCATCCAAATAGCTGAAAATGTGAAATAGTTACTTCTACACTTTGCAAAAGGAAGCTGTGTGGGTAAGAAGGAAGGAATGTTTAAAATACGAAATAAAGTGAAGGTGATGGCTGACTCCTTCCTCTTCCTCTGTCACTACTTCCCATGGTATGCTGTCAGGGTTAGTTTTTTTCTTTCCCTTGTCTGGAATGAGAAAATTTGGGCTTCTTGTTTCTCTCAAGAATAGCCTGTTGGGCGCTGTAGTGTTTGTGGTTGAGAGTATCTCAGTGTTTTGTTTCTAAACTCATTACTGGAAACTGGGAGATTATCCTGGGGAAGGATGTGTACGTGCTTTTCCTTGCTCGCTGCCCCGAACATCTGCTGTTGGCTGCTCCTGATAGAGGATATCAGGTTAAATGCAGTGTTCATCTGATCCACTATGGCTGTTTTTCTATTCCTTCACGGAGAATTAAGGATTTTCTGGGCCACAAAGAAAAAAGACACTGGTGTGAGGACACTGGTGTAGAGATAAAGACCCAGACTTCTGGTGTAAGTTTGGCACAGAAGATGCTTAATGAGCTACCAGAGCCTGGGGACTCTCCACCTATGCTACTACTGCCCTGGTTTTCCCCTTACCCTTTGGCTCTGCAAAAGGTGCCAAAATCATCTCTGGGATGTTCAGTTTCTGAGTTTCTGTCTTCCTGCTTTTTTTCCTCCCTCAGTTAAATATGCTAATAATAGAACAGTTTGTTTCTCCTCTCTCCACTGGAAAGAGTAAATAAAACATTCATCTTTTGTGCCAACCGTCTATATTGCACAGATCTGTTTAGACAATATAGAGTTGGGGTTGATGCTAATCTTTTTTTCTGGGTTTTTTTTTGGCGGGGAGGGAAGCAACACAATTAAATGTTTGAAAATTGTATACCCTAGTAGGCTTAAATCTTTCTAGGCAATATGAAACATACTTGAACATTATT
>VXBB01007110.1:1138481-1217095 GCA_013399915.1 Illadopsis cleaveri | reverse complement strand
CGTTATTATTATTATTATTATTATTATTATTATTATTATTACTATTACTATTATTATTATTATTATTATTATTATGAGGCATACAGGGTAGGATATAGAATAACATTTCAGGATGTTTCCGTAGTCTCAGACTGATTTCTTCCTGGTAAGTTGGATTTGATTCTAATTAGTTGACACATTTTACTGTTCAAAGTAGAAACCTTTGAAGCAGTGAAAATGGAAATTGGCCTTTGGCAAGTGAAACTGGACCTTGTTCCTACATGTGGAAAAAAGTTTTGCTACTTATCACTGGTAGCTTGAGTCCTCTGTCTTGTGTTCCTTTAAAAAAATCTACATTTGATTTTGATATGCTTGTTCCCCTCCCTAGTATAGTTCTGACTATAAGGTAATTTACCTTAAAAATGTTTTCATCTGATTGTCATCAGAAATCACATGATTGTAAATGAACAGAAGACATAAATACTGTATTTGGAAAAAAGATTGCATAGACAGGGACACACTCAAGAAGGTGACTTTCAAGTTTCTGTTTCAGTTCATGTGCATAACACCACTTCCACAATAATGTGACTTTTTATGTACTGCAGAGAAGTTTTTTTTCCCCCTTAAGTCAAAGCTATATTTACTGTTTTTAACAATAGAGAAGTTTGAGTGCTCATCAGTAGAAGCTGAGTGGGACTATGAAAATTATTTATATGGCCTTGTAGACTCAGTTGTGCTGAAACAAATGCTAAAATAAGCAGTCTTACAGTAGAGTTTTTTGAGGCAAAACTAGAAACATTACATGAGAGGACAAAATGATCCCACCATGTGAAATACATGGTCAGTTTTCTTCTTGTTCAGGATTTTACTGGGTATTTTAAGCTAATAAAAAGAAATGCTAGTATATGCAACATCTGAAGCCATTTTAAAATTCCCTGTTTCTGAAACTACTGAGAAGGCACCAAGAAGTTGAATTAGGGTGCATTTTGATGCATTTGTGTGCATTGGTATAGTATGGGTATATTCATGAAACAAACAAAAGCTTAGAAATGTGAACTATAATGAAACTACAGCTGGATTTAAAAATTATTTCCCAGTGCTAAGATGTGGACAAAGAAAAGGACAAGGAAATATGAAGAGCAACACTAAAGATAAGGAGCAGACGTTTTCAAGTTTTATACTGAAATGACTCCTTTGAAACACTAGATGTGAATAAACACCAATGGTGTTCAATTGAACAAAGGCAAAGTCCTCCTCTCTATTTTTTGGTCTATAAGCAAGACTGAAATACAGTATTAAAGATGCAAACTTTTCGGTATTTTGCTCATTGGTTGTAGGCACACATGGGCAATCTTAAATGTCACACACTAAGACAAGAGTGCACCGAGGGAGGAATAGACGAAACTTCCTGCAAGAGCAAGTGTAGTTTTCTTACTACAATTGGAAACATTGTATTTCATAAATATATCCAGGTCCTTCTTCAAATGGCTAGATATTTGTTATCTTTTGTTTCCTGTTTGGAAGGCTTTCCAGAACTGGTTTGTTCCCTCAATTTCTAGTCACGGTTTGTTAAAGTTCATGTACAGCTTTGCACTGTCACAGCTGAAAGAACAGGCAGGGGATGAAGACAGGACCCAAAAAAGCCTGACCTGTACAATTAAGGTTTTAAGTTTTGCTTGTTGTGTTGTCCTTGATACTGTCAGTGGGATATTTTCCCCATTATCCTTTGTTTGGAATTTTTATGTGGACCAACTGTCTGAAATGGGTTATGCTTGAGTTGGCACTGGTGTACTGGGGGCGTTAGCTGCCATTTCTGTTGGACTCTGGTTATGCTGGGCCTTATGGGTTTGTTCCTCTGCTGCCTGATCCTGCTGAAAGTGGAAGTTGGTTGAGAGTAGTTTCAAACCAAAATGATGACTTTAGTTGAGGAAGAGGATTTGAGGTTTTTTCCTTACTGGGAGTTTGTGCTTTCTGACTGAGGCAGTCTTGGGGCAGAGGATTTTATGAGTCCATAGACCTGTCTAGATCCCTGACCTTGGTAATACAATTAATCCCATGCATTTATCCTTTCAATATTTCTCTTCCTTAAGAATTATCTCCTCTAAACTAAGGTGCAGAGAATTGGTATTTTCTCAGCTGCACAGACTTAGCTGAGAATTGAATTTGTAAGTTTGAAGTCTCTGGCTGTCAGCCTTCTCTTTGGACTGTTGCCTGTATTGCTTCTATTTGGAGGCATTTCTTTCACTTGGACTCCAGGAGGGTGATTGCCCTGTGATTCAGTCATCAATGAAGCTGCACCTCTGTAGTCAGCTGTAGTCAGCTGACCTGAGGGTGCTTTTTTGGGGTTATTTTTAGAAATCACCAAATATACAATGAGGGAATTCTCTTCATGTACTCCCATCCAAACAGGTGATGAATCTAACCTTGGAGATCACACTAGATACAGACTTGTTTTAGTAGGTGGAATTCAAGTTGCTGAAGAGGGTGAACAGATCTGGCGTGGCTTTTATGGGCTTGCTTAGATTGTTTTATTTTCTCCTTCCTCTGTACTTCAGAATTCCAGGTGAAAAGGTCTCTGCACTTCTGCTAGTATGTTTCAGATGTGAGCTATAAAGATGCTGGAGGTAAAACCTCCAATGGATGTAGCAGTACCATGACTCTGTAACCATTAATGTTAAGGCATTGTCTAAATTGGTTGGTTTTCATGGAATGATGTGAAGATTTTGTTCAGCTATTGAGGTCTAAATAGATTCAGTTTAAGAATACTCCCAGGATCAGGGGGCTTAACATTTCTTTTTGCATTCACTATATGTTAAAATAATT
The DNA here is from genome assembly GCA_013399915.1 of Illadopsis cleaveri. Lineage (NCBI taxonomy): Eukaryota > Metazoa > Chordata > Aves > Passeriformes > Timaliidae > Illadopsis > Illadopsis cleaveri. The sequence goes on along the minus strand of VXBB01007110.1, from coordinate 1,214,293 downwards.
GGATAGACTCCTAGGGGCTGACTTTTCCTCATTGTGTCTCTTACACAAATGATTATCAATAAAACAATGGTAGATCAGATGTGTAACTGTTGCAATTCATTGAAATGTTATGAATGAAAACTGGAATTAATTTTGTGGGTTTTCTTTGCTTTATCATGTATCATGCTAAACAGCTCTTGGCATAATACAATTTGTAGTGTTCAGTATTGTTCTTCAGTGGGGTCTAAAGACACCACCATCTCTGGAAACTATATTTTCTTCAAGTTTCACAACTTTTTTTTGTAATTAATTAGTATAACGATAATTCTGCTTCTCCCTTCTGGAACAATTCTACATTTTTAGTCTGCTCATATTTCACTTCAGTAAGCAAAATGGTTGCCTGCTTTTACTTCTTTCTTTGAAACAAATTGATTATAAGTGCTTGAGCATTCTGGGCAAGATTTAAACTTGAATTTTATATAGTGTTGGGGAAAGCTTAGCCTAGTGTTAAACTGTGTGAAAGATATTTGAGAGATATGCAATTTATTTTGCTAAGCACAGCAGTTAGAAAGTTCATGTAGTTGAGAATGCAATTAACTAAATTATCCAGGAAAACTGAAATGAAATTCCATTTTCAATATTCTGCCCCAGGAAGTGATATTGCTCGTTTCTCCAGCAATGTCAGAACATGTGATGGGTGAAAACTGTTTCAAGCTTCTTTAATAATTTAGCATGGAAAGATGATACTGTGTAAATTGCTTCCTGCTGAGTTTACCTGATGCTGGTCACCAGCCAAAGGTGGAGGAGGTTTTTTTTTGGCAAGGGGACAGAATAGGTTGTACGGATGGGGGTGGAAACAAATGGCAAGTAACTTATTAATTATGGAAATAAAGTTAACTATGTAGCAATTGTAACTACAGCAGGCTTCCAGGGCAGAATTTGCCAAGGGACAATCCACTATTACGTTTTTCTCTCTTTTTTAGGCTCTGGATGTTGACCGAACTGTTCTCTATAAAATGAAGAAATCTGTCAAAGCCATAAACTTATCTGGTCTGGGTAAGTACATAATTCCTGTTAGTTTATGTTGGTGAATTTAGAAGATTTAAGCAGTCAGATGTCATACTGAATCAGAAAGAGTTATATTGGTAACTCTGAGAAGAGAAATGTGTGCATTTTAAATGGCAATCTTGAACTGGCTGTTTGATCATGACCTTAGTAAGGATGAGATGTTGTAGGGTAGCTAAACCTCTCTTGCTGCCATACTGGTACCAAGTGGTGAAGCTGTGCTCTCCTCTTTGCACTGGGTGTAGGCAACTGCTCCTTCTGTCACACCTGCTGCTTGGCAGATCCCTAGATGAGTTTTTCAGCTTTGTAAAAGCTGCATGTGCAGTGAGATCAACTTAACTGGGATTAGGTGAGCACCTGAAGTGGTGGGGCCATGTGTATCTTCAAGGGTGTGTGGGGGGAGTGAAATTACCCCCCCTGGCAGCAATAAGAAGCTACATTGGCTCTACTGCTTTGTGAAACTTCAGTGTCCCTGGTGGCTTCCACTTTTGTATGTTGAGAACTTCATGACAAGAGGGGGCTGATGAGCTGCAACTTTTTATTGTCATGATATAAAAAATCAGATATTTTTCTTACAATACTGTATAAAATACAAAGAACTATTGCTGTATGTGTTTTTAAAATGTGTGCCTATCTCTTAGAGTTGTGTATGTTTATCTTCTTCAAAAAAAATAACTGAAGCTTTTGTTTTTGTGGATCAGCAGGATTTTGTGAATAAGAAACAGCATTTGTTTTTGTGGATAAGAAATGGCATTTGGTTGGCTTTTGTTCTCACTGTGCAGTTCATAGCAATTAGAGCTAACAAAACCTATATTAAATGCAAAATAGATAGGCCTGTCAACCTTGGAGAGCCACCAATATCTGACAGAACTTGTGGCTGTGGTGCTGTTCAGACAAGGTTAGAACAAGAGCTGCTGTTGTGGTATAATTCATCTCGGCTAATTGAAAGGAAGTTCCTTGTCGAATGTAATAAAGCTGTTATCCTTGGATTGTGGAGGGTCCAGTTTAAGATTCATCAGGAGCTGTTTCATTGATTTGGCATCCTTTCTTCTCTTCTTTTTCTTGCTTGGCTGGGTTTTTTTGGCTGTTGAGTTTTTTTAAAATTGTACTCTAGAGTGCTAGACTATGCCTCATAATCAGAGTACCTGTTAGAACATTATAGCAAATCACTAGTCTTTGCGTAAAGTCAGTGCCTTGCCCATGTTTTAAATTTGTGCTGCCCACCTAATCTTGACAAGAAAGGTTTGGAGGCATTTATCTTCCGCCAGTAGAAACATCACTAACCAAGCCACTTGTCAGCCCCTGGAGTTTCTTTTGGCAAAACAAACCCCATGCTCCTACACTCAGAACAGTACAGTGACTGGATTTTAGTATAGGTTCCCCAAGTAGTTAATATACATGTTTTGTCTTTCTTTTTTAATGTGAGAGTTAACAAACCATTATTAAGGATTACATAGTGACTCCCAATTTGTAATAGCTTGGGTTCTTACTTAAAGCCTCTAAACTGGATCAGGTTTCCTTTTTTGATAGATTTCATACTTTTTGTTTGTAGAGAAACTTCTAAAGTTTGTCGGGAGGGCACCATAGGACAGGAAGAGTATTTTGGAGGGCACCATGAAAAAAGTAGATGACTCCAGGAGATGCTGGGTGGAATGGGTGCTGTGCTTGTTTCCTAAGGTAAAAAATCAGCATGGCTCAGCTACTGGTTGCACATGTAACCATAACACTCAATGGTAGCAGCCTTTTCACCTTGCAGGGGCAGCTTTCCCTTTTTGCTCTAGGAATTGTGGCTCTTCTCTCACCTGGGTTCACATAAGCTAAGCTGGATGCAGGAAGCAGCAAGAATGCAGAGAGCAGTGTGGAAATAACTCACTTTACTGGGTAGATGTGAGATCTAAAGGAGCTGTGACCTGCCACATCCTCATTTTTGCTGCCTGTGCCAGTTCACTGAAATCTTGTTCAGGTGTATATATGTCACACAATGGAATTAGTTGAACATCGTTACTTCATCCTACAGTAAAAATTTTGGCAAGTGCTCAGTCCTTGCTGTTGATACTGAGGAAAATAAATAACTTTCAGTGGTAGTACTCAGTTTTTAAATTTAATAGCTGTCTGCAAACTATAGGCTGCAAATTCAAGTCACAGGCTGCAAATTCAAGCGCTCAAGTTAAAGACTTGTAGAATGAATGCTTTTGGTGTAATTTCCATTCTTTGTGTACATTGTGTCAGTCTTTAATTACATTGTGTTACACCACTTTGGCAGAGGGTTTTAGTTTCATATATTGGAAATTAGAGAAAATTTGTTGCTATTTGAGAAACAAAGTTCTTGAATGGCTGTCCAGATAGGACACATGAACAAACGGGTTTTTTTTAGTCTGGAGCATGATTAAGTTTATTGAATGAGTTGTATAACTAATTCACTGAAATTTGGGAAAGGACATAGTATCAAAAATCCTTTGGATATTAATGTGTTGATGTGCTTAAATGGGCTTAAAATGAAACGGAATCATTGCTTGTTTGAACAGATTAATCCTCTCTAAATAATCTTCAGGGTTTATGCTAGTCTCATGTAATGACCAAGACAGTCTTTGTCCTTATTAATGCATAATTTGTTTTCTAGGTTGTGGAGTATTTTTTTTTCCCTGACTTCCTTTGAAGCTTTAGAAATTGTCTACAGCTAGAATAAGAAATAGGCAATGTTAACTTTCTCAGGTGCCAACTTGGTGTGCTTTGTCTACATGCTCAAGCTTGACATGGTCACTAAACCTGGGTTCAGAAAAACTTTCTGTTTCTATTTTATTCCACAGATCAAATTAATTTTTGCCAAAGAGACTTTCATGCCTGTCTATATAGGCAATTAACCTGGTGACCTAGGAGCAAATCACTTGGGCCAACTAGTTAAGACTGAAGCCTCTCAGATTTCCTTTATATTTGAATCAGGGGAATTTATTTTATGCCTAGATTTCCTCTCATGCCCTGGGCTGAATAACACCCCCAACATGTGCAACTCAAAGCTTTCTGAACATTGATTTTAGGTGTATGCTGGGTGAATTGTCCTGGTGTAGCCCAGGACCACTGGACAACTTTTAGGGCAGAGCTTCTGGTTTTGTTGTCTCAGAAAGGAATCTGGTTGTCATGAACCAGAACTGCTTTCAGAACTGAACTGGTCTGTGGTAAATGCAGATTGCTTGGATTTGCTTCAGATCCCCACTGCTGCCCTGAATCAGAGAACTAACATAGATATGGTTTTATCCTCCTCTGTAATGTGGTTTATAGTCCTTTTCCCTATGATGACCCAAGAGTGTTTGATCTATTGCCTTCTGTTTTAGAGAGCTAAGATTCTGCCAGCACATTTTAGCTCTTCTGTTTCTTTTTCAGCACACACTAAAACATAATAGCACAGTTAAAATAAGAAAGTGTTAATAAAGGACTCTGAAATCTGAAAGTTCATTATAGGAGTTGGGAGTTGTTATGAGGTCTCTGCTATAGTGCAGAAATATTATGGGTCTTTCTAGAGTGTCAGATGTTTGTCCTGTCTTGGCACATTGTCACTTGTGCAATATGTGGATAGGTACACGCAAACCAGAATTAGTGAGATGTGTCATATTTCTGGCATAGCAGTGTTATGTGTAAATAATGACTGGTTTTTGTATCAAGTAAACATTTTTAGCAATAACTCAGGAAAGTAGTTTTTTTAAAAAAACCCCTCAATTGTGATTTCAATAACCTTTTATCTACTGATGATATCTTCGTGTTTTGCTCTTTTTGAAGCTCACGTGGAAAATGAAGAACAGTATACACAAGCACTGGAGAAGTTTGGTGGCAACTGTGTTTGCAGGGATGACCCAGATTTGGGAACAGCGTTTTTAAAATTTTCTGTGTTTACAAAGGAATTAACTGCACTCTTCAAAAATTTGGTAAGAATTACTTAAGAAAAACATGGAATTTTAAAGCCAAAAGCTGTATTTTGGAATTATAACAGCTCTTCATGTTGAAGATAATTTGTGTTTTAGCAACCACTGTTCTTAAAAAATTCTCAGCTTATGAAAATATCTCATGTCCTAGGCTTTCCCCTTGCAGAAGTCAAAACTCTACCCAAACCAGAGAAACCAGAAGAGAAACCACCACAAAACAAAACCAGAACAAACCTCCCTCTTCTGACACTTCTTACACCTAAAAACCTCCCACAATAAAATCGTTAAAACATGAATTATAAAGCACACATCTCAATTTGCTTTAAAATTGTGAAACCAGCAAAACCCAATTTGATTTACTGTGTGATCATGGTGTTTTGCTTTACTTTTTCCCACTTTCCATTTGTATTTGTAAAGGGAGATTTTAGTTGCTCTGGAAGAGAGCGGTTTTGCTTCTCAGGGAAGTAAGTCAGGAAAAAAAATCAAGCAAAATGCTAAAACAGTAGCCTCCATTGGGGGCCAATCCTACAGCTGAAGCACTAAGTCTTAAAAGTCTCGTTGGTGAGCCAAATGGGATGGAGCCAAATGGAAGAATGGAATTTTTAATTATAAATGGAGAATTTTCAGCTTCAATTTCACATTAATCAGAGGGTACAAAAAGGGCAGATTCTGATTATATCCACGAGCTAGAGCTTTCCCATATCTTAAGTACCGAATTTACTTGAATTCACAGAACTCTTATACCAGGGGCTAGGAAGGGGAAATGACCCAGATTCCCAGGAGCATTTAGAAGTCTGTGTCTGCTGAAATCAATAGTATGGAGACACATCAAATGCTTTTGTGAGCCTAGACCAAATGTCTGTAGTTTGCAGCCAGCTGGTCATAATCACTTCTTTGGGGAATGTTTCCAGCTGATGGGATTTAGGGCAGTTGCATTCACTCTCTGATGCTGTCCTCTCTTTTTACCCAATCATGATATTGATGAATACAGTCACAAATGTATTTATCAACAATGAAATGTATTTTGTATTGATTGTATAGATTTGACCTTCTCTGGATGTACAAATATTATCTGAGATCCTGTATCAGAAGAGGCGTCCACACTGATTCAGTGTGAGTCAGTTATCCCAAGTCTCTCATACAGAGACAGGCAGCTCCTGGGGAAAGGAAAATGGAATAGGTCTTCTAATTGATACCTTCTGTTGACTAAAACTCCCTCTCTATCATATATTAATTCCAGTATGATGAATTCATTAGGCAAATGGATCTGGGAAATGTGATGTTTAGGTGGTTTTAAAAGCAGTCCACTAAAAGTTACACCCCCTCCCCAGAAAAATCTTTTAATGTATTACATTTCGAGAGTACTTCTGAAAGCTAGAAGGTGTTGCTTTTTTACCACAAATCGTAGCTATTTGTTTTCTTAAAACCAGAAACTACTATATTTGGAAAATGTTTCTGACAAGAAAAACTTTTCTTCCACACTTTGGAAAGGAAAAACACTAAAATAAGTATCTATGGGAAGTTGGAAAGTATGTTTTTGTTATCTTTTGTTATTTACCTGAGTGTTTTGTGTGTCTTCTCCAAGAAATATTTGTAGTTCTTTTTGCTGTGAACTGGTGGGGTTTTTTAGTAGCAACTATGGCCTTTTGCTTTAGTTTGTGTGTATAAGAAGAGGATATGTCATAAGAGAGTAGCTAAGTCTGTAGGTTTTCTCAGTTTGTGGTTCTTATTTTCTCTGTTTTTGAAGGGAAGAGTAATTTTGCATAGGCATGAATGTAAATTTTTTTTGTTTTTAATATTGCAATAGCATAGGCACCTTCTCTCTTTAATACTGTCTAGTGAAGAGAAAGTCTCTGTAAAGTTCTGCTCCTTCCTTATATGCCTCATATTGTTGAGGTTTGAAGCTTTTTGTTTTTTCCTGACTAGCAAAGGAAACCTAATGGTCCTTGAATTTGGTGTCTCAATAGGAAAATAGTTTGCTTCAGAAAGAAATACATATGACAAAAAGATGGGAACTTTGTTATTGCTTGCAAATGCCATATTTATGAAAAAGAAATCTAGAATAATGAAAAATTATAGCTTTGTATAGTTTTGCCTCTTAGAAGTTAATGCCACTAGAATAAATTTTTAGTAACTGGTCACTTTGAAAATCTGTTCATAAATTCAGTGTTTGAGGCTTAGCTTTCTAAAAGGTTAAAAGGGTATTGACCAGTATAAAAAGTTCTGTACAGTAATTGGAAATAATTTGGGGTGTGTTTTGTTAGTCATAGCCATATGTGCATTCTCACAATGAGGTGACGTATCCAAGTCTGAATGCTTTCAACATATTGACATTAAAAACAAGCCTCTCCTCTGGTGTTTCCTTGTAGCACTCCACATGTTTTGGTTGTAAATATTTTCATCAAAAATGTAGCCAGGGCCATGCAACCTGCTGCTGTGGAAAAAACATTCTGAAAGGTACTCTTTAAATAGACCTGTCTCTGGAGTTTCACAGGGTGCTGAATTTCCACATAAGATTTTAACTGAAGTGGATGGGGAATGTGCAAGGAAGTGAGAGGACATGTTCAGACTGGAACAGATGCCAAAGCTATTAACACTGGCAAAGCTGTAGGGCTACTGTCAAGTTTTGCTTTGTCATATATTTTACTTTTGTTTCTAGAAGCTGATGTGTTCTGTCAGCTCTTGGCCTGGGTGGCATTTAGAGCTGTAGCTCCAAAGTGCTTCTGCACAAAGATTTTCCTTAAATTTGTCCTTGATAAGGTAGAGGAAAGCCATTATAAAATTGTTCTGCTTTAACTGGTGTTTCAGGTGCTTGTTTTCCCTAATAATTTTAAAAGTTTCCCAAAAGACTTTGAAGTTTTTATGGCCTTATCAAGGCATCAGTGTTTTAAAGTATTTCAATAACAGCTGAAATGTTTTTGTTTTTAATCCTAAAACCTGTATACTATTCAAGTTAAAGTTTAGGTCTTGAGGTTTCTCTAAGTTTGCTATGCTGCTTTTATGTGTACACTTTCAAATAGTGCATAAAATTCAAAAACACCCCACCCCAACCTTTGTAGTTTTTCTTCACTTTTGAAGTGATTTCTAAATGCATCTTCAAGATATGAATTGATATTTTCAGTGTACGAGATCCTTGTAATCACTCATTTTAGCCATTCTACCCAGCTTACATTATTTGGATCACTTTGTGATATATACTATGCAATTATTTTCTCTTGCCAGAGCTCTGATATCAACTTACAAATTTTTCTTCAACTTCCTTTTTTTGAGAAGGTTGAGCAATCAGTTTGTCTTTTTGGTAGTGAAAGATTTGAAAATACTAGAGGCCATTTTCAGAGGTAACATACTACATTTTCTGGCAAACACCATATTGCTTGGTGCTGGCAGCCTTGCTACTAATTCCTAATAGAATTGGATCACCCGCTAGAGTAGGAGAAGCTCCCAGGTAGGTTAGGTCAGTGTGGCACTTGCTTTAATGTTAATTACTCTGTCTTCTTAAGTAGGGATACAGGTGGGAGCCTTAATATGAAAAATGTTAGGACAAGGAAAGGCTCACTGCAATATGTTTGCACTTTAAATATTTTCTCCTTTAAATCCTATTAAATTGCTACACTGAGAAGAAATAAACTCTAGTTGTGCGTCTTTGTCAACACTCCTTGAAAAGGGGTTTGATCTGTGAAGATGAAGTAGCTATTTAACAAATACCATTTGCTGTATTTGTTGTTGTTTTACATGCTCTTGTCCTTTCTTTTTCATTTATATAAATTTAAAGCTAATGGAACAGGCTGGGTTGAGAAGAATAGATCTGATATTTCCACTCTGTGGAAGGTAGCTGGGAGTAAGAGATTCTATTTTCTATTAATAATCCTTGGATTTTTAGTGAGAAAAAAAGGAAGAACAGCAATGATATTTTTCTGACCATATGCTCTTGCTTTACTTACTTTTTTAAATGTAAGAAGAAAGAAAATTTGCTTAACTGTAAAAGGTAACAGCAAAACTGAGGGAATTATCTTTTCTGTATTATATAATGAACTTGAAAAATTTATGCCCAGAATTTTCTTGGTTTAGACCAAAGTTTTGAAAAACAATGTTTGATGCCTGAACCTTCATAAACATATTTCTGTTTAAGGACTTAAGTCGTATTTTTAAGGACATACTTTTTCATGGACTTAAGTCCATGAAAAAACTCCACAGGTATACATATTTGAGGTTGGAGTATTATATATAGAGCTTAATGATTTAAGTTGTGAGCTTTCTGTTTTTCACCAGTACACTTGGGGAAAACCTGGCTAACAAGGAGAATTAAAAAATAAATAGTACTGTTTGATTTATGCTTGTAGAGATATAAACCAAGATGTAGTAATTCCTCCTTAGCAGCATGGGCTCAACTCCTGGAATCAAATCTTTATTTTTTTGCCAAAGGGTATTGATCCAACTGGAGGAAATTCAGAGGACAGTAATGAAACATGATTAGGGCTTCAATAGGTAGGTTTATGAGGAAAGTTTAGAAGAATTTTAAATGTATGGTTTGCTTCACAGACAACTCTGATTGTAGAGGAGGAAAATAATAAATTGCATATAAATGGGATCTCACACTGAAAATATTAGGTGAAGTATCCCAGAGAAAGTGATAGAAGCCTACCAGTTAGGTCTTTCAACCCAGGTTAGAAAATGTGCACTCTGGAATTCTCCACTGGCAAGGAGAAAGGGCTAGAATAATGGCAAGTCTCTTCCGTCCTTTGCTGTTGCAACTCTTCATTTTATGCTTTTCAGATTTCCCATGAAATACTTCCTAATAGAGAAGTTCCCAGTTTGTAGTTTGTGTATTGGTGCAAATAAGGGGGCTGACTGTAAGTAGTCCATGGTGGCAACTCTTGGTGTCTTATGTGCAGACATTTTTCTAGGCAGCTGTGCCAGCAGCTCCATGTGGACACTTAGTGGTGCTCAGCTCCTGTTCTGCTGGAGTCCCTGTGGCACAGTGTGGTGGGTGATGTCGCAGCTCAGCCACACCTGTGCTGCAGGGGAGAGGGGATGAGGACAGAGGAAGGGCGGCACAGTGTCCTTGTGTGTGAGGGGAGGGCACAGTGCCAAGAGGAAAGTTTGTGCCACCAGTCTTTGTTACACCTTTTTCTGAAGTCTTGGGGGTGGATGCTAAACCTTAAAGTTCAGACCATGTCTCATCTGTAGTGGATGTTCTGGTTTCCACTTTCTACCTGCTGTGTTGATTTGCTTTGTCCTACTAACACTCATGTGACTAGAAAAATTATTGGAAAGTGTTAAATCCAATAGCACTTGCCATAAAAAAAGGAAAGTAACTTAGACAATGATTTGTCAGCAGGCACTACTGCCATCACCTGCCCACACCCAAGGTCACTGATGGTAGAGAAGCCCACAGCCAAGTACAGGGACTGCATCTGAAGTTCAGTAATGGCAGTAGGAGACATATCATACTGCTCAAGTGCCTGAATTTTAGCTTAAACTGGAAAAGTTTCAAGTTCTGCATGTTATGAAGAGTATTTAACTTGTGAAGTATAATGAAAAGGCTTTTTTTTCCTTTTTGCTTGGATTTAGCTAACAAAACTTACAGAAGTACTGCAGGCACCAGTATCCAAAGCTCTTATGGGAAAGAGCTTTACTTTAAAGTAATCAGGAGGGTGAGCAAACAGAATTTAAATATTTAACCATAGGCCCTTAAAGCACTTGAACATCTTTCCCCTTTACAAATGCTGGCTTGCTTGTTGCCTCTACCAGCACTTCTGGCAGCTATGTGTTTTGTTTATATGTTCTCTCTCCTGTCATCTCTTCTTCTCTGAGCCTTCTCCAGCTTAGGAAGTTTTAATTTTTTACCCTGTCATCTTGTTGGAAATTGTCAGAGGAAAACTGCAAGTGCCAAAGGAGCAATGTTGGAAGTGGAAATGAGGTCAACTATTTTTTTCCTTTTTTTTTTTTTTAAACATATGGAATTTGCTAGTGTTTCTCTGAGATGGGATGACTTGAATTTCTGTGAAGCTTTCTTGCACCTTTATGTATTTTTTAAAGCATATTTTAAAACATAAAGTAATCAAAATGTAGAGACCATTGCATATGTTGTAGCTCCCTTGTACTCTGCACACAGAGTAGGAGCTACAGCATATTAGTGCTTCTCTGCATGCCAAAAATGGGTCTATATTTTTAGATAGTTCAGCTTACACTTCTCGAGAAAGAGGGGGAAAACATGTAAGATCTTTCATCTGTATATTGCTTTGCTGACTTATAAATATGAGGGAGTATGATTCATCTAACTAGGTTAATAATGACAAGTTCGTGCATTATGTATGATTACTTTTGTTACAAATGGAATAGGAGCATGGGGAATACAGTAGACTGATAGTAATGTACAGGTGATAGCACACAGAAAGAATTAATTTCAATAAGCAAACATTCTAAACTTTTTAAAAGAATGTAGAGTTTTTATCCTGGTTTTTTTTTCTTTTCTTTTTTTTATTTTAAGTTGCTTTGGACTCCAGGACACATGGTGTGCAATTCTAGCAAATATCCATAACTATTTTGGAGTCTGATTGATGTTTACACAATTACACATAATTTAGGATAATACTTTGGATGGCGGGTTTTTTTATAACTTACAGAAAAATCAGTTGTCTTGAGTCTGCTGTTGAGAAATGCTTGTTCTTTATTCCTGTCTACTAAATGTGAAGAATAATTAAATGGAGGCTATGAAAGTATTGTTCCTTAAGTTAGACATTTGACTACATCATACTTATAAAATAGAATAACAAAGTACAAAATTTCGCATGGGATGATATCTTGAAAGAGACTTCTTCTCTTTTCCAGTTGAATAACCATTCTGAATGTGCACTTGCAACAACTTCTAGAAGTTTTGGAGTTTTTTTATGTAGGTGATGTGCAGTTTAAACCTTTGCACTTATCTCCTGTATCTGCAGCATATAATTTTATTACCTTTGGGAAAGGTTGTGTTGGTATGTGCATGTGGTAGTACTGCTGAGGACTTAAGAGGTGGATGGTTTCCAGCACTGCCAGCTAAGCATGTGTACATGTTGCTCATTCAGTTTTTACAGGAACTACTTGAAAAAACCAACCCCAGCACAGAGCAGAAATTTAACTGGTTGATTCTGAAGGGCTGTGGCTGGGTCCTGCAGCTTGTTGGGGAGGAGAAAAAGTAGGGTAGAGGAGGGGAAATGTGATTTGTGTTAAGAGTTTGAAAGACCAGATTTTCCATATTTTTTAGCTTTCCCATGCAGAGACAATCTGTGTAACCTTTGAAACTGATGAAGGTTCACTTTCACTGGTGACTGAAATTTCAAGCAAATTCAGTAAGGCAGTTTCTTTGAGGAGGAAAGGTGGGGACAACAGGGCTTTGCTTGTTTGTTTTAATAACAGCTGTTACATATCAGAGAGTCTGTTCTAGTGAGGCCACCAAGTAACTACAGGGTGATAATATTTTGTATTTTTCAGTCCTGGGGAGACTGAAGCATCTTTAATTGGAAATATTTTTTTCTTGAAATTTTAGTATTCTTTCATCTTTGGATGGGTTACACTAAAGGGAACTTTAGTATAATGTCTCTGACATTATTCCTGAAGAAATAAAAGCATTTTTTCCTACATGATGCCAAGTTCTTTCTGTAATTTGAATATTTGAAATCCATCTTCATATCGAGATTTCAGAGCTTCTTGAAATAAATCACATTTTAACAGAACAGCATAAAATACCAAAAAAGAAGTAACTCATCCAAGGGTGAGTGAACTGCTTTTAGTGGACTACTGAAAAAGTTCTTCTGATTTTTTTTTTCTCATCATGTTACTCTAAGTTATTCCAGGTTTTACTTCTCAGAGCAGCCAGTCCTTCTGAATAGCTACAGTTTAAACTCTCTGCCTGGGCATTATGGTCCATTCCTTGTATGTTTTCCCTAAATCATAAAGGAGTGGACATACAGTCTTTTCCTAGCTGTTTTATTCCTACAGTCTTTCTTTGTTCTTTTTCCTTATTAAAATATCACCATACAGGTACTTACCAAAAACCATGACTATTTTACCACTGTCTTCATTTGAAGTAACTTTTATTGTCTTGAAGTACTTATTTTCTCTTTAATTGCTTACATAGTGAAGGCCTCATAAAATTCTTATTTCAAAGTTTTCATGAGATAAATAAGCCAGATGTATTACTTTTTTAAAACAAATGGAAAATACTGGAATGGTGGCTATTTTACAGGCCACCATTCTTTGTCCTCATAACTTCTGTCAGAATAAGATGCCATGTATTGGGAGAGTAGCAGATAAGTTTTATGGAATAGGTCTGAAGAGGCTGGAAAGTAAACAAGGTTAATGTAAAATATGCTCATGAACTTAAAATTATCAGTGCTAAAAAACTGTATAATTGTTTTTGTATAATTTAAATGGGGAAATAAGGCAATGTAAAAATTAGTGGTCTTATTTTGCAGACACTGTTGGATAAGATATTTATAATCAGCACTAATTCTGGAGGTTTCCTGCTGGCTTGGCTTATAGTGTTTCCAGAGTGAGTTTAATTAACTCTTGTTGCTTTCATCTTTGATTACTGACTGTGCTGATAAACATCTCCATAAGGCAGGGACGGGAAAATAATATGTAAGATTTCGTGGTGAAACTTTCTGAAATGTGTGTATTAAGACAGTTTATGTTCTGTGTCTAAATATATTAACTGATTTGGTGTAATTTTCTTGTTACAGATTCAGAATATGAACAACATAATCACTTTTCCATTGGACAGTTTGCTGAAGGGAGACCTGAAAGGAGTAAAAGGGGTATGTCCTCCTATTTATAGAAAGGATTGTTGGTACAATAGATACATTTAGCAAGTGTATTAATCTTAGGTGTTGGAAGGTGTAGGATACTCAATTAATGTATTAGCTCAATAAACAAGACTTTGGAGGTTTTGTTTGTTTTCTGGGGTATTTTTTGTGAATCAAGTCATCCCTGCTGTTTGTGGATTCACATACCACATGTGTTTGACTGTGTATACAAAACATTTGAGAATCTTTAAAGGCAGGCCTGAGATACAGAAGATAAGCGGAGAAGAGGTGTAAGATTTAGATATTTACTTAGTTGAGTAAAGGGTAGTACTATATTTTGAAGGATTATGCATTCTAGCATTTAGCATTCTAAGCTTACCTGGAACTATTAAGAAACACACATTAGCCTGTATGAGCATAGGATTTTTCTTAAAGAAGCTGAAATCTGTTTGTTTATGCCCCAAAGACATTTCCTTTTTGAAATAATGGCAACTTAGGACTCAGATGATGGTATGTTTGTGATAAATTTCAGCGCCTATGGTGAGCAAACTTACTTGGCTTATGCTTTGTTTACCAGTGAGCAAACAGGAAGCAACTGGCAGCTATTGTTCTAGGACATGGAAGGAAGGAGAAAAATATGTACATAGACTAAATATGGTTTCTGTAAATTACTGGAGGATAAGTAGATTATTTAGTAAGGTAGACGTACTATCTTTGTATTGTTTGCTTACCACATTTCACTTGTGTTCTTCTCTGAGTCAGAATAAATGTGTTTATTACAATACAGTGTTTGCCCACTGCCTTGAGAATATAATCAAATGCTGCTTCAGTTAATTTAATAGTTGTCTCGGTAACTAACATGTAAGAATTAGTTCCTAATCTGTAGTTACAAAGTTTTTCTGGTGTCTGACAGTTAACATTTTTAGTAGTTGTCTGTTCTCTTGAACTTCATCAAAATTTCCCCTCTTCCATTTTTCGACATCAGTGAAGTAACTTTACAACTAGTTAAGATAATTTTATCCAAATTACCTTATTTAGAGAAAAGAAGATAAAGGAATTTGGAATATAAGTAATTCAGAATTCTCATGGAATTAGTTATGCTGAGCCATAAGGTCTATACTGTTCCCATTAAGTCAATGGAAAATTGATTTTTTTTCAACTTTAGTATGATGAATCAAGTTCTTAGCCAAAGCTATACTGCAGCCTCAGGACAGGGACTTCTTTCCAGTAGAGCCAGAGATAGAATGATGAGAAGGTAGTTACTTTAATTGCATAGTGGGGTCTTGGGATAACATGTTGCTTTACCTTTTAAGGAGTAAAATGGAGCTGTAAAAATCATAGTAAAAAGCATCCTAGAGATACTTTTAAAAACAGGAGTGTATTAATTCTCTTTACAAGATTGGTTTTCCTATGTGCAAGATTGCTTTTGCACAACCCTTAGGTTCAAGAAAGAGTGGAATCCCTTATTCTAGTAGGCACTGCAAGTGGCCGAGGAGTGCCTTCATTGTTAGAGCCACGGTATTTTTCATGTAAATAGCTGGCTGTTATTTTTTCTCTTTTCTTGACAGGACCTGAAAAAACCCTTTGATAAAGCTTGGAAGGACTATGAAACAAAAGTGTATGTATCTTTTAAACTTTTATTTAAGAGGGAAATGTAACTGAAATCTGTAGAGCTTGTTACTTAATGCTGAGGTTGGATGCTCTCAGCAGGTGCAGCATGTACTAGAAGTGGATGTACACCTATCTGAGACTTGTAAGTTGTGTCTTAAGTTGTGGATCTAACTCAGCTTAGCATAAGCCACTTGTTTGAAGTTACCAGATGCACTGTATAAACAACTATAAAATAAGTTTATAAAAACTGGGATTTTATATCCAGCTAAATAAATTGAATGAGTCAACAAAGCTCAACGCCTAATATCAAACACAATTGATTCTGGTTCTTAGTAAATCTGAAGGGGTTCAGTGCCCTACATCAGGGACAGTTGTTTCCAGGGTTGGCCAGGTCAATTGTATCAGTACAGTTGACAATCTCCTAAGTAGAATTTTGTACTGAGTTTTATTCCACATTACAGTATTACCTGGATTATGACTATCAGTTTTGTGTCACATGTCCAGTATCTTTGTTCTTCTGAAATAATGCTGCCTTGTATCAGATCATCTCTGATGATACAGGTCCAGAAGAATCACGTATGATGACGCTATTTAACATAAATAACTTGCAGATCCACAGCTAACTAGACTGGCTGAAAATTTAGCATCATTGTGTATGTTTTTAAATTGCACAAAGTTATGATGATTCTCTGGTGCCCACTTAGCTAGTCTGTCTGAAGCCTTCAGAAATTATTCGTGTAGCTGGCTCACCCACAAAAACAACCAGTTAGGTAAATTTTGTTATTCCTTTTGTGAATAACAATGAGAATGGTCTAGTTATTGCTTTCTAGCATCAAATTTTAAGGAAGACGTGTGTGGCTTTTGGTTTTTGAAACTGCCTAACTATAGCTGGATTTTCATAAACAGACATTCTGAAATACTGAGATAAACATCTGGTCTGTCACTCTAAATCCACAGAAGGTTGTGATAGCTCCAGTGTTTTATGTTCCTGACACCACCGAGCAGTCTCATTTGGTGCCATACCAATTATTGACTGTTGAAGTAATTAAGATTTCTAATCATTGCCTATGGCACTAGTTGATCTCTGAGGACAGGCCTTAAAGAATAGCCCTATAATTTAGTCTGCTGTTATCTAGCACTGCTTGATTGCTGGATCTGAAAGCTTGTTTACTTGTGTGTGACTATTCATACTGACATCCCACAAAGTTTATGTGGAGAAATAAATTTGTGCACTGCTGGGACATACACCAAGAGCAAAGTTACTACTGGACTAAGACCTTGATTGCTTTTAGGGTTTCTGATCTAATATTCACTAGGATGAGTGTGTTGAAGTGATGTAAAGATTTGTACTTGATCATCAGTTGGCTCGGGGCTGGCGTTTCAGAGTCAGATATACCAGAAATATTTTCAGTTGTTATTTAATTTAATTAATTACTTGAGAAGTAAGGAATCCCCTTGGAAAATGTACTTGTATATTTTGGGATTTTCATTTGAGGCTATGGACACATTGGAAATGTTGTTCTGTGTGCTATGTCAGGACCTGAAAACATGATGCTGACAGTGTGTTTTCTGTCTGTGGGATTGAATCCATTGCTGCTTGTATGATATAATGAGATTTTTTCTTTTTCTTTCAATTGGCAATCCTTTAGAAAACCTATTTTATGACTGTGTTCAAGTAAGACACTTGGGTTTTGATCTGAAACAGGTTTCCTTTTTCCACTTGCAGTTATCTCTACTTTCTGCAAGATTTTTTGACAAATGAAGCAGACCTCCTTGACAATGCTCATTTGTAAGCCACTTACGTGTTAGGTTATCCAACATGCAAAAGTCGAAGGTAGCCCATATTCATCAGGAAATTCTTTCAGATCCACAAACCATTTTTTTTGGTATTTCTAAGTGGTGGGCTGGTACAATTACTGACTGCTCTATTTTTTTTTTTTTTAAGTTGTTAGATGGAAGCTCCACATCAATATTTCAAAGTTCTAAGATCTTAGTCCAGCCTTGACTCCTTGACTTTGATCAAGACCAAAGGATCACCTGAGCCTGAGGCTCAGTATAGGGAGCCTGCAATTCTGTGTATTAGAAAATTCTTTATAACAGTGGGCTGCTCTTCTTTTGCCTTTTTTTGTAGGCTACTCTACAACAGCAGAAATTACTTTTCATGGAATAAGGTTGGCAGTCAGGGAGTGTTGTTTTTTGGTGCAAGCCATGTTGCTTATACAGAGGAGCAGACCAGTTTTTCATGGTTTTGTTGAGTTAAATTCAGTCTTGGAACTTCCATGAGACCACTGCCCCTGCAGTAGGACTGTGGGGTTTGTCAGACCTCTTGTGCACAAGATCAGTTCCCAGATAAATGGAGATGTTACGAGCTGTCATTATGGAGCATTTGTCTTTTACAACCAGAGATGGGAAATTTAATTATGTGATTTTCAATTTAGGATGAGAATACTAATTTGAGCTTGAATCTGTTCAGGTCAGCTTTTTTCTCATACTAATTTTTGGACATAGGAAAACAGTGAGATTTTTCTGGGTTGCTATTATACATGTTGCTGAGGTTTCTTAAGAAAATAACTTTTCATTCTCTGGCTGTCTTGAGTGCATCTGAACTTCCTTATAGCTGTGTGTTTTGGTCATCTGTAGCAATGGGTGGATGCAGAGTCACTGCAAGAATTCTTAATTGCAAATTTTGGGGGTTTTGTTGTGGTATCTTCGTGCTCTCTGCTTTAATAAAAAGGACAAAGGAACTGGGAGAGGTAACCTCAGTCTCACCTACACCTTGTATTGTCAGAGTAGAATGGTGGATGTAGGTGCTGATACCCAGAGGTTTGCTCAGCCTTCTTCAATCTGTTATTTTTGATAACTCCTTGTTTGGATTGTGCCTAAAACCAATTCTAAGTGTGTGCTTAGTGAGCTGTCTTTTCCAGTGATATTTCTTCACATATGTGAATAATGCTTTTTAAAATTCTTCCTGTTTTTTTTTCTTTTCCTTTTACTTTTCCCTTTGGGTTAACAAACTATTCAAGGGTGGTAGCCTGCTCTTTTTCTGCACGTACCTCTGTATCATATGCTTAACGTCATATTGTTCATCTGCATTTCCTTGTCACAGGTACAGACCTGTGACGCTACATGCCAGATAATGAAGTGGTATTTTTGTAGTCTGTTGGGAAGTGACCGTTTTCATATTGATTGCTGTCTTTATAAGGAAAAATTTTAAGCTTATTTGTCACACTGCCTCATCTCTATTACTTGCACCTTTACGATGACCTCTTGGGTGTAAATATACCCAAGTGTGACCTATTTGAAAAGAAATAAAGTTAATTTAAAAATGGTATCTGCTTTGCTTTATTTCCATAACAATTTTTGAGCTACTGCTTCAACCTCTGTATGTAATTAAATGTGTTTAAAAATTCCTGTGTATCTAGTTCTTGTTTGGGAGAGAGATGTTAAGATCCATTCTGATGCTCTTGGATCACTATCCATCATTGTTGATTACTGTGCACCTCCTTTGCCCTGTAGCTACCTATCTTCTCAGACTATTTCCTCAGGATCATCTTAGCTGAAGTAAATGAGGGAAGCTGGATCCCTGTTTCTTTCCACCCTGAGGCTGCTCTTGAATGAGGTAGTATGAGGAGTGAGTAACCTATAGTTTCATGCAAACCCACCTCAGTCAAAAATTGGGACTATCCTGGGGTGACATTCATGAATAATTTATCTTTTCTCACCATCAATCATTAACATGACTCAGGTGGAGCCATTAAGATTTTTAAATGTTTTTAAAGCCTTAAAGCAGTGCGTTTTTCAGGGGACCTCAGTTCAGTTGTTGTTTCCCACATCAGAGCTGGGAGATGCTGCCGGCCAGCACAAGAGCGCGGCAGGACCGCTCTGTGTCCTTCGGGAGAGCTGCTTCACACTGGGCTCTTCTTGTGCCAAGGCCTTGCTGTCCCCTGTGTACTTAAACACTAATGGCAGGCGTGCCGTGGGACCATATGGGGAAGGAGTACACATGTCATAAAAACTGCTCATTCTCCCAGCAGACAGATCACATTCAGCAAGGCACTGAGCCAGATATCACCCACATGCTTCAGTTTGATCCTTCCTGTTGTGGTAGATTCCGAGGTAAAGACTTGGTATCAATTTTACACAGGAAACAGAAGCATAAACTTACTGAAGCATATTATTCACAAATTTTTTTTAGCTGAATATGTCTGTATTCTGGAGATAAACCTGATTTTCCTGAAAAGAAAAACATATTAAAGTTTTTTTAAATTGTCTTATTTTGGGGCCTGTAAATGCCTATTATCTTCAGATGTCTTCTTGAACAAGTGTTGTGCTAATGCTATGAAATGTAAAGTTTAATGGAAACGAATGAGCTATTTCTGGGAAGGCAGATTACCTCTCCTTCTTTGCCATTCTCCTTTTAAGAACTGGGCATGAGGTCTCTTGCACAACTGAGTGAAGGGAGCAAGTTGTTTGAATGTGCTTATGGCATTTTAAGATCCAGGCATTAACTACAGTAGTGTGAAGAAATGCAAGCACTCATATCTAGAAATAACTATCACTGATTTCTTTTTGAACTATTTGAAGTCAATGGAAAAATGAACAAAGTCAGATACAGTCATCTGCTAAGATGTCTGCACAACTATTTGTTTAAGTGATGCTATTTCCAGTTTGATAAACTAATGTTTTACACAATGTGAAACAATTTTATCTGAAAATTCTTCAAACATTTCTCAATCTACTTCTTCAGAGCTGTAACTTGACTCAGTAGGCCACTGATATTTGTAGCTTCTAGACATTCTGCCTTGTTTCCTTTTAATGCAAGTGCATAAGACAAAGTGGAAGTCACAGCTTGTGAATAGTGATGCAGAATGAAAGTGCTAAACAAGGTTGCTTAGAGTCATAGAACAGAATAATACAATCATTTAAGTTTGAAAATACCTTTAAGATAATCAAGTTCAACCACAGATCTAACACTGTTAAGTCCCCCTCTAAAGCATGTCCTTAACTGTTACATCTACACATCTAAATACCTGCAGGGATAGCAACTCAACCACTCCCCTTGGCAGCCTGTTCCAATGCTTGACAACCCTTTCCAGGAGAATTTTTTTCTAATATCCAGTCAAAACTTCCCCCGGTGTAACTTGAGGCAGTTTCTTTTTGTCCTGTTGCTTGTTACGTGTGAGAGGAAACTGAAATTCCACTGCTAAACCCTTCTTTCTGCTAGTTGTAAAGAATGATAAGGTCCCCCTCAGCCTCATTTTCAACAACCTAAAGAATCCCGGCTCCCTCAGCCACTTCAAACTTGTGCTCCAGACCCTTCACCAGCTCTGTTGCTCTTCTGTGGACTTGCTTCAGTACCTCAGTGTCTTTGAGGGGCCCAGAACTGGACACAGCACTTGAGTTGTGGCCTCACTGGTGCAGAGTACAGGGGGAATGGTCACTGCTCTGGTCCTGTTAACCACACTGTTGCTGATAGAGGCCAGGATACCATTGGCCTTCTTGGCCACCTGGGCACAGCTGGCTCATGTTCAGCTAGCTTCTGACCAGGACTTCCAGGCTCCTTTCTGGCAGGCAGCTTTCCAGCCAGTCTGTAGCACTGCCTGGGGTTGTTTCAATCCAGGTGAGGGACCTGGCACTTGGCCTTATTCAGCTTCATACCATTGGCCTTCCCCTATCAATCCAGCCTGTCCAGATCCCTCAGCAGTGTCTTCCTACCCTCCAACAGATCCACATTTCCCCCCCCAGCTTAGTGTCATCTGAAGACTTACTGGGAATGCACTCAATCCCCTTTTCCAGGTGATTCATAGGACTGGCCCCAACGCTGAGCCTGGGGAATACCACTAGTGACCAGTCACCAGCTGGAGTAATTCCATTTACCATCATCCTCTGCAGGCTCTTCATGCAGTTTTTTTTCCCAGTGAACAGTGTACTTGTTCAAGCCATGAGCAGCCAGTTTCTCCAAGAGAATCCTGTGGAAAACAGTGTCAAAGGCTTTACTGAAGTCCAGTTAACTACATCCACAATATACTGTTTCAAGTCTAAGAATTCATATTAAGTATTTTTATTTCAAAAGAGATTGCTACAAATTAAATGGAAAAGTCTTTGAAAGAATATGCAGATATTATAGATGAAATGATGAAAATATCTGAGCACATTTTGCTCCTTCTGCCCTCTTTCACTTTATCATTCAGAGCAGGATGTATGGAAAGGAAAACTTTTCCAGCATTTCCACAAGGAAAAGATGAATTCTTCATTGAGGACTTGAGTGATAGAAGAGATATGCTTTACTGTGAGCATTGACAGGCAGTAGGGTGAAATAAAATGGAGGCTCTTTCACCCAGACTCAGCCTGGCTTACTGCTCTATGGAGAAGGAGAGGAAGAATGACAGAGTTGCTTCCCAGCCAGCCAGTTCACTACTGCTGCATGTACACAGGGTGCTCTGATTGTTTACCCTTATTGACTGGCAGAAAATAAATACAAGTCTTTGGTGCTTACTTGTACCACAATCTGTATGACAAAATTGTTTTATTTGAAATGAAAATTGTAATTTATATTGCAATATGGTTGCTTTTCAAACTGAAGTGGGAAAAATAGTCTTATATTGGAAACTGAATGGGTGAGACCATTCACTTTGTATCTCTTGGACTTTACTGTTGTGATTTTTCATCCTGTATTTCAGCTTTGCTTGTCTGTTACACACATCTGAGCTCACTGTGTATTAGTTATGTGCAGCTGTGTTGTAAATGGACTGACATGTGCTCACATCTTAATCTTAGTCAGCAAAGTCTGTATATGTGATATGTGCTGCATGAGCTCCAAAATGTAATTTGCTCCCAGCATTACAAAACATTTGCTGCTTTCTTACTGCTTCTAGGGTATTTTTTAAGGTTTTCACAATTTTTCTATTAATTTGGGTTAATTGATCTGCCTGGAAAACCTGAATACCCTGCAACATTTGGAAATCTCACAGTGTAGTGTTACAGGACTGTCTTTGCCAAAAGGATTTGGTCAATGTCACAATAGACTGACACTTGAAGCTGAGTTGATCCTTGCATTTGGATAGGACACTCAGCCAGCCTTTAGTACTCGGAAGATTTGCATGCAGAACGGCTGTGAGGGGTTTCTTTGTTTCCCTAGAAACAAAGCGTCCTGTAATATCAGTCAGATACGAGGTAGCACATCATTGTGGCAAAACAACAGGGTAAATTCTGAATTACAAAGATGAAGATGTAGTTAGATATTAAAAGCATAAATAATGAGGAACTGCAAATGGGAAATGCACCAGACATGTATCTCTGATACTTGTCACTCACAGACGATTTCGGGTTTTTGGTAAAGTATCTTTTTGAGTTTTTGAGGACAGGTAGCCTGAAGCTCCACTAAATGGCTTCAAGGATATCTTTCTCTGAATTCTTGATAGAGGTCAGTATATTTGCATCTTGGTTTAACTATTTTTTTGCCTGTGGAGTATGATTTATCCTTTAGAGAGCAGAAAGAACTCTTTTACGAAAATCTAGCTTTCTTTAGGAGGAATACAATGTATGCTGTGATATTGTGCATAATGTTTGACTCTTTGGCATGGTTAGCTGTCTTTTGGTTTAGAATCTTTTTAGCATTGGGAGATACCTTATGACTTGCTAATAAACTCCTAAGATTTTGGAGGTGGTTTCATTTCCTTATGCTTGAGTATTTTTCTCTGTGAAAAATGAAAATACTATACAATAGTAATTGGTAGTTAATAGCCTTCTCACACCTGGTCACATGTTAGTGAGTTCTCTGGCCTCAAGAACTGTTAGGTTAATTTGGAAATTGAGACAACTGAAACATCCTGGATATTTCCTCTGAGGCTTGACTGTTTTAGAACTATCAAGTATGATACAATGTAAACTCTTCTAGAGTGTGTACTAGAAAGGAGTTGCATATTCATTATTTTCTGTGAATCTTTTTTGTAGTGGTTTGTCTTTCTTGTTCAGGATTGTCTACTTGATTCTTGTATCTGGACTCTTGTTTTCTGTGCCTTCAAAATAGCATAATTTGCAGTAATTGGGTAAGAGTGCTGACTTATTCTTCATGAAAACAGAACATTCTGGAACTGACTTTTAATTCAGGTGACTGGAGGTTTGCAGAATATTTATTTCAAAGGAGAGGAGCTTCCTTCCAAACGTCTGCTTCTGGCAGAGTGTGATGGGCTGAGGAGGAGCACAGTGCTGGCTGGATGTGCTGGCTGCTGGAATACTGCGCAGAGCTGGCTCTGCTGTGCCTGCCCGTGCTGAGAGCACAGTGGGGCTTTTTGAATTGCTGCTCAAAATGCTTCCCAGTGGGAATGTTGAGGGGAAGGATTAATGGAATTAATTCTTGTTTCCTCTTGCTGCTTGAAGTGTAATAGGAGGCAGTTTCTCATTTTTGAGAAGTGTAAATACAGAATATTTTGTTGACTTGAAGTCCTCAGACCTTCTAGACATTTTCCCATAAGCTGTTAGAGTAATGTTAACATCAGGTTAAGAGAGTACTTGAGACATGTCATCTTTTCAGAGAGAGAGCTAAGAGACACTTGACTACCCAAGAGGAGGTAGGACAGTTGTGTGTGTTATTTGTTCCTCTGATCTCCTTCCTGTATTCCTGTGTAATGCTTCCTCATGTTCAAAAACAGTGTAGCATTTCCTCAGGAAGCTCTTTTCAGAATTTTGAGGTTCTAAATAGTATGAGTAGCAAACCAAAAGTCTTCAAAAAATAAACACTCTTGTGTATTTTCTTTCCTTAGTGTATATATTTTTTTCCTGTATTAGACTTGTCTAACTTGGTTGTCAAATTATGCTCCTGCATTTAGAAATAATGTGGAGAATGGCTTTAACAAATGCAGAAGTGAGTTTAAGGCAATGCCAGGCACCAGTTATTCATTTATATTCCACGGGAGAACCTGTTTTATTCAGAGCTCTTGGAAAACGTTCATGGAAACTTTTAGGGAATTAGGACAGCTGGTCTAGCAGACTCTGAAGACTGCAACACAGCCGGCTGGTCGGCTTTCCCAGTGCCAACTGGCTCAGCAGCAAGTACAGACAGCAACTGTGATTTTGGCTTAGGAAACCCTGTATATATAGAAGATGACTTGATGACAGGCAAGACTCAATAAATCTGGTGACATAATTGAACTTTGTTAACCAGTGTTTGCTCTGTTGGGATTAAACATCCCCCTATGTTTTCAATTAAAACTCATTATTTTTCCTGTATTTTCTTTCTTTGGAGCAGGAGCTTAGTATGTTCTTCTCATTGATTATCTTCTTTTGGAATATCTGTCAGAACATTACTTTAACAGATGATTAATTAGATTTCAGCTACTGTATGTCATTGCTGAGCTTTAGTCATTGTCAAATTTCAAATGAAATGTCATCTGGAAGTAAGTTGTATGCAAAGCTACAGGAGTTTGGCTCCGCATCTGTCAGTAGACTTTGCAAATATCTGATTTCCTGAGAGGCTGTGGATTTCTCACTTCATTGACTGATTCTTTTTGCCTTATAGTACAAAAATAGAGAAGGAGAAAAAAGAGCATGCTAAGCTGCATGGGATGATTCGTACAGAAATAAGTGGAGCTGAAATTGCAGAAGAGATGGAGAAAGAAAGAAGGTTCTTCCAGTTACAGATGTGTGAGGTAAGATTCAGTGTGAAATTATTACTGTTCTGCTGCTGTTTTTAGGAAAACTTTGAAAAATGCAATTATTTAAGAGTAGCTGTGATATTAAAGGGAAACGCCAAGTTATTTGTTGACTCCCATTTGTGAACACATATTTTTTTAATTATCCTAATGGGCAACTTTGCAGGGAATTTAGATATTTTCTATTTTCACTTAACAGGTAAATTAATGCAAATAAAACACTAGGAGATTATCATAAATAAGTCTTTATACTACTACTTCACTGTAAGTTATTTTAAGCCCTTGATCATTCTCTGAATTGTTCCCTATGCTGACAGCTGTTGTGTTATTAGGAGGAGAGGCTCTAGTCTAGCACACTGCTTGGTTGGTGCAGGAAAAAAGTGCTAGGGATGGAATCCAGTTGTCTTTTAAGTTGTTTCAGAATGTTTCTACTTCAAAATCTCTGTGGTTTTGCAGTATGTTAAATCTGATGTGAATATTTTGGGTTCGATTCATTTAAGGGTATGTCTGGTTCTGTGGTTGGGAATTCAAGTTGCTGTGTTCTTTTTTAGTACACATTAGCCCAAAAATATACCATGGGTGTTTCTACTGCCTTTCCTGTGATGATGATAGCTAATTTGACTCATATGCCAGCATAGCATAACTGCAGTTGTCCTGATATTACTTTTAGTAAGTACATGCACTCATACATAAGAGAAGAGCTTCACATTCCTATTACAGAATCAGACTAAAATGTTCAAAACTGATAAAGGGATTTGAGTAACAAATAAACATATGGATGTTGTCAGCTAATTGCCCCTCTGTATCCTTCCTAAGAGACAACTAGGAACACATACTTTTCTCTTGCTGTGTCACAATAAAGGAAGAGTTCACTTTAGTCAGTTGTAGTGATAAAGAAGGTTGTCTGTGATCAAATTACCTTAAATGTGGAGTAGCTGAAGTGTATCCTGTATTTCTTCTGATTTTGAGGGTAAGAAGATTATACTCAGTTACCTCTGAATAGTTGTGAAAAAGGACTTTGGTTTTGTTTTGATAGTAAGTCGAAAGGGTGACATATTGAAGTTTTATCATAAGTACAGACTAGTTCTCTGTGAATTATGAAAGTGAACTGAATACCAAATGCCTAGAGCTCCATTTTAAATTAACAGAAACTGGAGAGGCAATTGTTGTAACTAACTGCTATCCAGTGCACATGTCTACATTTAGGCTCATCATTTGTTCACCTGAACCAGTGTAAGAAGCTGCAACATTGCGAGCTGGCACTTGAATGCTGCTTTACTTTAGTTGATTTAAAACATTTAGGGTGTACTGTGAGAAGGGAAAATGCAGATGCATTAGGGCATCATTAAGAAGGCATTCATTCCTTTGCTTGGAGGTCACTAAGTTGGGGTTAGGATTTTTTGTCATTTAATGGACAGTTAAGGACTTTGATATTTGATCAATCATACTTCTACTTGCATGGCTGACACATTTTATGCTATGGTATTTGGAGAGGAGATGCCACTTAATGTGGACTTTGATTATGTCTTATGTAAAAGGACAGTAATTACACTTTTTGTGCTTGACAGTAGATTCTTTGAAAAATCTCTTGCTAAACTGTAATTTGTTGTAATTACCACATATAAGGATTTGATAAAGAAAACTATAAAATCAACAGGCAAATTTTGGAACTCATTAAAATAATCCCTCACCTTTTTTTTTTCAAACGAACTGCTTTCCTCCTTAATGACATCTGTTTAGAAATGAATTGAACAAGTGAGATACATTTTTACATGTGCTGCTAGGTGTAAGAATGGGTTCCTAAATGTACTCCACAAACCCTTTCATGCTTTCTTTAACAGACACTTTCCTTAGGAGCCTCAAAGGATATTCTAAGAATTTGAACAAATCATAATGAAATAGCCTCACAGGATATCAAAAGTCAGTAGTGACCAGAATTCTTTTTGTGTGCTTTAACTCTTGAAGCCACTTTTTGCTGTGTTTTCTTTTAGGGTTTGTAAATCTGTGACTGTTAAAACTTATTGAAATATAACTAAAAATAAAGTGTTAAAAAAAAATCTGTAGCAGTAAGAAGTAATTTGTTTTGTGAATTACTGTTTTAACAGTACCTGCTGAAAGTCAATGAAATCAAGATTAAAAAAGGAGTGGACTTGCTTCAGAACTTGATCAAGTATTTTCATGCTCAGTGCAAGTATGTTTTACTTTTCTTTATCTCTACACTAACTGGAACAATGTTTTGTTTTCAACTTTTGACGTCTTCATAACACTTTTCTAGAATTTTCAAAATAAATCTTAAAGATTCAGCTGTTCGTGCTGATGTCTTTTGACAGATTGCTTTTATCAGATTAATCATAACTTTTGTTGCTATATTCTGAATAATGTAATGAGATTGAGCTTGTTACATTGAATATAATTGTATGTTCCAAAGGAATACATTAATTTGCCATGTTTATAAACTACTCTTGAAACAGGGCTTTTGGTTTGATCTATTACTTAGTGGTCCATTAGTTTTGATGGACTTCTTTGAGTGTATCTAAATTAATTCTGTGCTCAAGAAAAATAAGTTGCATAAGCAGTGGAATAAAACTATATTGAAAGAGTCACTCTTTTTCTAGTTTATTGGAGGAGGACTGAGTAGTAAAACACATAGTTCTCATTAGAATTATGTGCTTTTGTTATGATAGTGTTACAAATCTGTCATGTAGCAATGAAGTCACAGCTATAAACTGAAAGAGCCACTGCTAACCTGTTGAAATCCTTTAAGTTTTCATCTTAAAACATCAGTCTCTCTCTATGTATTTTTTCCTTAAATAGCTGTGTTGCTTTTAAAATCAGTTTCACTTGTAGTGTCATTAATCTCCTCTGTCCCTTTAATAAAATTTTAGCAACATAAATGTGTGTTATATTGTCACTTTCACAACTGCTTCCCAGAGTGAGAATATTTTATGTTGCAAACAATGCAGCAATGTTTAATCAAATATGTGTGTAACTGTGATTTCTTAAAATTTATTTTTTAAATCTCAAAAAAAATTTTGTAAGAACTGGAATACTTGGTATAGATAGCACTACTCTGCCAATACAAAATGCATATACTACAGAAAGATGTAGCATAGTCAGCTTGCATATAGACCATAATTAATGCTTGGGAAACAAAGGAGTTTTCCTTTAGTAAAAAGATTGCATCAGACATAAAATTATGTGGCTTCAAGAAATCACAATTATTTTATATCTACCAGAGCTTTTGCTGTTCTGCAAATGAATCTTACTTGTTCTGGGCCTTCACAAAGTATGATGAGAACTTCTATTCTATTCTAGGTGAGAATGAGGAAAATTTATGTGGCAGTGAATTGTGGCAGTTCTGAATCTAATTGGAGATTTTGCATGTTCGAATAAGCTATGATGGAAGTAAAGAGGTGGATCAGTCAAAGATGGTTAAAAAAAAGTTTACAGTTTTGAAGCTTACAGGATGGCATAATAATATGCATGTCTTACTTTGGCAACTTTTTAAGCAGAAAATACAAAGTAAAGTTTCATAACAACTTGCTTTTTTCTTTTCTTTTTAAGTTTCTTTCAGGATGGGTTAAAAGCAGTTGAAAGTCTCAAACCTTCAATTGAGACACTCTCGACAGATCTTTATACAGTGAGTAGCAACATTTCATGTTTGTGTGGTAAATTCAGTTTTTTACAGTAGAAGCATTTGGTTCAGGTTCCCTGACTGCTTTAATAGTCAGCATTTAAGGTTTATAGTAGATTGTTGGTAAAATCTTGTTTTAATATGGCATTCAGAAAGCCTTAGTTTCTGTTCAGGATCGTACTGTGTAAAATGTTATGAAAACAGCCTTTGCCCTGAAATGTTTATTAAGTGGAAAATAACATGTAGTTTCAAATGGAACACAAGGAGGCAAGAGCATTGTGAGGCAATATCAAAGTCTTAACTCAGCATTATTCTAACCATTATCAAGTTTTCTGAAGATACAAGGGAAAATAAACTGATCACGTTATCTTTTCTCTTTGCTTTCATTCTCGCTGAATATTTCTCAAAAAATGAACCAATTAAGCAGCAAATTTGAAAGACCTGCATTAAAAAAAAGCTGTTTTTAACCTGTGTTTTTCTTCATTCAAGATTAAACAAGCACAAGATGAAGAACGAAGACAATTAACACAGCTCAGAGATATTTTAAAATCAGCACTCCAAGTTGATCAGAAAGAGGTGAGCATATAAGGTGGTTTAACTTTGGAATGCCTATTTTAATTACTTGTAATGTAATGTTAATATTTCAAATAAAGTTATTTTAACTTTTATAAGACGTTTAATTCCTTTTGTTAATTCATCTTTGTTTTGATGCTGATGTTGAATGCTTCTGACAAAGGCATTTTTTAAAAACAATGAATGCCCACTACAAATATGAGACTTACTGAAAAATAATTTCTTTTTGTTACCAGTATTGTACAAATCTTCAGATGGTGCACTGTTGCTCAAACTGAGAATGAAAGAACTTGGGCAATATCAAGAAGACCCTATTCATAGAACCTTATCTCACAATATTATTCCAAACTGTATAATGATTATGTAAAACTGAACTTCAAATCCCAAAACACCTGTCATCATCTGCAAAAATGACAATCAAGTTTGCTACTCAGCTGCAAAATGCCAATGTTCAGATGTGCAAGAGCTGGGTCAGTGTGGCAATCTAATAAATATTTTTTGAGTTCCAATTAGGATTGCTGTTAGATTTAATGAATTCTGGAGTAGTTTCAAACTCTGGAAGTAAGGATCTTTTGTGTAATGTAATCCTAAATATTGGGTCTACTTTTGTTTCAGATTGCTAGTGCCTCCTCTTCATATAAATAAATGCCAGCCAGCTTCCTTTGTGGAGCTGCTGGGCCATGAGTAAGTGATGAATGAATCCCCACCCCCTTTTCAGATTCTCTTTCTGAGAGGGATCACAATGAAATAGTTTAGTCTGCAGAGCTCAGACTTCCTTGATCTTTTCCGGTCTTGCTTTGATCTTCCCATAAAGGTTATGGTGACTCCTGGCTTTTACTGCTGACAGATGATGGCTGTTGAGCAATGTAATCTAGTGAAAGATGTCCTTACCCACAGCCAGGGATTAGATTTGATAATCTTTAAAGGCCCCTCCCACCACAAACCCATGTGATTCTGTGACTTGCTCACAGGCATTTGGAATAGTCTGGAACACTCTTCACTTTGTTACCTTGGGAAGTACACCATTGTGTACAAAGTCCCAGAATATCAGCAGGCACTTCCTTAGATTCTGCCAGGCATTCAGGACTCACTGATTGGCCAAAAACTTCCAAATTTGAATGTGGTAGAGGGAAAGACTAGGGAACCTCATGGAAATGGTGATTGCTTTGGGTTAGTCATTGACTGCCCACTCCCAAGGAGTCTTTGCTGTTCAGGGTGTGTTGGTAGGTGTCCTCTTTTAACTGGGTCTGTGCTCCAGAGAGATAGCAGAAGTACTTGGCTTTCATGGTTGCTGGGAATGTCTATCAGGGTTCCTAATATTAAATATATGTGACAAGTACACATTTTTTCATGGACTCAAAAACTACTAATACACATAAATTTATTATTTCTACTGGGTTTGTGACATTTAAAAATACAAGTATAAAAAGTGCTTTATCCTATAGTCATTATTTATTAATTCTTCAAATTTTGATATAGATGCTTACCTGCAGAGCATGAGAATTATTATAATTATTTTTAAGGCTTTTTGAAAACATCAATTAATCAGTGGGATGCCAAAGAGTTCTGATATAATTTACTGTACAACCCACTAATATTATTCTTGTTGCACTGTAATTTTCTTTACTATAACTGATTTCTTTTTCCTTCCTGAAATGCATTTACATTTTGTGACCGAAGTCTAGGAGAGTAAGTGTTACTATGTTTTAATGAAAGTAGTGGCATGATTTCCATTCAGATTTCAAGAAACTGGATTTTTCCTCTGAGCTTTTTTCTGTTGGCATGAAAAGACTGATTCTTTCTCCTCTTTGGTATATTTTATTAACCAAAAATCCCCAAAAAACAAAGAAACAAAAGCCCAGAAAAACAAACAAACCATTATAAAAAAATTTATCAGATTTTTCTTGGGAAAGAAAATTGTTGTAAGACAAATTGGTGATTTCCTTTGTACTTTGTTTTCGAAATTAAATCCAGTTCCTTGATTTGATGTTCTTGCAAGATTTTGAAGATATATGTATTTTTAATTAAAATGGACTTCAAGTATGAAATAACAGAATGTTGACAAATATTTTTCCTGTTGTGTTTTAAAAATTGAACACAGACAAGCACTCTTAGTGAATGTTTTTTTGTTGTGCCTATATACCTGGTTTTTTCCTGCACACAACTTCCTCAAACCTGGTTTGTATTGAAACGTCTTTTTGAAATGTCATTTTGTGTACACATTCATAATTTTAGTTTTTCAAACTTTTATTTTTCAGTTGTAGAAGTTCTGCAAGTTTCAGAGTCAACCTTAGAGTTGTATTGCCTTAACTGTTCTTGTTCCCATGACCTTGGGTGAGGTCACCCCCTGTGACTGTAGTATTTAGATTTGTTTCTGCTTCTTTGGTAGAACCTATAATCTATTTAGGCCACTGCAAAATAGGGTAAATGTTGTGTTTCTTGACAAAGATTATGGTAGTTTTGCTATAGGAGAGGCTGCCTGCAGGGGATTCTGATAGATATATCAGAATAGAAAAGATATATTTATTTTTGAAGAATTTGTGGGGCAGTAATAGGGATAGGGATGGGATAGATGAGGGATGGATCTCTGGAACATCTTCTTGGCAACAATCCTGCAAATGTCACAGAAGCTCAGGCTCTGGGAGAGCTATAAGAACTTTTTTTGGCCACTTTACACTCAGGAGTGATCTAAGCAGTCTAAAAATCCTGCTCCATGGGAGCTGTAGAATGGCTAGCCAAAATGTTGTGTATAGGTTGAAGCGCCTTGTATGAAAAGTTCTGTTGTGTTCGCGTAGTGAGGCTGATAAATAGGATCTTAGAATATTTATCAGTAGTCACAGACCATCTTTAGAGAATACTGTTTTCACATTTCTTTCATTTTTAGCTCTGCTGTTCAGCTTGTCTTAGATGTCAGTATATGTTTATAGACTTTGAAAGAAAGAATTTCAAACCTTTCTATGGTCAGTGAAGTGATTCACTAAGAACATGCTGCAAATTTTAAATGACTCACTTCTTTTTATATGCCTATCTGTATTTCAAAGTTGATAAAGTGGTCAAAGTTCAGTTCCTTAGGCTTGTGTACTTCAGCCTGTTCTGATCTTGTTACGGTCGAGATATACTTAAAATTAGAATACTGTGCACTAGGTGTGTGTCCTCTATCCTGTGGTGATCCATTTCCTCCCATAGGTAATGTACATTGTTTCTGCTCCTCCAATGAGGCTGTTGGGTCTGACCCTGTTATCTGTGATTTGTATCTCTGTTTTGTGCAGTATGCAAACCAGAAATAAGGGAAGATCCTTGGAGAGCCTGCTTATGGAAAAGGCATGCTGAAAGGAAGGATGTTAATTGTGGTGCTGATTTGTGGGGTGGTTACTGTCTCTTAGGAGCTGGATCAAAATCATGAACTTCTTGTCAGATAGCTGTGGAAAAACATAATTTGGCAATCATATTGGACAGTATTGATCTGGACATGACCTGAACTGAGAATTTAAAATGGACAATATGTTTGTTGTTAAGATCTTTTCATGAAATAGTATTAAATTTTTTAGATACTGTTCATAGTCATGAATGTGTGGAAATACACGTCAGCTGCTGCAGCTTCCTCTGCTGCTGAAATAAGGCAGGAAGTTTGTATTATTGGTTTGCCAGTTTGGCCAAACACAGCAGCTGAGCATAAACAGATGAAGGGAGGTAGCTGAAATGAGGCAGAAACTAATGCACAGAAAGCAGCAGCACAGACTGAAGCAATGGGAATGGTGCTATGAGCAGGTGTTGGAGGTCATCAGTAATCTTTACTGATGGGGAGAACTGAAATTAATTTCCTGTCAGGCCTCTAATCTTGGGAATGGAGTTCCTTTACTGTCTAAGGGGAGGCAGAGATCAAGGCATTGGTAGGGCACAATAGGCAGTGTCAGATCAGGTTTTCTTCAAAAGTCAGTAAATGTATGCGTGCAATGGTTTTTAATGAGTGACAGGAATATTTTAAAAATGTTGTTCTGGCTTTGTGTTGTGCAGAGTGCAAAACCAAATAATTCTATGTAAACAAACAAGAAAGGAACAATAAACAGAAATCAAAATCTGAAAAGATGCTTTGTCAGGCACAGACAGCGAAGTGATAGTTCTTTAGGGCCTTTAAAAGGCTCAGATGATGTTGAGCCATACCTGGTATGGCTTCCTGGATCACTTGCTGAGGGGCAGGGGTAGGACACTGGTGGCTTCTCTTGAAAAGGAGCACTAAGGAGTGTTGCAGTTTGTGTTGAGCTCAGCTCATGGCTCCCAGGACCACTGAGCTCCAGCAGTGTATTCAGGATGAGCCTGAAATCTGCAGCTTGGAGGTGTGGAGTCCTAAGTTCTGAACAGGGGTGTAGGTGGGAGGTCTGCCCCTACCGTCATGTTTAGAATAGCTCATAATCATATAAGTGAGCTGCTTTGTGTCTTTTTTCCTTACTATACTTGTATTATATGCCATATACAGCACAAGAGTAATTATGTCCATGGAGCAATGACAGTAGAAAAGAAAAAAATGAAAAAATTAAGTAATAGACATTGTTACTGTGTGCATTTAAAAGTCCACTCTGTCATGCTACTGCTGTTAATATGGTGTGACACGTCAGATTCCTCATTTTCAGGTTCTTATTTTTTAAGAAGTTGGGCTCTTGCAGCAGTGAGTCCTGTCTTTGGGTAGTTCTGAGAACAGTGAGAAGGGTTCAATTAATCCTTGTC
The DNA here is from genome assembly GCA_013399915.1 of Illadopsis cleaveri. NCBI lineage: Eukaryota > Metazoa > Chordata > Aves > Passeriformes > Timaliidae > Illadopsis > Illadopsis cleaveri. The sequence continues at coordinate 1,180,359 of VXBB01007110.1, read as the reverse complement.
TCTTCCTCTCTCAGAATTCTACTTTCTTCCAGATATTTGCTTTAAATTATTCTTTTTTGTAAATGACTTTTTGATTTTTCTGTATGACTCCTGAACTATGTTTCTAGAAGACTCTTTTGCTTTTCAGACAATAACTTGACTCAGTTTCCACAAGGAAAATCACTTCTTCAAATTGAAATATGTAATTATTTTTTCAATGGAAGAGTGCACTAGCAATTGCGGGTAATAATAGTCTTTAATGTTTGTACCTTGCAGTGTTTACATGAGTTGGAAAGGCCACTGCTCAATTATATTTTGGGTTAAAACCCTATATCTTAAGGCCAAGAGTAAATCTAAATAAAAGCAACTAAAAAGATTTTGGCAGGTGCTGATAATGAATATTTCTCAAATATTTTTTGTGCCCTCTGAAAAAAGAAATGGATCTTGTTCTCTCTCATTGAGGAGGAAAAGTTGCTTCATTTGGCCTGTTGGATTAGAGCAGGAAGGAAAAGCTCTTGAAACTCATAAATGGGGGGAGTAGTTTGATTGAAAGTCTGGAATGCATCACAAATTGCTGTTGATTTTTTCAGGATTCTCAGATTCGTCAGAGTACAGCTTACAGTTTACATCAGCCTCAGGGAAACAAGGAACACGGCACCGAGCGGAGTGGCAGCCTGTACAAGAAAAGTGATGGGTAAGTACTGCTGGAGTTTGCTGGGAGAAATATTGGGTCCTAGGAGCTCAAGCAATGTTAATACAAAATATATTTAAAACTGTCAACTTTTTTTTTCCCCTTTAAACTAGAATCAGAAAAGTCTGGCAGAAAAGGAAGTGCTCAGTTAAAAATGGTTTTCTTACAATTTCCCATGGTACAGTAAGTATTTGTTTACAGTATTTTATGTACATGGTTGCTAATACAGAAAGGCAAGCTATGCTGGTCTATATTTATGATTTGGAATTAGCTAGATTCCTGATGCAGTGTTTGGAATATGAGGGATATATTTTTTTAAGGCTGCCTTTTAGAAATATATCAAGACATATACAGTGTCTAAAAATAAAGCTATTTTAATGTTCATTACTGTTAATGAGAAAAAAGACTTTTTTAGTGACTCAGTTCACGTAAATGTTCATATTTTACCTGGCTATCTAAAAATACAAATTCTAACTTTTTTTTTTTTTTAAGGTATGCTTGGGCATTAAGCCATTTTTCAGATATCAGTTAAACAACTTTTTATATTTGCAAGGTAAACTGAGAGTGTGCTGAATTGCTTTCTTCCGCCAGATTTGCTGCGATATGGTAGCCTGTTTGCTCTTAGGAGCAGCTGTTGGGGAAAATCAAGTCTAAAAACAACTTCTGCGAGAATCACAGGAAATAGAGAATTACATATTCCTCTTTATTACTGCTACCAATATTTGAACACATTAACTATAACTATTAAACATTTGTTAAAATTTTAAAACTATGCTTTCATGGTTTGGACCTTTTGCACTTTGCCTTCAACTTGGTTTTGCCTTCTTGTAACATTTTTTATATTGTTTTCTCAAAACTTTTAAGAAAGTTTCTTGAGGCAAAAAATAACTCAGTATTTCCCATTCTTGGTCTAATAAACAGTCCTGTTTCTTGGTCCTGTTATGAACTGTTCTGTTCTTCATCCTGTTATGCCTGTTCCTATGACTACAAGTTGACCCTGGCAGCAAAAATGAATCAATCTCTCATTTGTGCATCTAACCACAAGCTGCTGCCTTCAGAATTGATAATCAGGAGTTAAAGAGGAGTGTAAAGTCAGGCCTGCAAAGCAGAGTCATTACTGTGGCTTTGGAATTGTGCACTTGTTTATGCCTCTTCTCCTTTGGGTGTGTAGGAGTGTGTCTTTGTCGAAGAGAAGTCTGTTGATGTATTCTGTGCTGGTGTCTCCCTGTGCTGTCATTGTCTGATGTTGGACATGCTGTACTGGTACCAGTAGGAATGTAGCTGGGGCAGCTCAGAGCTGGCAGAGGCTACAAAATCCACTTGTGGGGCAGAATTTGAAAACTTTCACTTGCAAGTACAGTTACTGAGTCTATCAAGATACTGTTTTCTTCTCTTTTTATAAGCTGTCTACCAGATGGTTGGACATTTTTAGAAGCAGTAAGTTCCCACTGAAATCAGTGGAGCTGTAGCTGGCAGATATTCAAATAGGTGTGTTTCACAGGTTTGGTCTTTTTGTTTTTATATTACAACACTTCTTATTTTAAAATATACTCCTAAAAGGTAGTTTCACTTATTTGCTCACTTTCCCCTTATATATTGATGACAGCTTTATGTAAAAAATTAATGAATGTTTCACAGACACTGAAACAGGTACAAGTGATTTTTGTTCGTTAAAAATTTCCTAGGCTGCTCTGAGTGTCTTCTGAGAACTTGGAAGGAACATTGATTTCCAAGCTTCTCAGGGTTGATACCTCCTGGTCTCTGAAATATGGTGTGTTCTTCTCTCATCCCAGTAGTTTGCCAAAATCTCAGAAATTCAGTTGTCAGTTTTGCTTTCTTTATCAAATACAAATTTGTAAATACTTCTCCTTTAAGGGCTAAATATTCTTCATGGATTTCTCTTCTTTGGTCATGTAGCCTCTTTATGAGGGACTAATTTGTCAGTCTCTAGAACAGCTATCTTCAAGCAATTGCAGGTGCTTAAACTTGCTTGCCACGTGCTCTGGATGGATGGAGAGAATATATTTGGTTCTTTGTCAGTCACCCAGCTGTGACCCTGTATGTGCCTGCCTGCATTGGCATATGTGCAGAAGTTATACTTTTAGACAACTAAAAGCTTCAAAGAAATCAGTATTCGTACATTTAATGTACATGGATGAAAAAACAATGATAGAAGAAGATTGAAACATGTAGTTAGGAATTCCTAAGTCCTTTCCAGATCAGGAAGTCACAAAGCAAAAAGATTTCAGAAATATCAGACTCCTCAAAGCTGGATTTTGTTTAAAGAAGGTTCGCTGGTTGTTTGCAAAGAAAAGAATGTAACAAAGACTCCTTATCAAATCTTTTTTTGTTGGTCTTTCTTTACTGCTGAAAACTTCACCATGATGATTAAAAGGACAATCTGAAGGCAAAACAATCAGATTTCATCTTTTTATTCTATTCTATTTTATTGATCACTGATATCCAGAAAAAATGCATGATGAAATCAGCCAGCCAGTCTGTTAAGTGGACATATTTGCTCATGCCTTTCGTAAAATCAGCTCTGTATCTCCTGTATTGTCTCAGAGACCTGACTTTTTGATTCCTATACTTCTGTTTGTTGCTAGAACAGTTTATATTTCAGTTTTGCTGGTTATAGGGTTGCCATTTCTGCAGGAAGGAACATGAATTGATGCTTAGGTCTGTGTATGGCATGAAAGGTGGCAGCACTTTTCAGGGTGTTGGCATGTTAACATGGGTGTCCAAAAACTCAGCATTAGTCTGAAATTTAATTGTCTAATCAGAGACTTGATCAGGAAAGTGAATCTCAGAAGTTTCAAACAAGTAGTGTAATAGTAGTTACATTTGTAGTTTTTGCCACGTCTAGTGTCTCCTAATTCTGCCAAGTGTCTGAATCAGTGTGGCTGAGGAGCTCACACAGCCTCACCTCCCTTTGTCTTTAAGCTTCAACTTCTCCCCAGGCAGCACCTGCCATGTGAAGGAATGTGTTTGTCCACAAGCAACGGGCACAGGCCAGGGAGGCTGCTGGAGAAAAGCTGTTACTTGGCTGCAGGATGGAAGCATGAATGAGGTGCTATCTGCCACGTGCACAGGGTTTTTAATACTCTTGTTAATGCTGACTTCAGGTTAGGAGTTCTTCAGATAAAAGCTCAAGAATATGTATGGATTCCAAGATCAGCATATTGGCCCAGGATATGTTATTGTTGTTGCAGCCATTTCTTTGGGTTCTCAGATTGTGATACTGAGTTCTTCAGCTGCCATTCTCCTGTCCTGAGGGACAAGTCCTGTGTGCATTAGTCCTTCAGACCTCTCTGAAGCATTTTGCTGCATTCATTTACAGCTTCTTATTTCATAAGTTGGAGAAAACTAAGTAGGTCCCAAATGCATTTCAGATCCAAAGTCCTGGGGCAAGCGGATTTTCTCTTAAACATGAATTGCATTTTTACATTCTGATAGAGCCTGTGAGATAGGTATATATGAGTTGCCCAGTGNTTATATATAATTTATAACTAAATAATTAAAACTGTATGCACTTTTACTACTAAAAGGAAGCCTGGAATTTGAAAAGCTATTTATTAGGCAGAGAATACAATGCAATTGTCAATAAATTGTCATCTTGCTGCCTCCAAAACCTCTCTTGGGTATAATTTGTTTTACATTGCCCAGCAAGTGACCTGCACATTTATTGTTTCAAAGCTTGCATGACTTTGTTATGTCTGCTGCTTATGCTGGGCAAAGCATGAGCCTGCTATTTTTCAAGGACACCATGCTTCTTTTTTTTCCTAACAGGAAAAAAAATACATAATTGTTTCCTTGCTTATGTTTGTCCATGGGTTTGATTTTTTTTTTAAGCTGGTCTTCATATATAATGATACAGTTCTTTTTGGCCAGCTACATTGTTTTATCAGATTGTTTCAAGGGAATCTGTAATTTTTTGATTTGTTGTCCCTTGTTTTTTGAATTAAATATTTTCATCAGTAAATTTAGATGAGACTCTGAGAATGTCTGCATTTCATGTGATTCATTGCAAGTTAATGACATTATGTGATAGTACAGCTTCATTTGGTAGTAGTTTTGTTTAGATATTTAAATCTTATTTTACTGACTTAGTCTATTACTATTGTTAGAATGCAAAAATAAATGTGGTAATGTGTTTGTGAGTATTGCTGTCCTTATAATAGTCCTTTCTTAATGGTTTAAATTACTATTTTTTAGATATTATTGTCTAGAGCAAAGGCTGACTAGTTAAATCTGTTTTCTGATTTAATTATCCTAAAAGAAGAGTGAAACTAGTTATCAATTGTAGGAAGTGAAATCCATTCCTCAAGTCAAGGTTGCAAATGAGTCTTTCTAGGTCCTGCCCCGGGTCTGTAGCACAGGTAGCTTAAGGGAAAGAAGAGAGCAGAGGTGCTGTTTGAAAAATCTTTGTAACCTTTATGCATCTTTCAAAATGCAGATTCCCTGTGAATCTTGCTCTTAGTAGAACACTGTCACTTTCTATTCAAAAAGGCTCTGAAATAGCTGAGAGGAACTTGACTAGAAAATATGTATCATTATAAAATATACATTATTTCACTAGATGTTTTAGTAATCAGCTAGCTCAGTTTACTTCTAGGTATGTTTGCTGCAAAACTTCTCTGTGAAAACTTCTTATTTTCCTTCACTTGGTTCCCTTTACTGATTTTAAAATTTAGCGTTTGTTGTTAAATGGTTACCTGGGGACCCCTTAAAGACATTAGCAGGAGTCAAAATAATTAATTATTGAAAACTAACCAAATAATTTTTAAAAACTAAATGTCTGAATTTTAGCGGGTTAAATGTAAGGATGAACCTGCCTCTTTTTTGTACCCAGTTCCTTCAGGTAAGTGTTTCTGGTTAGTAGTAATTGAAGAGATTCTGCCCTTCTTCCTTTCAAAATTCTAGTGTGTATCCAGTTACCAGTAAACAAAATAGTCAAATTAAAGTAGCTTATGAATCATGATGCAGAAGAAAACATGAATGAAAACCATTTGTCGGGTCTTTTCGGCCAGTGGGACTTTATCCTGTGCTTTCAATCTGCAGGGTTCAGTCAGTATGGATGTACTAAAATGTGTATGTTTTGTCTTCAAATAGGCTAACCGACCTCCAGCAAAGCTCAATCTGTTAACCTGCCAAGTGAAAACAAACCCAGAGGAGAAAAAGTGTTTTGACCTCATATCACGTAGGTTTGTTGTTCAGGTCTTTTTACTTGCAGCTCATAGCAGAATTTTGCATTATTTCTGTAGATGTGTCAGTAATCCACAAGAACATTTTTGCCATTGTAGAATGGTTCCCTTTATAAAATGCCCTTCGTATGACAATTTGACCTTTCAGTTATTTTAGCATAATGCAACTAACTGTGCCTGTTTCTTTGGAAAACCACTTCTTTTTAAAAGCTGTCTTCGCTTCTTTTTTCTATTTAATTTTTTGCTGTCTTACAGCAGAGTAACTATTTTTTTTGCTATGACATCACTCTTCATACTGAAAATGTCCTAGCTGATCATCTTGAAAAGTTACAACTTTTGCACAAGATCAAAAGACTCTCGTAAAACTTTTTAAAATTAAGTCTGGTGGTTGCTATGCAGCTGTGAAGAAAATCCTAAAAACATTTTTTTTTTTTATTATCTCAGATAGAAAGGTGAGATAAAGAATCTATGTGTTAGACCCACCAAAACTGAATAATTTTTGGCTCAGAATGGGATTATATGAAATATCATTATGATATTTTACTGAAATATAGATCTCAAATTAGCTGGGGAGAAGAATACAAATGTATTCCTAATTTGTTCCTTTATTGAAGCATAAAGTTCTTCTGCATTTGTAAATGTAAGCTGTGCTGCTTATGTGAGTAGACTCGAATGCTTGTGTGCAGCATACAGCTAATTCATTTCTGCTCAAGCAGCTGGGCTTCCCTGTTTACTTTTGCACTTTCTTTCTTTGTTGTTGACCGTGTCATGTTTTGCCCGGTATCAGCTTATTGCAATGTTACCACACACTTGAAAAGGCATAATGGCCTCTTAGCCTTCTCCAGATGACTTTTTCACCTTGTTTTACTGTAGAGTTAAAAAAATTTACTTGTTCTTTACAAAATGCAAATTGCTGTATCGTGGCAAGATAAAATCTCTTAATGTAGCAATTTCCTCTCTGTTCTTTCATATATCTTCACTGTCTTAATATTTTCCATGCTTGAAGCTATCTTTTAATACCTTTTAGCCTGAATATTTTTCAAACTTTAGAAATTTTCGTCTTAGAATATTTTTGCCAGCAGCTTTTCCTCTGTTGTTCTCACCAACTGTTCTCACTCCAGCTCGGTCATTAAACTGTATTGTATCTCATTCTCCATAAATTTAAATGTATTATGCTTTTTTCTTTAGTAGCACACTGTAGTAACAGTGCTTAGAATTAAAATGTGGTTGAAAATTAAAAATTGAGAGCTTGGTTTAATTTAAACAGTTTGGGGCTCATACTGGTTGTAGTTTGGACTTTGTGTCTGGCAGATTTTTTCTGACGTTTGTGATTATTGGGTTTTAAGAGCTCATTTGAACTCTTTAAGTCTTTCTTACGTACACAGAAAAACTCAAATATGGACTCCATATTTTACTCCCCTCCCTCCCAGCAGAACTTTATACCTGTGATTACTGAGGTTATATCCAGAATGTGGAACATTACCTTTGCTTTCCTGCTGTTTGTGTGATAAGAGCACAGCACTGAAGAAAGCAGCTTCTGTTTAAAATACAACAAGCCACCTTGTGTAAACATGGATGTAATCATAGATAAACTGTAGGTAGTAAGGTGAAACTTCTTAAATAGACTTTTTGTCTGTCAACACAGTCCGGTGATGAGAATAGGGACCTCAGGAATCAATTAAATTTAGATTTCATTGAGAGATCTCTGCAAGATGAGTTTTTCAATAACTTTTTTTTAATCAGTATGTGAATTATTTATTGTGCAGACGACAGAACATATCACTTTCAAGCAGAGGATGAACAGGAATGTCAAATGTGAGTTACTTTGCTAATTTTATTTTTGACACTGGTGATCTACTGAGACTTACTTTGAACTTCAGAAGTGACATAACACTTAATAGCAAAATATTACTGCCATTTTAGATGGACATCTGTGCTACAAAACAGCAAAGAGGAAGCTTTAAATAATGCATTCAAAGGAGATGATAACACAGGAGAAAATAATATTGTCCAGGAACTGACAAAAGAAATTATATCTGAAGTCCAGAGGATGACTGGAAATGATGTTTGTTGTGACTGTGGAGCACAAGGTGACTCAATTAAGCATATTTCTAATGGGTAAAAATTCTTTGTCTCATGAGAATATTTAAACTAATATTTCATGCTTTCAGTTTTACTCATTATTTCACAAAAATTATATACGTAGTAGAATATGCTAACAATTTAATGGAACTACTTTAGTAAGATTGATTTGCTATATGCTTATTTTCAGAGGGGAGAAAATTTACTAAGAAGCTTATTTTTCTCCCATGTATTTTGCTAACTGTAGCTTTTGCTTACATAAGTCAAATGAACTTACATAAAATATGGGTTAATAATGTAAGATTTAGGTAAAACTGAGCAGCCATAAGATACTTGAAGCATTTTCTTAATACACCTTTTTTTAGTTATGTTATGTTTTAGTTTTAGTTATATTTGATTAAGTGAGACAGGGAATATGTCTAAGGCTGTACTCAACTTGAGAAGAATGCTCCTGCTGACTATAGCTTGCAGTGTTGGTTTTGTTGATCGATGAATTTCTACTTTAACCCTCTTCAAATTATTTTAAAAATCCTGCTGTTTCCTGTGTTCTGTTATGTTGCAGGGGCACTGCAGGACTTAGGGTTTTTTGATGTAAAACTGTAGCTGCAAACATCAGCTCAGATGCTGTATGCACTTTAGAGATCAATAGTTACTTCTAGCAATAGGTATTGTATAAGGCTATGGAAAGACTCGAGCCTGCTGTCTTAAAAAAGAAGAGTGTAAATGGCAACTAACAAACCTTTATCAAACAAATTAATTGCTAACATGTCTAAATCTTCAGAAATTAATTATTTGGCTGGAAGATGAGGGAATGATGTAGTAAATGCAAAATACCAGGAGAAAAGCTGGTCCAGAGCTATGAAAGAAGAGGAATGAGCCTTAGTATCTTTGAAGTAGTTGAGTCAGAATCTTGTAGTGTGTGCTGTGTGTGCACTTTTGTATCACTTCTGCTTCACTTACTCTAAAGTCTATGTTTGAAGTACAAAAGAACCCTAGCCCTGTAAATGTTGTTATTTCAATTTAAACTGCACCTGTATTCTCAGTTGAGAGTGTGACACCGTTATACTGGTGGTGGGAAAATGCAGTTCCTGAAAGTTGTTTGAAGAATGACAAACTGGAGTGGTTAAGGGGCTCCCTTGGGAGTGGTGACTTTCACAAAAATAAAATAAAAATTCTCCTCTTTACTTCTTTCAGCATTAAAAAAATGATCCTGGGTTGTTTTGGTTTTTTTTCCCAGGTAGAGTAAATATAAAGACATAAATTTAAAAAAAAAAAATGTACATGAGTCTTATTTTACAGAATTTCATTTCTGTGTTTTATGTTTTTAGATGAAATAATTGTCTGAATAAATTTTAATTCTGTGGGTGCCTTCTGTTTCAGATCCAACCTGGCTTTCAACAAATTTGGGAATTTTAACTTGCATTGAATGCTCAGGAATCCATAGAGAACTTGGTGTTCACTATTCCAGAATGCAATCACTTACATTAGATGTGCTGGGAACATCTGAACTTTTGGTAATCAAATTGCTTTTATTAACTTAAAAATAGTACTGTAAAATGCTTCTAACACAAGTATATTTTTTGTCACTTTAGCAAGATGTTCCCATCCTGAAGTTGTCTCTGGATAAACACAATTTAAGAAAGCTTAATTTTTGAAGTTTATTGGAACCTTCTGGAACACAGTGTCCTACTGTAAACTTTTTCTTATCTTAGAACTCAAATTAGTAGAGGCTTCATATTTTTTATGTTTTCAAATCTTTTTATCCTGAGTTGCTTTTTAAAAGAACGCAGCTGTTTGACATATAAATGTGCCCCATATTAAAAATTGGAGGACTTCACAAATACTTAACCCATTAATTATTTAGAATTATTTTAGAAGACAACTTTAATCTCCAAAGGAAGAAGATGTATTCAGCTTTGCTGCACAAAGAAGTTGCCACTTATCAGCTGCTCGTGACAGTTCGTATGTGTGTTCTTACCCAGCACAAAGTGTTTGCATTTATTGTATGAACTGGTGTCTTGATGGATTATTCTGCAGTTATTTGTTCATGTACTAAATCCCAGTTGAAAATTCACATCTAAAAAAAGTCCCTAATCTATTTGTTATTGCTCACATAGCAACAGACCAAGGAATCAGAAATAAGAGGTCCCAATTCTCATTTTCCCTTGTTCTCCCCTTGTTATGTGTGTGGCTAATAACTGAACATGTTTATTAATTGAGCTATGGGATTTTGTTTTTTAACAGCTTGCAAAGAATATTGGGAATGCTGGATTTAATGAGATTATGGAATTCTGTCTTCCAGTTGATGAGATGGTCAAACCTAATCCAAGCAGCGATATGTAAGTAAAGAGCCATTACTTCTGAGAAAGGCAGGCATTTAATTTCATATTGTTAAGGGGTTTTGCCATTATGGTTTGCGCTGGCAGGCCATGGAAGATGTGTAATATCTTATTTATGGTTTTATATCTGAGGATTAAACCTTTCTTCAGATGCTTTGCATGTCTGTTTTACTGAGCTTTATCTGACTGTACCTTCCCTAATAGTAAGCAATATCTTACCAACTCTTTGAATCATGATTTGTGGGACAGAAACAAATTAACTGTGACTTGTTGGGAACCTTAAAGACTTACAAGGATAGGGATTAAACCCAAAGCAATTAATTTTGTTCTATTTGAAAACAAAATAGAAATTGTAGTAAAGTGCACATTTACTTGAAAGACACAGAACAGCATTTAGGAACTACACCTAGGACCAAAGTCCATGTGGAATGAAGACAGAACATTTAACTGAATTCCTCGAAAGCTCTGAACAGTGATGGCAGAGATACAGCCAGGACAGCTGCCTACTTGGCTGGATACTACTCATCATAAAAGAGCTAGTAAACAATGCAGAAACAAACCCAGAAGAATTGGCTCTGGATGAAGCTGATTTTACATTTGGTGGATTTTTTGCATTCTGACAAAACCAGTGCTAAACAAGGCAGTTTAGATAATTTTTGACTACTACTATCAATAGTAATTCAGAGTATTAATATTAACAATTTAAATTACTAATAATTTTACCATATGCTGAATCAGTATGATAAGAACATTTCTAAAAATCTGTATTTAAAAAGATCATTTAGTTTGATACCTCTGCTTATCAAATTTGGGGCTATTTTACTGAAATGAGAACCTGAATACTATCAAATGCTTCATGAACAAGAGTTATCCATTATTATTATTTATTGGGGATTTTTTCTTCTTGCCTGTTACATAGTATCTAGATGATGAGGTATGACTTTGTTAAATGTCTTCTGTGGAATGCTGTGTGCATCCCAAGAGCTGATAAGGAGTTATGCCTTTGGGAGGCAAGCAAGCTCCTGTCTTGCAGTGATGGGAAGAGCAGTAGATGTGTTACTGGGCATCAGCAGCAGAAGTGATAACTCCTGCTGAGTCAGGTGGACTAAGTTTTCATCTTGGTTTAGAATGCCACTAAAAGCTCCAACACATCCTCCCTGTTACAGTTGTGGTGAAGAGTTTAAAGAACATACTCAGTGCTGTGAATTCAAATTCAAGGCCTGGATAGTTTGTGCAGAGGTATAAGATAGATTTTTTTTTTTTTTTTTTTTTGGTATCCCATGCCTTCCATGCCTTTCCAGCATGTGTAGGAATACAAGATAGATTTTTCATAAACCTGCAAGGCAACATAAACCAACGTTATGAAGCCTTGATGTATCTTCTGTACATAGAACTGGGTAGTCTTGATCTCAGCATCATCACAGAATTTGGAGGAAGAAACTCATGGTCTGTCTTCATATTGGATATTTGATTCATTTTCTGTAACTACATTTCATACTTGAAATATGAGACTGCATGGTTACATGCATATTTTAAAAGAAAAATTATCATAATGAATGATTTCAAATGACTTGCATATATTTATGGAAATGCTAATGTGTTTCTTCAGCTGAAAGTTATAGAAGTAAATCATATTCAATTTCAGGAATGCAAGAAAAGATTATATTACTGCCAAGTATATTGAGAGAAAATATGCAAGGAAGAAGCATGCAGACAATGCAGCTAAATTGCATGCTCTTTGTGAAGCAGTGAAATCAAGAGACATTCTTGGATTAGTTCAAGTGTATGCTGACGGCGTGGATCTCACAGAAAAAATTCCACTGGCCAATGGCCATGTAAGTGTTGTAAATTTTATTAGACAAATTGTTATAAGTGCAATATGCATTCATTCATTAAAAATTATTTGAAATAATATCTGAAACACTGTTCTGAATGCATGTCCTTTTAATGATATAATTTAACAATAAAAAAAGAGATACTGAATAGTTTTTTCTAAAATTGTTTCCAAGTACTACCTTATTTTAAATGTATTAAAACATTAAACATGAAATCATTCAATAATATGTTAGTTTTCAACTCATTTATTTATTTTTTTACTTTAAAGGAACAAAAAGGACAGATGTTTTAATGGTAGCATGTTTGAATATTTTGAAATTACATGTTTTCATTGATTTTATTAATGTCTTACTAAAATTTCTTCTTCTTCAGACGAAGAAATAAATGTCTTTTTTCCTTTTATTCTTAGGAGCAAGATGAAACAGCACTGCACCTTGCTGTTAGATCAGTTGATCGAACATCCCTTCATATAGTTGACTTTTTAGTGCAGAACAGGTAAATATGGAAAGCTGAATATTGGTATTGCTTTTATGTAAAGTAATATAAATACTAAATAAATACAAATACTAAAGTACTAAAGCTGTATTTCCAAATTTAATTTTATTCTTTGAAAATCTTCTAATGAGAATGGCTTAATAATATAGGGTAGGAAACTTAAGTTTAATTACTTTTCTTCTTTCTTGTACTCCAAAAGTGGCAATCTAGATAAGCAAACCTGTAAAGGTAGCACAGCCCTGCATTATTGCTGTCTAACAGACAACGTTGAGTGCCTCAAACTGCTGCTGAGAGGGAAAGCTTCTATTGAAATAGGTAAAAGGGTAATGTGTTCTTCGATTTCCTATTTGTCGTTGCTTCAGATAAGAAACAGTGAAGTTGGAATAAGTGCATTTTCTCCTCCATTGTTTATCATAATTCTGTAAATATAATCTTCATTATTAGAGAGTCAATAATCACTGTTTATTTCAAGTTTAAAATTGACTTGTATATTATGCTTAGTGTTTAAACAGATTTAGGTTTTTAATTGCTGTTTTGTTGTTGAGTTATATACTGCCATTTCATGGCAATCATTCATATGTGTATGGCATGTTGAATTGCTATTGCATGTCATGTTCAGAGGGTTGATGTGAGTTGGACCTACCTATGTAAGAAAGAGATGAGTTTTTGAGTGTGTTGGTCTGGTACTTCAGTATGCAGGTTTGTCTTTAGTAAGGGGCATGTTAATAGTGCCACCTCTCATCATTAATTTCTTTTTTTGCTGTAATATAGCAAATGAAGCAGGAGAGACGCCACTTGATATAGCTAAACGTTTAAAACATACTCACTGTGAAGAGTTGGTGAGTATCGTGATATTCTGTGTGTGCATTTCATGTCTCATCATTTAACAGTTTACAGCTGAATATTCAGTGAATAGATTCCAGATGAAATAGTGGTGTACTAGAAATAGTCATATCCTCAGAAATAGTTATATGCTTACATAAAGTTATATGCTTTTGAGAAGAAAACTACATTTTTCTTCAAATGTATCAGAAATGCTAAAATCTTTGAGGCCAGGGGGTGATTCTATTGAGCTGTTAGTCACAGATGCACAAGTAAGATTCCCTCAATAGATTTTTGGATGACACTAAGTTGTGTGGGAGTGTTGATCTGCTGGACAGTAGGAAGGCTCTGCTGAGAGATCTGGATGGGCTGGATTAATGGGCTGAGGCCAATGATAAGAGGTTCAACAAGGCCAAGTCTTGTGTCCAATACTGGGTTACAACAACCCTCTGCAATGCTACAGCCTGGGGGCAGAGTGGCTGGAAAGCTGTCTGGTGGAAAAGGACCTTGTGGTGCTCATCAGAAGCCAGCTGAACACGAGCCAGCTATGCCCAGGTGGCCAAGAAGGCCAATGATATCCTCGCCTGGATCAGCAATAGTGTGGCCAGCAGTGGCAAGGCAGTGATTATCCCTCTGTACTTGGCATTAATGAAGCTACACCTCGAGTCCTGTGTCCAGTTCTGGAGACTTGGAGGGGCTGGAATGAGTCCAGTGAAGGGCAGCAGAACTGGTGAAGGGTCTGGAGCACAAGACTTACAAGGAGTAGTTGAGGGAGCTGGCATTCTTTAGGATGTTGAAAAGGATGCTCAGGGGTGACCTTATCACTCTCTACAGCTACCTGTGTAGAGAGTAGACAGGTGGTCGTCTGTCCCTTCTCCCAAGTAACAAGCAACAAGATAAGTGGATATGGCCTCTGGTTGCAGCAGAGGAGGTTTTGATTGGATAGTAGAAAAAATTTCTGGGGAAAGAGTTGTCAGCCATTGAGACATACTGCCCAAGGGAGTGGTTGAGTCACCTTCCCTGGAGGTATTTCGAAGTGGTATAGATGTGGCACTTAGGGCTATGGTTTAGTGATGGATATGGCGGTTCTGGGTTCATGGTTGGACTTAATGATCTTAAATGATTAATCATCTAAATGATTCTATGAATCCATGTCTGACATCTCCTTGAAATCTAATTACTAAAGTATTTTTTATGAGTGAAGGCCAAGGATGAAGGCCGTTATCTCATTGCCCAGAGAAGTTGTGGCTGCCCCATCATATTAGGGGAGTCAAGGATTCTTAATAAGTGACTCTGATTCAACAAAACTGCCATTGTAGTTAATTTCTTTGAATTGCAATTTCTAAATCAAAGCAAATACAATGTGATGCTTCTTGTCAGAAAATGGAGAATGGCTCTACAATGGTTAATGAAATGTATAGTTGCTTTTGATTTATTTGTGTTGTATTTGGCAACACAGCTTAATTTGAATTTACTTCAGTGCAGTAACTTTCCAGATTTCTGAAATCAAGATTCTTGCGATATGTGGACTTTGTTTGCTTTTAAATATATTGTTTTAAAATAAGTACTGCACATAATGGAAGTGTCAACTGTCATATTTTTCTTTTTCCTTAGCTTACTCAAGCACTGTCTGGAAGATTTAATTCTCATGTTCATGTAGAATATGAATGGCGGTTACTTCATGAAGATCTGGATGAAAGTGATGATGATGTGGATGAAAAGCTACAGGTTTGTATCAACATTATTTTTCTGTACACATGTATGTGTGTGATAACACTGCTTTTCTACTACAGGTATGAAGGCAGTGTGAAATAAATTTCTGTAGTAAAATGCAGTAGTTTAAATTTTTGTTTCTGGGATTATAGTTGGTCTTTTTTTTTTCCTCTTAAAACATGACCATGTGGTGTGAAATTATAATTAACCATGTGTTATATCTTCTCTTCAATGAAGTCAATACTTGATTTCAATACATCAGTAATATTTAGTTCTGCTGATTGTGAAGCAGATCTAACATGAACTGGGAAAATTGCCTTTAGAAAGGAAGGCTCCTCAGACTATCTCCTAATGTTTGTGAAACATCTCCAGTCAATGGCTCTAATTTTAGAACAGTTTTGCATTGTTTTGTCTTCAACTGTGCATTAAATAAGCTACATCCATTAACAGCAGGTAAGGTCTTAATTCTGAATCTTCACGTATAAAATAATTTTTCATTTTTATGCTTTTCATACCTGAAATGTCCAGTGGAGTTGTGGTACTTCTAGGTACTTCTTTTTTCTTTCTACAAGCTTTAGCATTTTAATACTTCTCTTGAAAAACTCCCCATCTCAGCTAGGGCATGAATTGCTAACACTAAATAAATAGCATAAAACCAAGTCTCACGTGTTAGGTTTTTCTTTGTTTTCAGAAATACTAAAACCTGACAGTCACAGGTTCATTTCCATTACCTTCATAGAATCTCTTTAAAATTGTTAGGTCATCAGACCATTAAATTAGCTTAAATGTTTTGGAGACTAATTTTGACATCAATAGTTCCTCTGTTGCACAATATCATTTTTACAATGCTCTGTGTGCATAGGACTCTTTTCTCCATGTCCTGTCTCTCTAGTCCGAAATAGACTCTGGTGCTTGACTTGTATGAATTAGCAATAGAAGGTGTCACAGGCCATTCCTTTCAAAGCACAATTTCTACCTTTTGAGACTCTTCTAAAGATTTTTCCTTAAAATTTTGATATCTGTGGAAGAATCTGGAATTTCTGAGCTGCTAGATCCAGTTCTTCTGCATGAACATACTCTATCCCCATATTTATGTATTCCTGTATATTTTATCACCCTCCAGATAATAACAATAGTAATGATGATTGTTTTGATAAAACAGATTGAACTATTGAGAGGTCTCAGTTTTTCCAGCTGTAAAAGTTTTTGGTAATTTGCAAATACAGATCACTTTCTGGCATGATCTAAATTTGTTTTTTGATCTGTTCTTGTCCTTCACTTTCTTCATTGTTGCCAGTTGCCTTCTGCAGTTGAGTGAGGTTTTCTTGACTAGTCCCTGAGCTCAATCTCATACAGGAAGATATCTGCTACTCAGCAGTGTGGCTAAAATAATGAAGCTCCTATTTCATTGCCCACTATTAATAGGTTTATACTGCAGGGACTTTTGAAAGGAGATTAAAGACTATTAATCACAGAGTCACAGTGTCTCTGACTACATTGTTTGCACGAGTGAATGCTGCTGTTGCTTAGGATCACACCAGAGTTTTGTTTTTAAATGTCAAGCTGTTGGGTGTGTTGTGCTGGTAAGACAATTGAATAGATTTGTAATCTATGTCAGAAAAGGTCATGTCTGAAATTTAAATTCTTCTAGTCCAGAATATTTCATATAAAAGAGAGTGTAACCTAAAAGAAAGTTAAGATAATTCAGCTGGTTTCTGCTGTTGTTGTACACCATGACTGCCTGGTCCTGCCTCAGCTTTTGCCTCCACTCTGGCACACATTTGTCCATGTATTGAACTGCTTCAGTTTGGTGAGCCAGTGAAAAGCTAAATCATAAACACGAAAAAGAATTTTCTGCTGGTTTAGAAAGCAGAAGAAGGTGTGGGCTGAAACAAGTCCCAAAACTAGGGCAGTGAAGAAGTCAGGGAATGGAGAGTATCAGCCAGTGAGGAGTGAGGCTGCTGAGCCACACCAAGGGTAGAGACTATCATGTACATCATTCTGATAAATCTTGGAGCTATAATGCTGTGCTATAACATATCTAAAGGCCCTATGAGGCCTTTAGATATCCAATCCAGAAGTAAGCATTGAATGTATTCAGACGAAAATCAATTGCTTGTTAGTGATACTGTTAATGTAAATCTTTATTCTGCCTAAATGCTATTACTATAAATGGTTATTTTAATTTCATACAGACAATATGTCAATATGGCATGTTTATGTAGCACTATTTCTGAAGGTATATTTATGCTGTCTGGGCTGTGGATTGTTAAAACCCATTGCTGTACAAGCCACATAAATTTTTAACTCCAGCTATTTTAATTATCATTTGATAACAGTAATGACTATGCTTGCTGTTGAAACAGGAAGAATAATGCTAAGTGCAGATGATTGCTGTAAATCTCAAAAACAGCAAATCAGATACAATTCAGTAATGTGTGTGGGATGAGCAATGTTCCATCCCAGCTGCCAATTGAAGTAATCTTCCAAACTTATCCACTGATACTAGTGAGCTAAAAAGAGTTAATCAGAAGTTTTGGCTACTCATGTGTTGTAGGCTGAGCTAGAGGTAGAATACTTAGATGGAATCTTGTCTGGGCTGAGGTAATGATCATTTGGGATTTAGCTCTTCTGAACTTCAGATGAGGCTTAGGACCTTCAATTGTTTATTTAGTTTTGAAAGCACTGCTGGGTATTTTGGTGCAGGGAAACTTGGAAACTTCACTTGATCCAGTCTGAAAATCTATATTGGTTATCTATAGTAGTATAGTCTTGTGTATATAGGGATACAGTATTATCCTGTAGCAGTGTACTACAGGAGAAATGAGAATATATCAATAGTTTTGAAGTGCAATTCACCTTTAATCATTTGTTGTTGTTGTTAGGGTGCATAGTTACTTTTTCTTGAAGAGGGCAGAATGTATGTTTTCGGTTATGTATTAAAAGCAACAAAAATGCATTTTAGAAGCCATTTTTTCTTTCTAGAAACAATTAACTTTCTATCAACTAATAAATAAAATGAGTACAACTAATGTTGTATCAATGAGTACTTTTTTTATTGTGTTAAAGCAACCTAGTCCCAACCGGAGAGAGGACAGGCCTGTCAGCTTCTACCAACTTGGATCAAACCAACTTCAGCCTAATGTAGCATCCTTGGCAAGAGATGCAGCAAACATTGCTAAGGACAAGCAAAGAGGATTTATGCCAAGTATATTACAGAATGAAACATATGGAGCAATACTCAGTGGCAGTCCACCTTCCATTCAGCCTGCAGTACCTGTTACAAGTAGTGCACCTCCTCTACCTCCAAGGAATATTGGCAAAGGTACTAGAAAATATCATTGTATATTAGAAGAATAGGATCATAACTTTTTGTAAAAATAATTTAATTTTTAGTTTTTTTCTTATAGTTATTTTGCACAGGTAAGTATTGGAACGGTTATTGATGGCCTCATTTTATATCCTTGAAGTGAATCTACATAACGTGTTCTGAGATTGATTTTTGGTATACCTGCAAGACAGTACACAAACATGTTTGGGAAAACAATACCCAGATAACCTCACCAGAGTTAAACTATTTATTAAAAGGATGGCTGCAGTCAATGTAGCTCATCAATTTTTTTTATTGTTATATTCAGTCTTTTCATACTTCTGTTTCTTGAAGTTGTCATTGTCAGAGTTCAGTGTAAAGATAAAATTTCAATGGCATTTGTGTGCTATGAAACTTTTTTTAAGACTGTAGAGAATGGAGAATGTATGCAGAACATGAGATTTTAACCTTGCAAATTCTTCTCTTAATAAACACATGCTTCAGGGTTGTTGAAATAAAAGTGTAAGTGTCATGATGTGAAGAACTGGATGATTTTAGAGACCTGATAGCTGACTGAAAATACAACTGCCAGTTACTGATTGTCCCCAGATCATTAGAACAGTGTAAAAGTATGTGTCTCATCCTGATTCAGAGGGCTGTGTGCTTGCAAATTCTGCCATTAAAGCTGGTGCTGTGAGCTTCATTCTTATCTTCGTATGTAATCTGTTTGCTTCATAGTAAAGAAACATAGAGAAATCTGTATAGGTCCTCTTTGTACAGGTCATATTTGGTGTGTTTCATTGTTTAATACCTTTATTAATCCACCATCTTTCATGAAGGCTAAATTTATGTATTCAATTCAAGAAGAGTTACTATTAAACACATGGTTTTCTATGGTGCTGTAATTCATACTCTTTAAGGGCAGAAATGATCAGGAAATGTTCTAGGCACACATGGATGGCTTCTGCCTTTGGGAGCACTGTGCAGAGGTCAGAATGCAGGACTCCATACACCAATGATTGTGCCTGAGATGGCAAACTGATCTTCTGTATAATATGAAAGTTAGTTATGGAATGGCTGCATAAAAGGGACAGAAAAACTGCTAACAGAAAAGCATAGTTTTGAGCTACTTGGAAAGGGTAGCATGGGACTGGGGGAAGTTTAGTTGCATGTAAAACTTAACCAAGGTAGGGTTACTTTAACATTTCACATGAACTCTAAGCTTAATATATGGACATTTTTTTACTTGATGGAAAGGAATGTTTTCCCCAACAAACAGGAAAATTGACACAAGGAGCTTGCCTAGTTTGTTTAACTTTTAGATTATATCTCTGAATTAGTAATACAATTGAATAGTTAAAGACTGTTTTACCCTTTGATATTATTTTAATCCTGGCAAATCATACCCACAGTTTGCCCTTGATGAAATGACACATTTCAGAAAGTGTCATTTTAATTTCATTCCCAACCCCAAACTTCTTGGCATCACTGTAATACAACTCATGCCATGAAGACCTGCTGTCTGCCTTGGATTATTAGCTCATGTTCTTTACTCTAGCAATGTAATAGCCTATTAATTTATATACTTAGTTAAAAGCTATAATAGTATCACTGACCGTAGCTTATTGTCAATTGCTGATGTTAATGTTATGCTTACGGTGTATTACTGCTCCTTTATCCTCACAGCTTTGGGCTGTTTTCCAAGTCTTCTGGGCCTTTTGTGCTTTTCCCTGCAACTTAATATTTGTTCATACCTTACTCTGTTTCATCTTTTCTTAATATGATACTCATGTGCTGACTAGAGAGAAATGGCATAGTATGTGCAAAATACTGGCTTTATAAAGAAAACCTGTGGAGTGTTTTTGTGAAATGAGGAAGCAGCTCTTCAGAATGAAGTCATTTAAGAGGCTCTGAAGAAGTACTTTGTGACTGTTTCACAACTAGTTATTATAGCTTCTTGCTTGAGTGAAATTCAAGTTTACAGTTTTGTTTTGTTTCTAAGTCAAAACTGATGTTTCATTTTGAGTCAGCGATGTGTGCTGTGCTTGTGGAAGAGTGAGGTCCTTTTCATGCAGTACCTGAGAAAATTACAGTTATCAGTCAGGGATTAAACAAGGTAGTAAGACTTGCCTTCTGCTTCCTTACTGAGAAATCTACTTTTTCAAGTATTGACATATTTAAGCAATGACTGGAGAAAAATTTTGTTAGGTAAAGTGTTAGAAGTTTCTGAGTGAAGTCTTGCTGTGTAATTTTTAACACCAGACTGATTTCTGCTCTGGCATTCCATCAGGATGCAGTGACTATAGTTGTTGAATATAGTCTTGCTGAATATGGTGGTCTAGCCACACCATTTCTGAAAGCACAGGTGTGAATATAAACACTTTGTGCTTAGGGTAAGCAATAATAATAATGCAGTATTTTCCTCTCTTTTTAGTTCAGCCTTCAGTTCTTGGCAGTGGTATTCAGACAATTTCTTCATCTAATGCAATGTGGAAGACAAATTCTTTAGGAGTGGAAAGTGTAAGCAGGCAGAGGTCTTCATCAGATCCACCAGCTATTCATCCCCCTGTGCCGCCATTGCGTGTAACATCTACAAGTATGTTTCCACTTTCCCCTGTTTTCCCTTCTACTGTATCTAATCACAGTTGGCTTATTTTTCCATTTCCACAACTCATACTTCCTCTTTTGGTGACTGTAGCTTTGGCCTATCGTTCCCATCCAGTAACAAACTGTCTTCTCTGATGCTCCAGTGAGGACTGCATGGTGTCGTGCAGGGTCAGCAGGAAACACCATCTATTACTAGAGCTAAAGGGCTCATCATTATATATATATGTATATAGTTTTACTGCTGTGTTTCTCACTAGTTGTAAAGGTGAGTGTTACATGTAAGCCTGGGGCTGTGTCTCCACATTGTGCTTTATTCTTGCAGACCACTGGAATGCAAAAGGATGTTTTAATTCATAGCCAGCTGCTGTTGTGGTGGTTTTAAGAATTCAATAGTGATTTTAGTTAATTGCTAAACCTAGTCTGCTGTTAGTTGTGAATCAGAACAAGATTTTAAGAAAATATGTTCCTCTAAATAAAATTTGTCAGATATTACTTAGTTACTTTTCCATAAAAGACAGACTGAAGGCCTTGACTGAGCAAATAATATTAGCACTTTAAAAAGCATATTCTGATCTACTGTTTTCAAGAGTATGACTGACATATTTTCAAGAATTTTCTTTGCTTGCACTTTAATGCTTGAATGAATTTAAGTGCTTGTGAGCTCTCCAACTTTGACTAGGTGAAACTAAAGGTAAACTGCTTTCCAAAGAAGTCCTCCTTCCATTAAATGTAATAAAACATTTTTCTTAGATGAGGATAAGTCCTGTAACAGGGGAACCTGTAATGAAAAGCCAAGAAATGAAATGGTAAATAGAAATTTAATTCCATGTTTCTGTCTAACTTTTCTATATAGATGTACTTTCTCCAGCACCACCACCTCCAGTGGCAAAGACAGCCAGCATTATAGAAGCTTTGAACCAGCAATCCAAACAGCAGCCAGCTCCTCCACAAACCAAGCCAACTCCACCACCACTGCCCCCACAACCTCCTAGCAGAATCTCTCAGAGAAAGCCTATTCCTGGGTAACTGATGTCATTTTAGTGATTAATATAATTCATCATTTTTAGTAACTTAATATATCTATAACATGCAATCATCAATAAAGCATGCATGCTTTTGCCAGTGATGTGTTCTGGAGTGTGGGAATGAACAGAAGGCAGATGCTAACGATGTGGATGACAAGGATTCCTACAGTAAAAACAAGACAGCCTAGTGATTTAAGGTTATATGACTTGCAGAATATCTCCAGAACACCTAACTATGATGGAGATAAAAAACCACAAAAAATACTCAATTCCTTATTCTCATCTAGTTACAAATAGGCGATAATGGGATCTAATGTCCAATTGTGCCATTTATTGTTCATGCTTTGCATAAGTTCTGTTCCTTTGAACCTTTTCATTCGTGGCAGAAATAGAGAGACTTGGAAAAGAAAAAAAAGACTTTTGAATTTGCAGGAAAATAAGTTAGGAGGGACAAATGTGCTGGAAAACAGGATCATATCCAAAGCATCCTTGAGAAACTGAAGTAGTAGTCAAGGGAAAAGAGGGGTGTCATTCAGTAAGCAACCCTTAGTAATTAAGAACAATCAACTACAGGAATGAAGCATGGAGAACAGTAGAGTATGGGTAAGCAAAAGTCCTTAGAAGAAAGATCTGTAAGGACATAGTGAGTACGGCAGGTGACCTAGTGCTGTTGTGGAAGAGTTAAAGAGTTACAGTTTTACCATAGCCTGCAAATGATAGGAAATAATTCTCTCAACTGACTCAATGTCAGTGGTGCCTCAGCAAGACTGCTGTGTTCAGTTTGGGGCATTGTAGTAAGATGAAATACTGAGGTGGGAACCAGGGGAGATCAATAAGGTTATGAGAAGTCTAGAAAATGGGGCCTTTGGGAAGATTTTTGAAGAAATAAGGTTTCATTTGCAAATTGGCACTGAAAGATGAAAGCAACTTTGACCCTTAAACTCCTTACTAGCCCTTCTTTGGCATGTACCATACTACCTAAAAGGTAGACACAAATTGTTGAAGCTTGCTATAATGTACAGACTATTATGGATGTGTAATTTTAAGAAAAAAAAATAAAATAACAGTGAGATGAACTTCAAATCTCAGGAAAAGACACAAATTGCAATAATCAAACCTGTATTATTTTTCTGCCTTACTTATTTTAAATTAAGTGTAACTTTCAATTCACTTAATCAAAAATACAGAAGAAAAGTAGTATTTTTAAAAGCAAAATATGATTCAGATTTTACTGAAGACATGCCAAGACATATAATTTGGAAGGTACTGGTAATTTGGTATTGTTGCTTTTTGTGTTCTTGTTTGTTTCTGAAATGGACCAATTTCTCACTTTCTGCACAGGACTGAGAAGTCATCTGGCTTGACTAACAAAGGGCAGACCAGAGGACTGGGGTCTCTACAACAGCCTGGTAATTGTGGTTTAGAGATTTATTTTGTTGTAATTAAGCTCTCATAACAATCAAAGGGAAAATGTGGGTTTGTTGAGCTTTTCTTAATTTGTTTATTTACCGTATACATTTAAATAGAATCAGTACCAACATTCTTCTCGTTTCTCTTTGTGATCCTGTAGGCCCTGATGCCTCAAGTTCTTTAGCATGAGCAGAGCTATGGGCCAATTAAAGTCAATAATGGGACCATGTAATAAACAGAATCACAGAATGGTTGATGTTGGGAGGGACCTCCTCAGGTCATTGGGTTTAACCCCTTTCCTCAAGTAGGGACTACAAGAGTGGATCACCCAGGACTGTGCCCAGAGGATGGAGAATCCACAACCTTTCTGGGCAACCTGTGCCCTGCTGAGTCACCCTCAGAGTAACAAAGTGTTTCCTCACAGTGACAAAGTGTTTCCTGATGTTCCTACAGAGGCTCCTGTGTTTCAGTTTGTGTCCACTGCCTCTGGTCCTGTTTGTCAGCCAGGTAGCCACCAACATATATTGGTGCGTGGCCTGTCTGTCCCCAGGTGCAGGATTTTGCACTTTGCTGCAGATCCTCCCCTGATGTCTGGACCAGGATTCCTGAAGACCTCTCTTGCTAATAAAGCTTAAGGCAAAGGAGGCATTCAGTGTCTCAGCCTTTTCCATGTACTGTGTAACCAGAATCTCTTCTTGTTCAACAATGGGTCCACCACATATTCTCTAATTTTCCTTTTGTTACCTATGGATTTGACCTTGTTATCTTTGACATCCCTTGCCAGATTCAATTCCAGCTAGGCTATAGCTTTTCTAACCTCATCTTTAAACCCACTCAAACAAAGGATGCATTTTGAAAATTTTTGTTTTCACTGTTGTTTGCATATGTCATAAACAAGGTGTGAGAATACACATTTTAAGATAGAAAAATGTGTTTCTGGCTTGAAAATCCAGAGCTTATATAGTGTCACTTTTAATTAAATTGCAAATTGATATTGCTCTTTTCATGTTAATAAACAGAATTCATTATTCAGAGTTTGTTTTTCGTTTTGCATTTTTTGTTGTTCAAAGTAACTACCTTTATGGGACATGACAATCATGTGATCTCCATAAAATCTCTCCAGTAAAATTTGCGCAGATTCTGTGGTGGTTGTAGCGGAATTTCTCCTACCTTGTTTCCCCTTCTACTGCATATTTTGTATTCATTTGTTATTACTGTGATTCTTTTTCATTTGCTCTTGACACATTCCAGGGGATTTGCTAATGGCTATCTTCATCTGCGTCAGGAGTCTCCTGTGAAGGATACAGCACCTTGATAATGATGGTCTTTACTAGAAAAGAAAGGTTCTGACAGCATACAGTCTGTAGTGAAGGAAAGGAGGAATAGGATATTTGGTTCTGCTTCATCTGTTTTCTCTCTCTTGGCATATCTGCACTGTTAATTGTCTTAGGTAGTTGTTTTTGGAAAAAGTGGCCCTTTTGGTAAGGAAAAGGATAGAATTCTGTTCAGTTATTTAGAAAGAACCAGTAAAAATTAAATACTCATGGGATATAAAATTATTTATATACTTTTAAGAATAGTTTGGTTTCAATTGATACCATCACTTATTTTTTTTGAAAGCATGCCTAATATTTATTTGGTTTATTTACCTTAGCAGGAGAGTCATCTTCTGTATGTGACATTCCAGGAACACAGACTGGTTCTACAGCAAACACTTTGGCACAAATCCAGCCACCAGCACCAATGCCAAGGAAATCACAAATAGTAAGTACAAAATGTAGTGTTTAATTTTGTTAATCTTCTGCATTCTATCAAACATGCTGTAGACATGATAGTGTGTCCTGCTATAGTGAAAGCGTGAGAGCCATGAAACATACAATGCCTATATCCTGCGTTTTAAGTATCTGTTTGACTTGTACTAAATAGTTATAAAAAGTTTTTTTCTTGAATTTCCTATAGGATAGTATGTGATTTTGTGTTTAAAAAAGCAAATCAAACCAGTTGGATTCTTTGCTCGTGTTCAGATGTGACCAACACAATCCACAGAATTATGGTTTGACTTATTGGACATAGATAAGCTTTATGAGTTAGTGACTTGATGGTGAGCTTGATGAGTCACTTGTAACACATGGCTTCATTCTCAGTCTTCAGTGAAGTAAATTATAAGGGAACTCTTTTCCTTTTATAATGGACACAGATATACTGACAGTTGTTCATGTAGGTAGGTGAAATGACTTCAGACAAGACTAGTAAGAGTCAAGCTCAAAAAAAAGAAACTGATTGTTTTTTGCTGTTGCTTCTCAGCTTTCACCTGGTGACAGGAGAGCATATCCCCAACTGAAGGTTGTTAATTCTATATTTTTCTTCTCCACCCTCCCCCAGCCTTACAGTGACTGTTAGAAAAGAGATACTGGATTTAGATGGATTCTTGATCCGATTGTGTGGCCTTTTATACTCTTTTCTTATTATTTTTGGTCTGGGACTATGAATGGTAACACGTATTATTGTCATTACCTGTAATCTTATACTGGTGTAGGTAAAGGGATGTATATCCAGATGTCAGTGAAGCTGTACATCATGTGTAGTTAACTTGGTCTTTGGTCCTTGCTTCAATTTTATGTTGATTTCTTGTGTGATAGATGTAAAAGATCCATATCCTTGATGATGACAGTGTCTGCAGGAAGCAAATCACAATATGGAGAGCCTGTACATTTCCCAGATGCTATGTGTGACTGGGTCTGGGCTGTTTCATACGTTCTGTGTAGGTGTGTGGTTCAATGGTAAATAATAAACAGAGGTGCTTTTCTGGGCTCTGCAATAGTCTTGTTAATGGCTTGTAATGAAAAGACCTGCTTCCTTCAGTCCTCTATCTCTCTCCCTTCATCCATTTTTCTTTAACTATGTCCACTGAGATAGCAATTCTCCAGGATTGAGTTCAGTGTGTTTGTGTGCTCATTGGTCTGGAGTGCACAGAGCTCCTGTTGGCTGTTTCTCATCTGATAATGATGAGAAGCCTCAGAGATATCATCTTGCATTAATTTGGACTATAAAATTTTCTGGTTTTTTGCCTCCCCCACTCTTGTTCAGCCAAGTTACTGTCCATCTTGCATTAAAATAGCCTTCAATTTTTAGGCCAGGAAAAAATTAATTGGTCTAAGTAGTTGTCGTACTTACTTGTGAAGCTGTTGGACTCTGATCTTAATTTCTGTTGTGTGTGCTGGAATTCAAGTGTAAGCACTGGTTACATCCTTTCAGCACATCTGAAACAGCTCCTAACCTGACTTTCTGTATAAACTAAAGTTGTAGTTTCTCTATGTTGTATTTTTCTTCTCCACCCTCCCCCAGCCTTATTTTTTGCTTTTTAATTTTTTTTTTCATTTTTTCTTTTTTTTTTAAATTTTATTTTATAGGACAAAATAATTTAGGTATGAAGGAGTGAGCTGTGCTGGCTAGTTTGGGGGTCAGTGTCTTCAATGTTTAATATTAATTCCACATAATATGAAGAACATATCTGACTCTCCAGCTGTCTCCAGGTCTTCAATAAGGTGAATTCTGTGACTGAACAAATCAGCTGGGTGATTTTCTTCTGTCACAGGAGAGAGAAGTAAGGGAAAACCTGGCTCAGGAGTGTGCTAGTTAAGGTGCTTTAGCTAAGTCAATCTAGCTAAAGCATCTTAGCTGAGATTTAGTCAAGGGCCCCTCAGCTAAAGAGCTTTAGCTAGATCAGTCTAGCTAAAGTTCTTTGGCTAAATTGCTCCATTTAGCCTTATTCTCCTGGCTTTTTTGCTAAGTCTTCACCCTGCCAGGGAGTCCAGAGGCCAGCCCAGGTTTAGAAAATGATTGCAGAAATGCTCCTTGGCTAAAGAAAAGACAAGTCTAGTTGTACATGCACATTTGCCAATGGCTTATCTCCTACACAGTGAATTTACCCAATGGCCTGTTTATCAGCTGGAAATTCCTGATTCACTTTTTGCTGTCTTTTTTTTCCCAATGTGATATTTAGATTTTTGAAACCATGTTGTAGATACATGGGAAACTTCCCTAGAAGATTTTATTCCTCTGGGAATGAGATCTATTTTAATTTCCTTGCCTTCTAAAGAACAAGAAATACCTGTAATTACTGCACTTTGAAGTTAGTAATTATATCATTTTTTCCTTTTGACCTAAAAGGTGGTTGTGGTTCAGACTGTGACTTGTCTGAGAGGGAGTGTCTGGAAAAATTGCTGTGCTGCAGTACCAGGCTGGCAGCTCACAGGGGTGGGAGAGTCTCAGGGTGTGCCTGCCATGGGCAGGCCAGAGCTTTATTTATATTAGAATTTATATAGAATTTATACTAGAATGCAAATGGATGCTTCTAGAGGAACATGTTCTAGAGGAACAATCATTCTGCCTTCATCCTTGCCCATCCACATTCCCTTTTTTTCTCTGCTCAGCTCTAACAAAATGGCACAGTAAGAGACCATTAGGCAGTACTGTCCTCAGCAGAGACAGGAGAGTTTTAAATGGAATCTCTTGTCCCTTTTCAAGCTTCCTGCCCCATGGCTGACCTAACTAGAGACTGGAACCAGGCACTGGGGGAACTCCAGTATGATGATGAGGCCATCTTTTCCTTATGCCATGTGGAACTTCTGTCCCAAACAGCCACTGCATTAACAGCCATCTCAGACCTAAATGGCACTTACACCTCTGCTCTGACACCTTAGGGTAGAAAGGAGAGGTTTTTGTTCCCTATGGCTAGCAAAAGGGTGGACTTGTGGTAGAAAGATTTACACTCTGCTTCCAGCTCTTGAGCCTCTTCACTTGTTGGGTTGTTTTGCATGGAAACACTGTGTAGGCAGCATTATTGTTGGTCTGCAACAGAGAATGAGGAGGCTGAAAGGAAATGCAGCAGCAAACTCATTTACACTGGAAAAGATGTGAGATGAGGAAAACCAGAGTGAACATGGCTAGGACTGAGTCCCACTGCCATACTGGAGTATTGCGACTCCTTACTAAACTTTACCTTTGAAAGAGCTGCCAAAAGACTCCTGTGGCTGGCAGTGCTCAGAATACTGCTGCGAGGCAGAGGATGTTTTGGTGGGTTTGTACACTACCGAAATGGGTTTAGCAAATTAAGAAGGAGCATATTGGCAGGTGGCTCAGGCCCCCCTCTCTGATAATGCTGCTGTTATTACATTTGCACAGAACTTGATCACCCCGTCTTCTGAATAAAATCATGCTCACTGCAGTGATGTAGAGCTCTGAAGACAGGTTTGTGTGAGCCAACATGGAGAATTTCTAAGGGAAACATAGCCTATGTTGTTGGCACAGTGGTTCCAAAAAGCTTTGAGTGGTGCCAGATTCAGCCTGAAGCATGAGCATGCAGCATAAAAGATATAGCTGAACTCTAAACTATGAAAAATAGAAGTTGGAAGCAGTTCTGAAACTTTCTTCAGATAACTCCAAGTTGACTCTGTCTCCTCTGTGCTGTATTATTTACATTCAGGGTTTTTTTTTTCATTTCAGTCAAAAACTAAACCCAAGAGAGTAAAAGCAATTTACAACTGTGTAGCAGATAACCCAGATGAGCTGACTTTTTCAGAGGGAGATATTATTGTAGTTGATGGTGAAGAAGATCAGGAGTGGTGGGTGAGTATTTTGCATTTTCTGTCGACACGCTTTGAGAGAAAGAAATTTAATCTTAGAGGCTGACATTCATTTCAGAAGATCCCCTGCTGGGTTTCCAAATACAAGAAAACTTTCATCTCATGGAAACCTGAGATGAAATTTCAGAAGTCAAACTTCATACAAGCTTTTAGCTTTTCTCATTCAGGAAAAAAAAAAAGAAATCTGATTAGTAGGGTTCACAATACACTGGGGACATGGTCTGCATAATCCAGGAAATTTTTGGTGGAGTGTCAGCCATTTAAGAATCTGCTATTACAGGTGCTGTATAGTGGGTGTCTGTCTGGTTTGGGACAAATTTGGAAGGGAACTTCTGCAGGGATGTTCCCAAAAGGGCAGAATTCAGCGGCCCTTCCCCCCACCTGTTCAGGAGATAAACCTCCTTCGAGAAAAGTGGAAAAAACTGTTTATTTAACAAGCAAAGTATTCACAAGCATAAAAAATGAATAATATTAAACAATAAAACCGCTCGCTGTTCTGAAGAGAGATAGCAAATTCAGGAAGTCCTTCTCATGGAGTGTGGTTTGTAGTCTCTTATCTGCCCCTCCTGCACTGGAAAATGCCACGTTCTGGGCCCTGGTGGGTCACAGATGTGAGCTCCCAGTGTTTTTCTGGGTTTTCAGTCCAAAGCAGGCTGATCAGTTCCAAGAAAAAAAAAAAAGCCACTGTCTGGGGAACTTCTCTGCCTCAGCTAGCTAAAAAAAAACTAACTAAAAAACCTAACTAAAAGCAAAGGAGAGTTCTCTCCTGCTGTCTGTGCTGCAGACAACGTGCACTGAGAGAGAGAGCTGAAGCTCTTATCTCTATGTTTTGAATACATTTGCCTCAGACATTCCACTGCTTCTCCTTCTCTCCCCCTTTGTTCTCAGATCTAGTTCTAAAGGTGCAGAAGCTATTTCTGGGCTAAACAGACAACTGGGGATACAAATACAATACAGCATCATAAAGTCACCCCAGAACAGCATCAGAGGAGTGCTTTGTATTGTCCTCAGATGACTAGGACTGAGTCTCTTTGAGCTGGGAAACCATCTCAAGTATTTACACTCCAGAGTCTCATTGGCTAAAGCAAAATCTTGGAAAATAATTGTGCATGAAAACACTTCCCTTAATCTGTTAGCTAATGAAGAACAGAGCTTCAGGTTGCTTCTAAATTGACAATAATGCTGTATAAACACAAATAGATTAATGTAAAACCTGAAACTTTTGAAGCTTGGTATATCTTTTTTGCCTCACAGTGGTGGTTGAAGAGGCAACTCAACAGAGGCCAAATGTGGGCTGTCAGGCATTACAGATTGCAGTGGAATTACACAGCAGTGGTACTGTAGTAAAATGTTTTTGTGTTCAAAGAACTGGTTAAACTTTTGCATTTAACAAAAACCCAACCTACGGCTGGAAAACATGCACCCCGTAGGACTGAATTTTCCTATTGGCAGAAGAAAAGTAGCACTACCACAGAAAATACTTGGTGGGAGGCTTGTACTACAGGCAGGAAGGTCACTGATATTCATTTTGGTGATGCTGAAATGTCATTTCAAGATTTAACTTGAAAAATATCTGGACTCTTTCAGATTGGTCATATTGATGGAGATCCCAGTCGAAAAGGAGCTTTTCCTGTATCATTTGTGCACTTTATTGTTGACTAACAGTTCAGTGTTGCTTCCCCAGTCAAAGATTGTGTGTGCATCTACCAGGGCAGTGAATTTATCCAGTTCTTGACACCGTTTGAAGTGTTGGAACCAAAACATGCAAGCTGCTGTGTAGTTCTGAAATGGACTCATTCAGTAGCTTGTCATACTGGCTGTCATCAAGGATGCCATCAGTTGCAGAAGAAATTGTTTTAATTATGTGTCTTTGGCCAGGTGAAAGTGAAAAAGTATTTCAGTTTACCACAGGAGAAACTTTCTTTCAGAATGGATGTAGATATTTGCTTAAAGTTATCTGAAATCTGTGTTAATCGTTGAACTTTCTAGTTCTAATTTTGTGAGCTTGAGACTGTTTTGTTTTTCTATGCTGCATGTGTGTAGAACCTGTTTTTTGAATGTTCTTTATGTATGTTACATCCGTTTTGGTCATTTAATGTGACTACTGCTGGTTAACTAAACTATGGCAATATTCATGAGTTACTACATTAACTCAAGGATTTGAAAACTGCACTTCCTGAAATGTACTTAACTATGATGATGGATTGCAGAACATTTCTTACACTTGTCTCATTATAGCATTTAGCCTTTGTTTTTAAATTCTTGAATTTTCTTTAAATCATCCAGCAATGTGTTCACAGAGAGAACATATTTGGTGGAACACTTAGGTAATTATCCTTGGTCAGTAAGATACCTGACACCTCACAAGTCTGCTACTTGTTATGTTCTGGTTTATGAAATTTGTGTGCCACTACCTTGCAAACAATGATAGTTTGCCAACTCACTCTGTATTTATATAGAATACCCACATATATGGTAGCTACACTGTTGTTAAACTTGTTTTACTGATTTGTGAACAAAAGCTAGGCCATGGATAGTTCCCAGTTGGTTGATGGAATATAAAACGCCAATACAGATCTGACATCATTTTGATGTTTGTATATTGTGAAATTGTACCAGGTTTTGCTTATGCTACAGGAAACAACTGAGGCATAGGATACAGAAAATCAATGTCTAGGTCACATTGGCTTTGATCACGTTATGTGAACATTGTATCTCTAGATTTATCAAGAGACCTTTGAATTTCTGGCAAATGGTGCTTAAATTGGCCATTTCATATTGGAAGGAATGGAAAACAGGCCACCACCACCATCTGTGCTTATTTGGAGAAAAACCACGCTGCAAAAGTGCTGGAAGAGCAACACTGAGCTCACCCCGTATCACCCTTCCTAAATGGTACCGTTGGTTGATGCCTCTCGGGCGTGTGGGTACAGCCATGTAGATGTGTGACTTTCACTTCGTAGATGCTGTTGCTGCAGTATAAATGGGGAACAAACTGGAATGTTTCAAGATATTTTTATTGCAAGTTGAAGCAAATTAGTCTGTATTTTCAAAGTTCCCAGTAAAATGATAGAGTAATAGTTTAGCACTACAGTTTTATTCACTTACTGATACATTCAGTTTGCAACACTATTTTGTATGTTTCTATCCCTGATAGAGTCTAGAGAGTAAATGGGCATATTATTTTGCACAGATCTCCTAATGTACAGTATTTTTAACACAGAATCTTATAGTGTATGTAACAATTCGTAACATTAAAAAATGATAAATTTCCCTTGAGTTCTGCTAGAAGAGGAATAGAGTAAAATGTCACAATTTTGTTCACTGGTCACTTAAAACCCAGGAAACTTGTAGACTACAACTTAATAGCACTAACAGTGCATGCAGATAAAATCCCAAGGACCAATAAGGAGCAGCTAAGCAAAATTTATCCCTTGATTTTCTGTGTTTCTCAAAAGGTTTTCTTCTCTGGCAGAGAAAAATGAAATTCTAGAGCCTGTAGATATCTATTTATAATATAAAATTAAGAATTTTAAGTCCAAAATTTTGGCATATTTCATACAACTTTTCAAATCTGATTCAAAAAATCTGTTAATAGACAGACTATTAGGTTGCTGTGTTAACTGTTTAAAAGGAGCAAGTGACACTTAAAATGCAGCTTAGAATGCTATGAGATGTATAATATTCAATTCAGTTGTTTTTATTTTGTTTAGTTGCAGAGCAACTGTATATATTGTATAACCTAAAATCAACTCTTATTTTCAATGTCCTGGATGCAGTGATTTATAATTAGAGCATGATTAATAAATTTTACTCTTGTTAACCAGTCAAATGTCTGGAAAAATAAAACTACTTTTAAAATCACTTTTTCTGCTTCTGTTTCCTTGCATTGCTTACACAGTATTGTTTTTAATGTATAAAAATGACAAATGCAAACAAGTATCACTTGAGGGAAAAAATGTATTTCTTGTGACCTTTAGTTGAACAGAAAAACTGGAGATGGCACACCTGAGATTAAATTAGAGGGATAAAACACCAAATAATTCCCTGTTACCACTTTGCTTTTGTTTTCTTCTAATATCTAGGTTAAGCAGAATCAAAATCTGTATTAACAAACTGTTTCTCAGACAACGAGGTAGAAGCGAGTGTCAGTTTTATTTTACATTTCTGCAATATTGACATTAACATACAAAACATGGTTTAGGAAAAAGAGAAATTGTGTTAAATATAAAATTCCGTAATGTCCTGGACAGTGAAGATGGAATCTTCAAGTCATGTCTGAGGAATGCCAGAGTACCATGTGCAAGGTTGTGTGGCTCTTCTTTGCACAGTAAGTCTTTCCTAGGACTGTGTGTTGCTCCAGGCTGTCCGTGGTGTCATGAGGAGCCCCCACACAAACACAAACAAACACAAACGCTGCTGCCGAAGGAAATCAGGACTTCTCCGACATTAAAACTGAATCAAAGGCTGTAGACAACACTTTGCAAATGGCTTGTGCTTGTTCCTAAAAAACCCAAACACACCCGTTAACACTTTCTGAAAAACTTCTAAACTTCTCAAAACTCATTTAAAGCAGAATGTGTCCTTCATTTTGCTTTGTGAGACCAGATTTCACCTGTCTGGCCTGCAATGACACGCGGGAGCTGTCTTACATGAGCTCTTTTGGACCAAGTCAGAGTTGCTGGCTGTCAGCATAGCGCCACCAGCACTCAGAACGTCTTTTCTTGTGTTCCCCCAGCGCTGCCAGCCAAGGGTCTGTGTCATCAGAGCATCCTGACAATGAATTCTCCTACTCATAAGAAAGGATCATCTCCCTTGCTTACAAATATAAGGCTGCATGCTCTACGACCAGAATTGTTACTCCATCCTTTCCTGCTCCATAGCTTAAGAGGTTTTTGTCTTTGGAAATACAAGTGGAGATTGCACATAGGAGCTGCCATAGCACTCTTTAGACTGCAGAGAGCTTTCTCAGGTGAGTACAGTCACTGGCAGTTTTAGGGAATGTAGCTGTTTTCCTCAAAGCTGATCCAATGTAGTCAGCAAGGCTGTTTTCCCCTCCTCAGCCAGCACACATTTATAACTTTTTTTGTTTTGGTTTTTTAAATTAAGCAATCCTCCTTCTGCCAAAAAGCCTTCACAAGGGCCTTGGGTTTTAGAATCTCCCTCTACAATCAGAATTGCAATACCTAATTTAAATACTGAAGCATAAACTCTTACCAAACTATTGCACTGATATACCCAGAGGCTGCATTCTTCAGAGGCTGCATCTGTTGTCTTCAAAGCCAGTAAACTTTTTCCTGCTCCCAGACCATCGTCATAGCACACCATCCGTACAATCAGATAGAGAGCGTGCCTGTGTAACACATCCTGAAAGCACATGGCAAATAAAAGTCAGTCTGCAACAGCTATTTCAGTTTTACATGGTTTTATTCTCACTTACAAGAGAATACTTCATATTTATTTACAGAAGAAAAGTGTTCCTTGGTAAAATTATTTTTTTTTACTTGAGAGTTTAGTCAAGATTTTAAAAAGTGGTGGTTAAGCACAAGTTTAGCTTTAACTTTTGCTTGGTTTAGAAGTGCATTCCTATGTGGACTATGAAGACAAGCTAAGAGAGAGAAAGACCTTGGAGAGACTTTGGGACACCTTCCAGTATGTGAAGGGGGCCTGTAACAGAGCAGGAAAAGGACTTTTTACAGGGGCATGTAGTGGCAAAAAAGAGATTTGAGTGGCTTTAAACAGAAAAAGAGTAGGTTTATAGTAGGTTATTGAATTTAAGGTAAGAAATTCTTTACTGGGGGAGTTGTGAGGCACTGGAACAGGTTGCTGAGAGAAGCTGTGGATGCCCCATCCCTCTAAGTGTTTGAGGTCAGGTTGGAGGGGACTTTGAGCAACGTGGTCTAGAGGGAGGTGTCCCTGCCCATGGCACGGGGGTTGGAACTAGAGGATCTTTCAGATCCCTTCCAACTCAGCCCCTCCCATGATTCTGTAATGACATTCCTGGCCATAGTCTGAAAGCACACATTCGTTTCCCACAACCCTCACTACCCTCTGTGACAGGTGGAACACTCTGTCCTTCTGGCACAGAGGTAACAAAACAACTTCTTACCTTCCCAGTATTTTTCTAGACAATCCCCTGTCTCAGTCTTGGAAAGGATAAACACAAGAAACTGTCCCCAGAACAGGGTACAGACAAGGTCAGTTGCTTTGGGGGGCAGTAGCCATGTGGCTGTAGCCAGGCTGTGACCTAAGCCACAGGATGTGTCCTGACTCTTCCACAGGTCTCATCTGGGAGAATTCTGCTCTCCATCAAAGCTGCAGGATTTCCACCATAGTCTCAACACTTCTGATTTTGGCCATTCCAGAAAGGGATTGGTAGAAGACACTCAGTCCAAGGTCTCTGCAGCCCTACCCTACACAAAGCCTTTCTTCTCCAGCCATCCTGCCCTCTGATCATACTCATCTGGTCTATTCCACTCACACCATCTCCAAGGTCTTAGGAATTCTAGACAGCTCTGTTTCCTTGTTCATGGCATCAAACACCTGTATCTGTCAGCTGAATGGTCTCAAGAAATGCCCACTTTGATACAGAAGCTGTAAAAATGGGCAGTGAGCTTGCTGCCTGCCTTGAAACCCTGCAGGGAGAGCCCTCCACCAGAGCCCTAAGGTCACCTTACTGAGAAACATCTCCATCCTGACACTCACTCGGCTCATGGCTCACATTGCTCTCACCATCAGCAACTATCACACCACGCTCAGGGCAGCTGGAGCCTGCCTGGAACTTACTGGATCCACCCTCCCATCTCTGTAAGAAAGATGCCAAGACTGTTCACCAAATTACTAGTAACTCTCAGGGGTTGCTTATTTGGAATTTGCTACAGTGCTAATGTGCATTTGGATTATCACTAAAAGAGGGATGATAGAATTCTTTTGAGTACAGCCTCTTTGTAAATTAATTTCCTCCCATCCTTTCAGTATCTTGGAATTCTCTGAAAAGAATTTGGTGAACTAACACACTGAAGGACAAATTAAATGCCAACAGTGACACAGATGCAAAAAGCCAGAATTTGGGGAACAATGCAATGCAGTAAATTGTCAGTGCAAGCTAGCTTAACCACAAAAGGCCTTATCTGCTTGTGCATGCTTTCAGCTTGAAGACAGAAAAGTGATGGATGAAAGTCTTAAATTAGCTATTTGATCTTTATCAAAGCACAAAGGAATTAAAATAATAGTGTAACCTATGTTTTTAACGAGAATGAAGAATTTAGGAGAGCAAAAGAGAATTCAAAAGAATTCAAAGTCTGAGTAACAACTACTACCCTTCCTCCCAGGCATTAGAAACAAGTGTCCTATTTTCTGAAGGGACCAAAGGAAACTTTTTGGCTCTCTTCAGAGCATTCAACTATTAAGCAATGCTATTCCCCATGCTCATACTTGAGGCTTTTATGAACAGGCATTGCTGGGTTGTTGATGGGTCAAGGCTTCATAAGGCCAAGTATTTATGGTATTTGGGGCTCTGAGGGCAACCAGAAGGATGGCACGGGGCTGCAACACAAAGCTACACAAAGGCAACTGAAGGGCCCTAGGGAAGAGACCGGATTTTTATTTTTAGCAAAGAAGCTACTTCAAGTGCACTAAAGGAAAATAAACTACATGTAGGAAATAATGCAATCAAAAAGCAGGCTCGATCAATAAGTGGAATCATGAGGCTTTAATGCTGGAGTGAACTCCAACTCCTGGATTAGGAGTGCAAGGATGGAACTTAAACAAGCTGGGCAACTCAGGTATTCTTAGAAAAACCCCATCCTTTGTTTTTCCCTCTTCACAGAAACACCAAGAGGAACTGCCTTACTATCTCGGGCTGAGGAACATGGTCTTGGCCACCACAGTCACACTATTTTCCCCCACGAAATAATGGCAGGACAGCCACAGAAGAAGGAAGATGTGCCCAAAGAACATTACCAAAGGCTTGCCTGCCTTTTGTCTGGTGCTCCATCTCAAAAGGAACAGCTTTTTGCCATAAATCCAACCAGGAAAACACAGCCTGCTGAGATATGACATGAAGCAGTGCTGCTGGGAA
The DNA here is from genome assembly GCA_013399915.1 of Illadopsis cleaveri. Lineage (NCBI taxonomy): Eukaryota > Metazoa > Chordata > Aves > Passeriformes > Timaliidae > Illadopsis > Illadopsis cleaveri. Next base: position 1,143,121 of record VXBB01007110.1, on the reverse strand, counting down.
AGCTTGTTTGTTTGACTTTTGCTTAAAGCCAAAAATGACATTTTGGTCACACAGATCATCTACAGAGAAATAAATGAAAGCACTTTTCAACTCTCATCAGAAAGACAAGTTGGGTGAAGCACTTACATATTGATCAGATGTGGAAACTTTAATGCCATATTTGGAAACTCCCATAATAAACTCCTCTTCACCTGGAACAAAAGGTAACTTTCCATCTTGCTTTGGAGGGAAACAAACAAAAGACTTTAGTGCAGACAAAAGAACATGAACAATGAAGATACATAACAGAAAACATATTTATGTGTACTTGGGTCCACTGGGTCAGCACCACCACAAATCCTGCTCAGATCCTACTGCGTGGGGTCTGCCCAGTGCTCATGCACTCGCCCAGTCTCGTAATGTGAAATACATTCAGGGGAGACTGGACATTAGGAGGCATTTCTTCACTGAGAGGGTGACCAGACACTTGAACAGGCTTCCTAGAAAGGTGGTTGATGCCCCAAACCTGGCAAGTGTTTAAGAGGCATTTAGACAATGCCCTTTACAACACATTTAACTGTTTGTCAGCCCTGAAGTGGTTGGGCAGTTTGAACCGGTGATCACCGTGGGTCCCTTTCAGGGTAAACACTCTATTCCATTCTGCTCTATTCTACTCTAAATATTACATGGTTCCAGAAATTAATTTATCATCTCAGCAGAGAGTTTGGCCCTGCAGTCAAATCAGGTTGGCTGAAAAATCATGCAGGGCCTGTCAGCTGCACTGACCCAAGGTGATCTGTGCTCCACTGGCAGTACTTTTGCTGTTAGGCTGCAAAAATAGTTTTAGCACATATTCAGAAATGTCAAGTTGCTGCACGATAGACATTCTGTGCTTTTAAAAATATATAATCAGCTACCTAATGAGAACAACCAGTTACAGCTTTTAGTACAAAATTAAGTACAAGCAACCAGAGATTGGCAAGGATGACCCAAATATTGAGGTTCTTTGGTCACAGGTTCATGAGTGATTGCAAGCAGAAATTTGTCATCTTCCTCTATGGGAAAACTTTTACAGTAGTGAAGAATCTGGGGAGATATTCCTTTCTGGATACTAATCCTAATCGTGCTGGAGGCAATGTAACAGCTTTCAGCTGAGACTTGCTCAGTAAGGACTCATGAAAAGGGCCTTGGTTCTGAGCCTGCTTGTGCAGATTGGTCCTCTGGGTGCATCTTCTCCAGTCACCTAAAATTATAGAACTGTGATGGCTTTTGAGATTCATAGGTTAATAGTTAAGTGTGCCACTTTCTTCAAGTAAGTCTAAAATTTACAGACTTGAAACTACAGGATTAATTAAAAAAACCACACCTAAGTTTAAGATGTTTTGACTTTGTTGGTATTGTCTTTTGTAACCCACTTACCTGTGCAACATCTATGTAGTTTATCAAGTCCAGTGGCCCTTCAAGACTTTTGCTCTCATTGTATTTCAATTTTTCAATGGCACCAACATATTTAACTCTGAATTCTGCACATGTATCAGAATTACTATTGCTTTGTCCTGCAACAAAGTAAAACAAAGCCATTCTGAAGACTTCCAGAACTGTAATGCCAGTCTAATTGCTGTTAACAGGGCTGATGTACGAAATTCCCTAATTTTGCAGATTTTCATCAAATATCACAGTATATTAATTCCTCTTAAATTAACTGTACTGGGTTGATTTAGAAAAGACCTTGGTAAAGGCAACAGTTGTGTATGTATCCATGATACAGCACTGTTTATACCAATACAAATTCAGAGTTAACAACCTTGAATCAGAAAACACAGAAAAGCTGGTTCTACTTTTTGATGTCTATTTGTTTCCAATTATCTGTTTGGTCCAACAGTGATGCACTGTAATCTGCTGACTAAAAATAAGTAAAATCAAATCTTATTTCCATTATTTCGGTGCAAATGTAAACTTAGACTAAAAACAGCCACCCAAAAAGCTGTGCAAGATTTGTGCTGGTAACAGACTGGTAACACAATTAAGTTTTTCTTCCTCAGACACTTTACTTTGAAAACAGTGACTTAATCCTAGATGAATCATTAACACTTAGAGGCCTAGAGCTGTGCCTGCATGAATCACCAGGATACCTAACAGATTCACTCCCTATTACTGAAAATACCTATCTTAAGCTTTTTCATTTTCTGCTGTTTTATACAAAGACACAAACTTAATCCTGCTCCATCCATACCTGCTCAAGCTCTGATTACATACCTGAACTTTTTGTGGAGTCTGTATCTAGGCTGGCCACAGTACTAGACCTGGAAAGTCCCCCAAGACTGGAATCTACAGACTAAGAAAAAAAATCATCATCAGAAGAAAGTTACTGAGAATGTGTTAACAATGCACTTCTAGATGTGCTACCTCAACCCTTTAAAAACACCCCAAATCTACACTTTATGTTCTAGTTGCTTCAGCAGCACTGGAAAATGGGTAGGAAAAACCAGTACCACCTGTTTCTTTCCTCAAGTTACCTTTCTGCCTCAATGCAGATTGGACAGATAAAAGTTCATCAGGAACCATTGAGAAGTCCACAGATACTTTGAAAGAAGTAGGAAATGACAGAAAAAGAGAAAATGTACCTTAAGGTTATCTCCAGAGAAGAAAGAAAAATAAACCTTAGGGCTATGTCCAAACTTTTCTGGTACTGCATTTTTACATTAAGAAATTGACAACTACATGCTTGTCACCAATACTTGAAATAATATATGAGTGCAGGGGAAAAGAAACAGCACCTTGGAAAATCCAGAATATTCAACTGATCATTCTAAAACTGATCAGACAAAACAGATTATTCAAAATTAAGAATACTTTTAGAGATACTGAGAAACCAAAAACTACTGAAGGATAAACTCATTCTTGTTACCTAGCACCAGGTACTGTCTTTAAAGACAAAATTTAAGAACAAATGTACTAATTTTTCCATCAAACCTTACTATGTGCTGCCAGAAAATCTTGTGTTTGTGCAATTCGCTGTGGCAGTGACTGAATATTCATCTCAGAATACATGGGCTTTATGATGAATAGGTATTTTTAACTCTCATAACACAATCTGAGGGATGGAAATAGAAAGTTCACCTTGTGGAACATGGCATTTTATGGAAATCACATCCTGGCATCAGTGCAAGTGAACCACTGAACTGTTAACTTGTAACAAACCAAAGTGCTTCATAAAGAGAATAAACACCACATTCAGCTTACCTTGCTTTTAGTGCTGATCTCACTGCTTTGTGAGCTGCTGCTGCTGTGTCGCTTTTTTCCTTTTCTAAACATTTTTTCATAATTGGATCAAGGAAGATCTTCTAAGTAGAAAAAATAAAAATTAAAGCCTATCATATCACTCAGGGAAGGAGGTCCAGGCAAATGCCAGTGACTGTGTCCAAAGTGGAAATTTGTACAGGACTCTGTGAATGGAGGTAGGAATTTTTACTCTGGTGGTCTTCATGTATGACTGGGAAAAGTTCCTCAAGCTCTCTGCTGAAACTTCCTTATCCTTCTGAATCGTCAAAAAAAGCTACTACCTAGTTTACAGTCTGCTGCAAAGCTCAGTTTCTAATGCATATAGATTTAGAAACAGGGCAAAATTTAAAATTTATATTTCCACCTAAATGTATTCAGTGATTTTTATTTGTGACTACAATCTAAGTGCCCTATAAAGTGCAGACAACACATTCCCTGTGTTTCCAGTAAAACAAAACAAAAAAAAGCACAATCTATCCCCGCTCCCGACTAAACACGCCCCCCCAAACAAACAAAAAAACCCACAGAAAAACCCCAATCTACTTTTGAAGAGCTACTGATTGGAATACTCATAGGAGCAGCCATTATCACTTCACATATTCCTGAAAATTAAAGCAAAACGTACATTTGCTGCATTAGAACTGAGGTCCCGGGAGTTCTGAGAGCATTTCAGGAGCATTTTTCCTGTGCCTGCCCTACAACCACCTTGCCTCACTTAAGCTTTGGCTGGCCAGTGTCAAGCAACAGGATGCTGGCTCCCTGTTTCTCTGGAACCCTATTTCTCAGCATCAGAGATTAATTATTTTGATTACAAAACCTCAGAAACTTTGAGCAGGTGGAAGAAAGAGGACAATGGAGGATGACAACCTACGGAAGACAGCTCACAGTGCAGAAAATAATGGCAGAAGCACAAGGCGGAGCCTAGATGTGCGATGCAGTGATGGGTCACAGTCCTTAGGCCGCCGCTGTGTCCGTCACTAAGCAAACACTGGGTCCCTGCCGGACCAAAAGCCACTCTCGGCAACCAGCGGTGCACAGGGCAGGGCGGTTCCCAGCACATTCCCGAGTCCCGGCCGCCCCAGCTTCCAGCATGGATGTGCCAGCACCTCCTGCACAGCGCCTGCGGCCGCACCAGGAGCGCCTCTGCCGGCTCTGCTGCGGCCTCCGAGGAGCTCCGCACCCGCGGCTCCACGAGCGATCTGGGTGCATTGGACGGGCCCCCGGTAGCTCCCGGGCTTTCCGCGGAGCATCTCCGCCCTGCGATGCAGGGAGCGGCCCGGGAGGCCGCGCAGGGCAGCACCGCATCCCGCCTTCGCTCCTCTCCCCGTTCCTCCCTCCGTCCCCAGCCGATAACCCCAGCCGCTCTGCCAAGTGACAGA
>VXBB01007110.1:1101114-1138362 GCA_013399915.1 Illadopsis cleaveri | reverse complement strand
CCGATCCCGATCCCGATCCCGTTCCCGTTCCCGCTGCCGATCCCGATCCCGCTGCCGTTCCCGGTCCCGCTGCCGATCCCGTTCCGGGTCGCTCGGGGCCGGCGCAGGCGCGGCGGAAGGCGGAAGGCGGCGGGAGCGCGGCGCGATGGCGGCCAAGCGCAAGGCTGAGGCGCTGATCCCGGCCGAGGAGAGCGACCAGCTGCTCATCCGGCCCCTGTGAGCGCCCGGGGCAGCCGCGGGGCGCGGGGGGCCGGGCGGGGCCGGGGCAGCACCGCTGGGAGCCGCTCCCTTCCCTGGTGAAGGTGCCGCTGCAGGCCCAGGGTGCTTCTGGTAGCGCCACAAGCCTTGTTTTGGGGACAGCGTGAAGATGCTACTCCAGGCTATTCGGCCCGATTTGTTACTTAGGTGCACTTTAACTATACGTGTCAATAGTTGGAGACTCGAGTGCTCAGTAAAAAACAAAAGAGGCCAAAATAATTTCCTCAAACAGGCTGTTATTATTTCTGCTGCGTTATGTAGGGCCTCATTTCCTTTGAGATAAGTACAGTTGTTCAGGTACTTTGGCTAGCTGAGCTCAAAAGGGCCGTGCAGTTGTTATTTCTACACAGAAAAATAATCCCAATAAAGGCATTCAGTGTAGTTACATCTGTGTGGTGTGGGTTGTTTTCAGTCCTCATGACTCTGATATCCTTTTGCAGAGGTGCTGGCCAAGAAGTAGGAAGGTCATGCATCATTCTGGAATTTAAAGGAAGAAAAATAATGGTAATTATTGTATGAATATATTTGTGTGCCCTCCCAGTGTGGTACTTCAGATCACTGAAGTAGTCTGAAATGTTGCAGGTTGAATTCAGCCTCTGCACTGAAGTCAGACACCGTTCTAGAAAAAGCACATTTTGTAGCATTCTGGAGCAGTATAACATGTATGGTATTAGACATCACAGAGGCTGTGCTGTAAAACCATATCCCCATATACAATGTATGTGCTTCCAACCCAAACCACTTTGTTTGAAATGCAATGCTAAAAGTAATGTTTCATGAAGAGAAAGCTTTTTTNCCCCGCCCCCAGCCGATACCCCCAGCCGCTCTGCCAAGTGACAGAGCGATGGGGCCGCTGCTCACCGGAGCGCCCGCTCCCGCTGCCGTTCCCGCTCCCGCTGCCGTTCCCGCTCCCGCTGCTGTTCCCGCTTCCACTGGCGATCCCGATNGGCATTCAGTGTAGTTACATCTGTGTGGTGTGGGTTGTTTCAGTCCTCATGACTCTGATATCCTTTTGCAGAGGTGCTGGCCAAGAAGTAGGAAGGTCATGCATCATTCTGGAATTTAAAGGAAGAAAAATAATGGTAATTATTGTATGAATATATTTGTGTGCCCTCCCAGTGTGGTACTTCAGATCACTGAAGTAGTCTGAAATGTTGCAGGTTGAATTCAGCCTCTGCACTGAAGTCAGACACCGTTCTAGAAAAAGCACATTTTGTAGCATTCTGGAGCAGTATAACATGTATGGTATTAGACATCACAGAGGCTGTGCTGTAAAATAAAACCATATCCCCATATACAATGTATGTGCTTCCAACCCAAACCACTTTGTTTGAAATGCAATGCTAAAAGTAATGTTTCATGAAGAGAAAGCTTTTTTTGCAAGATGCTAAAAGTTACCAGTCACTAATAACTATATCATAGACCAAGATGGAAGAGGGTTTTTTATACATTCTGGTAGAAGCTTTAACTTTCTTTCATTTTTCAGCTTGATTGTGGAATCCATCCTGGGCTGGAAGGAATGGATGCTCTTCCTTACATTGATTTGATAGATCCAGCTGAGATTGATCTCCTCCTCATTAGCCAGTAAGTGGCACTTAAAAGCACAAATAACTTGAGGTCATGGTCTGAGCTGTGTTCACTTCTAGGTTATTAAGAGAGGCTGAAAATAGGTGTTATTTAGATGGTGTGGAAAAATTCTAGTTTCCAGATTTTCTTTTCAAAGAGTTTGAAAGATCTCCATTTAGAATTAAGGACTGAATATTGAGGGTATTCATTCACTTTTGACATTACACCTCTTCTCTGAGCTCACTCCGATTTCTGGTTTTTATAACCTGTTTAACATCATTGTGATAGCTCCTGGAGTGAGTTTTCTACACAAAGACTGCAGAATAGTATTGGTTGTGTTTTTTGCTCTATTGGCTTTGAATTGAAAAGGTTCTTGGAGACTTACACAAGCTTTGAATGTGGTTTAATTATTGTTTAGTGGCTAAGAGATGAGAAGAGCCGTTTCTAACTTATGTAATCAGTAATAAACAGCTCTCCATGAAATCCTGAGGTTTTGTGGTATGTGTTTGTTCTACCTGTACTTCAGAAGTAGTTTCTTAAGATAGGTTGAACTGGAAGTGTGAACAAAAAATTTGATTTTCAGAGATCATGTTTTATTCTGTGGTGTACAATGTGCAAAATTAGGATCATGTTTTTAGCTTTCTTGTATCTTTGATGTTTAGTGTCCCTGGTTCCTGTTCTTTTTCTCCCTCTAAATTTATATGGAAATTACAAAAAGAAGATAATTCTAATGCTATACATGTAAAACCTTGGCAGTTAATGGAGAACATCCTTTATTAGTTTTACCTTTTCTTGGTTGTTTCTAGTCCCTAGTCTGCAGAACATAGACCAACACAGTTAACAGCAAGGTTGAAAATTCTGTTTCTGGGTTTTCATGACACAGTTAGTCCAGTGAAGTAGTGAATTACAGATATTATATATTAGTGTTGTGTAATGTGAATGTATTAATTGGATTTGTGTGTCTATTTTAAGCTTCCATTTAGATCACTGTGGGGCTTTGCCATGGTTTTTACAGAAAACAAGTTTTAAGGGAAGGACATTTATGACTCATGCCACAAAAGCTATTTACAGATGGCTTCTTTCAGACTATGTTAAAGTCAGGTAAGCTAACCTGTGGGGTGTCTCTTCCTGAATTATGTCACCTAGATATCCAATGGAAAACTTAAGGTAAAGCTACCAAAAGTAGCTGGATGAACCTGGATGTTGTCATAAGTAGCAACACTGCATGCAATATATAAGTAATGAATCATCTTACTACCTCATGGATAGTTTGTAGTGAATTTTAAGCTCCTAAAGATACAATTCACTCTTCAGGACAAGAACAGATTAAATATTAAATGTACAAAGAGTCCTCTGTTGCTTACATATTGGGGGTTTTTTCTCTCTTATGCATTTGTTTTCTTATGTTTCATGGCTTGACACATTATTTCCATGTGACTGCAATAGTCCTGAGCATATCTCAACTCGGATGTTTTGAGCTTGGATCAGAAACCTGATGAACAGTCCTCTTTTAACTTGTTTCTTCTGGGCTGGTAGGAAAAGCATTGGTTCATGTGGTTTTTGAGGAGTGTTACAAGCTAAGTTGCAGATCTCTGTCTAGCACTGGGAATCTTACTGGTACTTTTTGAGAAATGCAGAGCAGATTCTTAACTGAAAAGATTATTCTAGCATGGCCTTCTGAAAGAAAGATACTTTAACTCTCCTTAGGTGAGCTACATTAGAGTAGCTGGACTTAATTTCTAACATAGGAGATGTGGTGTTACCGAATGGAAATCTGACTGTCAGTGGGGAGAACCCAGGGAGTGTTTTTTCCAGCTGTTGAGATGAGCTGATGTTCAGCCATTTCCCTTCTATCCAGTAACATCTCAGCAGATGACATGCTGTACACAGAGACAGACCTTGAAGAAAGCATGGACAAGATTGAGACCATCAACTTCCATGAAGTGAAAGAGGTGGCAGGAATCAAATTCTGGTGCTACCACGCTGGCCACGTTCTGGGAGCAGCTATGTTTATGATTGAAATAGCTGGTGTGAAGGTATTTTCTCTTTATTAAAAGTTGAAATCAAGCCTGAATACTAATGTAGTGCTATTGTTGTCTCTTATGTCCACCACTGTGGCTGGAGCTGTCCAACAGACTTGGACTCAGGTCAAGGGGAGAGGCTTTGGCTTAGGAAATGTATTTTCTCATTGATTAGAACTGGCAAGTGATACAGATCAGGTAAGATGTTTGGATTGTATGGGAGTCTGAGACATGACTCAGACTTGGAACCACTAAACATGTAGTTTCCCTTGCTGGTCTGATCAGAGGCAGGTGGTAGCTGAGGCAGTTGTGTGGATGCTGCATTTTAGTAAATCTGAACAGATGTTTGTTTCTGTGATTCTCATTTACAACTGCCTGTCGCAAGTGCTTTGTCAATGTATGTGAGTTACATTTTTCTCATAGCACTCCTATGCTAAAGTACCTAAAGAAATAAGATTATTATTAATTTTAGGCATGGAGGGATTAAGTAAATCATATAATCACAGGCAGCACTGTGCCAAAACCAGATACTTGAAACTTATCTCATGAATTGGAGTTCAGCAGGATAATCACTGTCTAAGGAAAGTTTCGCACAGCCCTGAAGAGGGAAGAGAGAAGGTGGTTCTGAGGCTTGCTGCCCTTTGTTCATGATTTATAATGATTGAGAATCATAAGAGTTTTAACTTTAAAAAAATCCTAGAAATAGAACTGAGTTTACAATGATCACAATGAAATTTAGATCTCTTAGTGTTTCTTTTTTGTTTTTTTTTTTCATTGAGGTATGACAAAGATTTCCCTCTTACTATGCATGACTCAAATAAACTGAGTTTTAATATCATTACTTTCATTAATTCCCTGTGATGGTAGTTTACCTGGCAGACCAGGTGTCTGCTGTCACTGACTGTATGTTATTTATTATTCACATTTTCATCAGTGAAATTACTGTTAAATAAAAAAATGTCAGTTTGGAAACCCTCAGTTTGGGCACAGAGAATTGCATTCCACCCTGCAGTTAAGAATCCATTAAAAATAAGTAACAATTAAAAATTACTTCTTGGTGTAATGGGGAACATGATTACTCCATTTGGAAAATCAAATAGATCACAGGCTTTTTTTTTAATATCAGAAAATATTTAAAGAATTTCTAATAAAAAAATTTATTTGATTATTCATTATATTTGCATTCTGGTATGTAAATGCAGTTTGATCTTCGTTTTACTGCTGCTTAAGAGTTGCTGAATTTTATGTTTTTATATTTTTACTTCTCTGTGGTCAGTGCAAATATGCAGAAGGCTGAAAATGGCACCTTGATATCTGAAATGAAAAATAAGAGCTTTATAATTGTTTACTTGGCTTTGTTGGAATTATGGTACTGCTTGAAAAACTTTTACTCTTGGGGTTTCAATACTTGTATTGTAGTACTGTTGACCTAATATTGTAAGCACTACTGACATAAGAAGAGTCTTATTTAAAGTACAGGTGACCTTTTTATCAAAAATTCATTAAAACCATCTCTGCACAGCTTTTTAAAGGCTGCTGACTGGTAGAACCTGTAACCAGAGCACCTGTTTCTGTTTGTCTCCAACAGCTCTTATATACAGGTGATTTCTCAAGGCAGGAAGACAGACACCTGATGGCAGCTGAGATTCCCAATATTAAACCTGATATTCTTATAATTGTAAGTTTTGCAAAATTATTTCTTTCTGTTAATGATTAATTATGGATTAGGGGTATGACTTAAAGCCAAAATGGAATGACAAATACAGTAGAGATTTAGTGGTAGTGATTTGTGTTAAATATCCAAAAGACTTGGGTGTTCAGAACTCTGACATTGCTTCCATCGTATAGAAAAGTCTAATTATAATTTTATAATTCTTCTGATGAAGCTCCTTAAGGGTCTAGACAAGCTTTTCTGAGATGGGAGATTTATTAGATTTCTGCTTGTGTTATGCCAACCCAAATTTAACCAGACATCTCTTTTAGTAGATCCTAACCTGCTTCCACATGTGGTAAGAATTTGTCCTTAGTGGAGGTGCCCTGAGTGCTATTCCATATTTTTGTTTTGTTTTCTGCATGAAATTATTTTATTCTGAATTCATGTTTGGAAAACAGCAGCTCAAGGGAAACTTTATAAGTAACAGTTTTAGCTGAAAACAAACACTGGGAACTTTCAAAATTATTTCATTTACTGTGGCCCTTCTAGCTGTTCTCTGTAACTGATAATCTAATTTGAAGTCACATCAAAATCTTGTATTTTGTGTAATTCCTATATTTTAAGCCTGGGGTTAACCTGTGGCATGTTTACCACTATGGACCCTGTCAGTGTGATCATCGAAACACTGGCAGCATTTCCAGTTAGGAAAATAAGTGTGTTAAATTTGACACCTCTTAAAAGAAGCATTGAAATTAATTGCTCTAACTTCTTAGGGCTAACAGGATCTGTAAATGCTTGGAGGGATTTGGGAGAGGGGAAGTTTTGGTTATTTGCCTTGGCAGGGTGGTTTTGACTTTTCCCTCTCTGACCTCTGTCCCTCCTCTCCCCAACATGTTAACACCAGAGTGTTTATCTGCATTTTTTGTTGGGTTCAGGGAAGATCAGGAGTTCTGTGTCAGCCCTTTCAATGCTCTGTCTCTCCCTTTGCAGGAATCCACGTATGGCACTCACATTCATGAGAAGAGGGAGGAGCGGGAGGCGAGATTCTGCAACACCGTTCACGACATCGTGAACAGAGGGGGCCGAGGGCTCATCCCTGTGTTTGCCCTGGGTCGAGCTCAAGAGCTGCTCCTGATCTTAGGTATGACCTTCCCAGCTCCTCTTAATGGAAAGGCACATAAAGGGATTGAGAATGTTTTCAGATATCATAATTCCTTGAACAACTCTTCAACCATTTTACGTCGTGTTATTTACCTGATAATTTGATATAGGATGCATGCTTATTCAAATGCAGAAGGTCCAGTAAACCAACCACCAGTTCTGCCTGGTGAAGTAGTATGGGAGACCTAGAAAGGAAGACATGATGGTGTGGTAATATGTGCTTGGCTTTTGAATCAGAATTTCAGCAATTAGGGACAATTATTACAAATAGAAAAATAACCAGTTAGAACAACAACTATTTTACTTAAACTGTACTGCTAAAAAAGGGGTATATTTTCTTCTGGAATTCTACTATTTTTGCACTTTAATTGACAAACCTGTATGCAAAACTCTTCATAGGAAAAGCTTAGAAGACCACAGAAGACACTTCTAACACTTGTGAAGTCCTAATAATAATGAAAAGTAAATTAGGCTATTGAACAAAAAGGAGTGAAAATTACCCATGAACATAACAAGCTACTTCACATAAAATATATAGATAGTTGTTACCAGGTACTTCAGAAAAAACAGTTTTTAAGTAAGCTATTCCCAGGCCTCTTCGCTTCCTTTTAGCATGTTGATTTGTATTGTTATGTGATTTTTTTCACTAGTCTTTCTGCTCATTCAGAGGCTGGCAAGATCAAAAGATAGCTATCTCAAGCTTAAAATGCATATATTTAGGAGTGTTGAATATGAAGTGTTCCCTAAACTACTTGAAATTTTTCTCACTTTTCATTTCAGTTTAGCTCAGTATCAGAAACTAATTTGTTTTCAAAATGTCTTACTAGTCTATTCAAATGTTAACAAAAATTCAGATCTAGGCATGAGACAGTATTTGTTGTTGTAGCATTATTTACTACTACTCATTGATTGAGAGGGTTTTTTTAATCTATAGAGAGCATAAAAGCTGAACATTTTCAACCTTGTGTAGCCATTAGGTTGTAATTTGTTTGCCTCTCTGCTGTAGATATTAAAGTGAGTTTCTAAAGATAAGCTTGAAAATATATCTAGGAAAGCTAGACATGCAATTGGATGCTTAATTAGGTAGAAAATGCAATTGCATCTCACATGCCTACACAGTTGAGCCTTCAGGCTTTTGTGTTTATTTTTGTTCTTTTTGTAACTGTATGACAAAAATAAAATACTGTGTTATGGTGTAGAAAATTATGATGATGAATTCAGTTTGTGGCTGGTTATCTTTTCCTGGCTGTTTCCACTTTACACCTGGGCTTATTAAGGTAGCCATGGCAGTGAGCCTCTCTGAAATGCTCTGAGAAGCTTTGCCTGCAAATGTTAGGTAAAAGCACATTATAATGTTATTGTAAATGCACAAATGCAGCCAAAAGAGTGTACCTCTATTTTTGGACTATTGTGCCTCAGTTATGCAACATAAGTATCTTTCAGTCTAGCAGAAATGTGTCCAAATGGGAAAATGGATAAGTTACATTTTTACAGCTGCATTCAGACCTCTTCTTTGTGTTTAGGAAAGGTCATGGCTACTGTCGTCAATGATAAAATAGGTTGTGGTTAATGGAGGCCCTTTCCTTGTTTTTGTTCCAGTTGGGCTTGTAAAATATAACTATTGGTGCTATACAGCAAGCCAGGCTTAATAATTGAGTCATTCCTTCTCACCTTGAACTCCATGGATTTACATTGTTTTACAGAATGTTCATATAGTTTACATGTTTTACAGAATGTTCATATAGTAAATTCTCACAAACAAATCTGTATAGATGTCCCTGGCTCTTAGATGTGTAATTAATATTTGACAGGGACATTTTAGCTTTATTTAGAGGTGTAATAGAACTTCTGTTGTCATAAATGTAGGAGTGTAATAAAACTTGGGTTGCCATAAATGTAGACTTTTTGCAGTGTAGTATCATGTATACTTTATACCTTGTAGCTGAAGGTGGTGATTGATGGAAATTTGACCTGCCAAAAGGATCTGAAGTTCACCTTTGTCATGTTTGTTTGTTTGTACTGGTTGTATACAGTTCTAGCTGGTGACTGTTTTAGAAAAGCAGATGAAAGCGAAGAGGCTGTGATGATGATTTTCTGTGCTAAAAAGCCCTCTGGTAAATCTGATTTACAAGAATTACTAATGTCTGAGAAGCACACACTTTATGAATAATCCTGAGGACAGAATTTTGTGTTTTGCTGTTTCGTGGCTGGGGTTTTTTTGGTGGTTTTTTTTTGTTGTTTTTGTTGTTGTTTGTTTGTTTTATTGTTTTGTTTGTTTTGGGTTTTTAGATGAATACTGGCAGAATCATCCTGAACTCCATGATATCCCCATATACTATGCCTCCTCCTTGGCAAAGAAATGTATGGCAGTTTATCAGACATACGTCAATGCCATGAATGACAAAATCCGCAAGCAAATTAACATCAACAATCCTTTTGTTTTCAAGCATATCAGTAATCTGAAGGTAAGCTTGAGTTTCTTACAGAAAGGTGAACGTGACAGAAGAGTTCATATTTGCTGAATAGTTTGCATTCTGAGTTGGAAGGTACCCATAAGGATCATGTAGTCCAACTCTGAAGTGAATGGCCCCTCCAGGGATTGAACCCACAACCTTGGTGTGTTTTTAGCACCATGCTCTAATCAGCTGAGCCAATCAATAATATCCTTAATATCCTAATAGATTGGTTAGGTCCAGGTTTGTATCTGAGTTATCTGCTGTCCCAGTGCTTAGAGGGCTGTTTGAGGGAAGCTTATCCCCCAGCACTTTTTCTGCTATAGGTCCCTGTGCTTGCAGCTTACTCCTTGTGGATATCAGTAAAAGGAATTTTCCTGCCAAGGGCACTTTTTGTGAGGGTGGGGTATAATCTGTGAACACAGGGCCCTTCTTGTACGTTTTTCAAGGGTGCAGCTGGGCTGTCCTTTGTTGAAGTGAGTTGTGGTAACTGATATTCTCACTGTGTCTTTCTAGAGCATGGATCACTTTGATGATATTGGCCCTAGTGTTGTGATGGCTTCTCCAGGTATGATGCAGAGTGGCTTATCCAGGGAGTTGTTTGAGAGCTGGTGCACAGATAAGAGAAATGGAGTCATTATTGCAGGGTACTGTGTTGAAGGAACTCTTGCTAAGGTGAGTTGCTAATGCACTACAACCTGTTAATAACAAGTAGCATTCCTGTTAGATTTTAGAAGAATTGATCAATAGCAAGTGGGTTTTTTTGATTTACTGAGATTGTTGTTGGGGATGTATAATACGTAGTCAAAACTGATTGCTTTTGGTTAATACTAGTGAAAACTGCAGAAAATTTGCATATGGTCATTTCCAGTGATGTTATATAGAATAATCTTTTCTAGGGGCAGTTATCTTGTCATGAGAAAGAATGCTTGGTACTTTAGACCTCTCCACTGCTTATTTTTTCAAGAAGGTAGCCCTAATCCAAATTCTAGACAAGCTGATATTAAGTCTAACACTACTTATATGTCAGAGACCAGATTGCCTTGTGTGCCTTGTGCCACCAACCGTCTGTAGGGAATGAAATCCTTCCAAATTCCAGCAGCTAATTTTTGCCTTTAGGGATAGAAATCACACACCTGTTACTGTTTTGATATAAGTTAGAGAGATTTATCTGGAAGAAGGATGAGCCCTCAGATGTGCTGAGGATGCACAAGATGAAATAGTGTGTGTTGTGCCTGCATTTTTCATGTTCGAGTCTGTGTTCTGGGAAATTTGAGAGATTTTTTCACTGCTTCCCATTTAATAGTGGCTGCCACTATTATTTCATTGATTTTTGAAATGTAAAGCATTAGTTATATGGTGCCTATAGGAGGCTTTGCTTTTTTTAATTAAGGTGCTTTTTATTTTCTAGCACATCATGTCTGAACCTGAAGAGATCACAACTATGTCAGGGCAAAAACTCCCACTGAAGATGTCTGTGGATTACATTTCTTTCTCTGCTCACACAGATTATCAACAAACTAGTGAATTTATCCGGGCCCTGAAACCTCCACATGTGGTCAGTATCCATGCTGCCCATTTCTCCAGAGTGGGATTCATCAAACCAGCTCACAGCCTTGAGTCAAGGCAGGGATTGGTGTCTAGCAGTAGTCAGCATCCCTGTGCTTTGAATAATTGAAGGTGGTGATTTTAATCGTTTTTTGTCAAGTTATCTTAGCAAAGTAAAAATGAACTTGTTTTTGAGTGCCTGCATGTGGGATCCCTGGGGATGACAATGGTGTAGACCATAATCTGTTTCAGCAGTGTTTTGAGCAAGTAAGATGCAGTATGGGATAATGTGAAGTTGAGGATGCTGGTATTGGAATAATTCACTGGAATTGGCCCTGAAATAGATAAGAAAACATCGATTGAAGGTATGTGCAGACAGCAAAAGACAAAGGCAGCACTTGGAGAGAAATGCATGAGCAAATAACGGGAAGAAGATGGTATGAAGGACCAAAATTTGAAAATGGGGACTAGGATCTGAAACTGGTGGTGACACTGTGTGCAGGCACAGATAAGAAAGAAAAAAATCATCACAGAAGAGAAGAGAATTAACTTGGCAAAGAAAATTGTGAACTGTGAAGCATTCTCTCTGAATTGCATCTTTATTATGTTTATTTCTACACACAGACACAAAAATATAAAGCTAACTGACTTCCATTGAACTTAAATTAATACTTCCCTTTTATAGTACAACAATATATTCGTGTGTGAAAACTTAAATGAGATCTCTGTGCTTGGTAGCATGGATTTTTCAACTAATACTCAGGATTGTGAAATCCCACCCTTTGAATAACGCAGAGAATTCACAGACACAGAACTGTAACTGAGCTGATCTTTCCTACACTGTGACCTCATGGAGTTGCATTTTTATAAAGATGAGATAGAATATGGCAGATTTCTTGGATAATTTGCTTACTAAACATGTCTGGTCAGACAAATAATTTCTGCTAAAAGGAAAGATGTCTTTTTTTATAGATTTTAGTTCATGGTGAGCAGAATGAAATGGCCAGATTGAAAGCAGCATTGATACGGGAGTATGAGGATAATGATGAAGTTCATATAGAAGTTCATAATCCAAGGAATACTGAAGCTGTGACATTAAACTTCAGAGGAGAAAAACTTGCCAAGGTATGAAATCTGTTTTCTTGCATGTAGAACAGTATTTTCTTCTGGTGTAAAAACTGCATGTTATTTTGCTAGCCTCTATTTTTAATTGATTTCAAATTACATGTTTTCCAGGGTCTCAAAGTATATGAACGTTTTCTGTTCAGTTCTATTTGGGGTTTGGTTCAGGGGTTTTTATTTTGAGGTTGTTGTTTTGGGTTGTTCTTTGGTTCTTCACTCTTACAAACTTTTCATGTATTATGTCTGAGAAAGTTTCTAGGTTAGTCTGGCCTTCTTTTGTTTTCAGAGTTAATTTTACACTCTGATTTTTCTGGGAGAACTGTATTTCATCTCCTTAATTACTTGAAGCTGTGAATGCTTCAGATTGCCTTGTTGCAGTGTATGTGGTTTTTTTTCTCCAGGTGATGGGATCATTAGCAGATAAGAAACCAGAGCAAGGACAGAGAATTTCTGGAATCTTAGTTAAAAGAAATTTTAACTATCACATCCTTTCTCCATGTGACCTTTCCAGTAAGTACGGGCAGTGATGTGATCAGTGGGTAATTGAAACTTACTGTGTCATTAATACACTTACAGTTCTGGGGAGTTTTTCTGCAGTTTTGTGTTTCATAAGCAATTAGTGAACATGTTTGCTGTAAGTTCTGAACTATTGTACTGAGACAAAAGGCATTTAACTCATCGTTCACTCAAATTTAAAACCTTTTCTATCTTTAACAGAAAACAAGCAAAATTCCATTTCCCTTCTGGTTACTTAAAACTTTTCCTCTGCAAGAATATGCGTAAAACATTCCAGTGAGAACCAAAAAACACCTCAATCAATAGTCCTACCATTTTCTAAAATGTCATTAGTTTTTAGTGCAAAAAGCTACAGAACACAGAAAATATATGTGTAGTCCTCCTATGCTTTTTATTACTCAGGAAATTGATCTGTTCTCAGAATAGAAGAGGAATTAAATCTAAGGTCAGAAGAGCTTGGGGGAGAGCACTTCTACTGCCCTAGTTCATTGTTTGTCTCTAATAGGCAGGATAATAAAACAAGCTGGTTTCCTAACCACAAATACATTATTTATCTTATAATAGGTGCTCCACCTTCCTCTTTATAAATTGCCCTTTTCAGCTTTCTTGTCTTAAATGTATCAATGCCATTAATTATCTATAATGGCAATTCTGTTTATTAGAAAGTCAATTCAGAGGGCTAATTTTTAACATGTACTTTTTCCCATGGTTTCAGATTACACAGACTTGGCCATGAGCACAGTGACACAGACCCAAGCCATCCCCTACACAGGCCCTTTCAATCTGCTTTGTTACCAGCTGCAAAAACTCACAGGTGTGTACTTGGGAGGACATGGTCATGGTTTATACTGGCCAGCGTTTATAACAACTTCCAGTCTTCAGAGGTCTTCTGAGTGGAGATTTCTTTGTATTTTACAGCTTTCATCAGACTGCAGCTTCTGCCAGATCCAGTTCATGAGTGTGACACAGCTTTGGGGGGGATTCTACTGCATTCATATTGCAAAGTGATGAGCATGTAGCAATATAGATCATAGGCTGATTTCTGTCTCTGTCAGCCCCCAAAGTGAGTGCTCTGGCCACTCTGATGGAAACTTTATTAACTGGTCTTGTATCTCTAGCCCCAAATGGAATGGCTAATGCCATCCAATTAATCAAACCAAGAGCTCTGCCCTGCTTTGTGACAGACAGCCTCTTCTGTGCCTCCCCAAGAGGCACGAAATGGCTTTTCCTGGATGAGGAGCCCTTTAAACCTGACACAGGGATGATCCCCTGTGCCTCTCTCTGGCTTTCTCAAATGTTAGGGGCAGCTCCCATCCTAGCTACACACACCGTGCAGATTCCTTTCCCAGATTTAAAGCTCAATTTTTTTTTAATTCTCTAGTATCAGAATCTAATTCTGGAGAACACCTATATTCAGTTGAAGGTCAGGTCTCATAACCCGAGTGCTACCAAGCACACAAGTGCTTTTCTTTTAAGCTCTGTCCTTTTATGTGAGCAATGGGTTATCATTTAAGGGGGTAAGAGCCAGTTACTTCTGCAAATGGAGCAGAATTGACTAAATTTCTCATGTGTTTTCTTTCTTTGTTGGTGTACTCACTCAGTGTAATAAACTAGTCAAATATGAGAATTCAAAACAAGTAAAATGGCTGATATTAACTAATAATAATCCCAAACAGTCCAGAAAAAAGAAAATAATATTGTCAGGTAAGGGAAGAGAGTATGGGGTTCCATTTTGTGAGGTGCTCTGAGCATTTGTGATAACAGACAACCCCCTTATTCTTAAACTGACCTCTTTTTTTATGCAAATGAAGTTAGTTTTGCTTCCAGTATAATTTCATTATTGCTAACCATTTGTTGTCACTTCTTAGGTGATGTAGAAGAAATAGAAATCCAACAAAAACCAGCCCTGAAGGTTTTCAAAAATATTACTGTGATCCAGGAACCAGGCATGGTAGTCCTTGAGGTGGGCATTGGTGAGGGAGAAAGAAGTACTTTGTTCTTCAATAATACTGTAGAGATACCATGCAGAATTCAATATTTTAAGGAGTTTTCTGTTGTATGACAAGTAGAGCAAAGGCTAGAACAAAGTTCCTCTTGAGCTGTGGTCCTGTGTGGATGTGTGTTACTTTATTTATCCAGTGCCAGTTGGGGTTTTTTTTGCTCTGTCTCATGAGTATAATGGCAGATTTGGTGCCCTTTTTTCATTTGGCAGATAATAATTGGAAATAACATCAAATGGTGTTCATTCCTCCCCCAAAGAGTTGTGGTAATTAATTATTTTGTAAATGTACTCACAAACATTGAAAAGCTTGACTTTTTCATGGGAAGTTACTGGAGTACACCCAGTTAAAAGTAGTTAATAATTTGGTGTGAAATGTATGACAGTCATTTGAAGCTGGAATTCAGAGAAAAGCAAAAAGGAGAATGTGATTAATGTTATATTGTCTTTATGCTGCATTATTCACTCAGTCCAAATCATGAATTTATTTTTTTTGTCTTCTAGTGGGTGGCAAATCCTGCTAATGATATGTATGCAGACACTGTGACAACAGTGATACTGGAAGTTCAGTCAAATCCCAAAATACAGAAAGGTATAAGTTTAGTGTATGTTTTTTTAACTTAGTCATTTCTTCCTATTTTTACATCAAGTTTAGAGGGAAATAATGCCTTCCAATAGGTTGCAATCCCCTTATTGTATTTCCTTGCCTTACGGAACTTACTAGGGAGTAAAATTTGCTACTTAAAAACAGAATTACATGTTGATCTTCATTGTTTGTGACATGTTCATTTGTTGGAACTTTCTCTTACATGGCAGCCAATAACTGACTGTGGAAAACATGGCCTTTATTTAAAATACGTTTTAAATCTTACACAAAAAAAATCTAACGTGATCAAGTTTTGTGTGGCCCAATCCAGACCATTTTATGATTCTATATGGACAAATAGAATTATTTGTTATTTATTTTCACTGGATTATCCCTCGTCCTTTTATTATATATTTTAACAATTTTGTATAATAGAAGTCAGTGTTCCTTAGGTGCTTAGTCCCATACCTGACTCAACACATTTGTTAAAAATCCTTTCACCTGAGTTTCTAAATTCCCATAACAGTTCTTACTTTGTTTGGGAGAGTAAAGATTTTCCAGTCACCCTGACCCAAACAAATTCAGAGTGTAATTTTCTGATCTTGGGTGTGATAATTTTCAGTATATATAAGCCCTTCTGGCCATGTCCTCATGTTCTGCTGTATGAAATGAACCAGAAATAGAAATTTTATTTTTGAATGATACGTTGACCTTCTCTTTTTTTTTCCCTTTTTTAATACAGATGGAAAAAACCCTTTTGCTATTTTGCCAAATATTTTTTATTTCTTATTGCAATATCTGCCTTAGCCTGATTTTTTCATAGTCCACACTTTCTCTCTATGGTTTGTTAGTGACAGTATCTAGATTCTCCACCCTCCATCATCCTGAAATTAATTCTTTGTATTTTTATGTGCCTTTTAGCATTATCTCCCATGTTCTTTTATGGTGCTGATTTTGTCAGGTAATCTCAGGTGTGGCTTCTTTCAGGATTGTTTTTTTGTTCTTATTTGGAATAAAAACGTTCAAAAAAGTTCTTGCAGTTGTGTATTTTAAGGATCAAAAGAGATCAAATTAAAATATCTTTAAGTTATTGTTGCTTAGCTGACCATGTGCCTGTGTTTACCTCAGTGTACTCACTCAGCGTACTAAACTGCCTGTGTTTACCTCAGGCACATGGTCAGCTTTATTCCCAGGACAAAATTATATCATGCCTAGTATGTTCAGTTACTGTGTCTTATCTAAGGAATGGTAAATTTTAATATATTTATTCAGGGTTTTTTTTTTCTTATTACTAAGATTTAAGGTCAGTCACTTGCAGTTGTAAAGCTTTTCAAAGAATTTCTCAGAAACTTACTACCACTGTGTTCTGAATTCTTCAGCTGATTTAGAAGTACTGCAAACCAGTTTTTCAAAAGACTTAAAGTTTTTTATCAATGAAAAAGGTAGCAATTTTCACAACTACCCCTTCCTGCAGACTTCTGACTCTTTAGCAATCAAATACTTAAATAATTATGTTCAAAAGAAAATCACTTGTTTTACACTACCTCTTAATTCTGAAACCAGGTCTAAAAAGATATGTTGTTTTTTATTTCAAACTCTCTATGCTGAAATATATTCCAGGAATGTCTGTGCTTATTACTACTGCTCACAGTCAGTATAAAATAAAACTGTTCAGTTTTATTTTATTCTCTTCATGCTCCCAGCCTCCATGATGTGGTATTTTTGTGTAATAAGAGAAAATGGAGGGATTATAAACAATTGATGAAAGTAGATTGTTGTCTCTATTAAGTAAAGGACATGTGAGATGTAATGAGTGTTAACAATAAACAGGAGAAGTAAAAAGTCAGAATGTGAATTGTGAAATGTTTTATTTTAAAATAAAATTACAGGAATATATAATGGAAATGTATGCATTTCCTTGACTCATATCTTTTTTTTAGTACATTTTTTAATAACTTGTTTAAACATACATCTTTTATTTAGTTTTTGGATTGTTTTTCAGGAAAGTCAGTTTGTGAATAGCATCAATCAATTAGCCATTTTTCCCTCCCGGTAAATGTCTGTGAAAGTAATTTTTTTTTCTTTTCAGCTGCAGTAAGTAAGATTTCCAAAAAAATAGATATGGATGTATATAGGAAGAGAATGGAGATCATGCTTCAGTAAGTTGGTATATATTTTTCTAAAGGAAAATGAGCACTGTTAATCATGTAAATAGAATAGTCTTAGTATAAGAGGGTTTAAATGTAGTTATGTACAAATACTTCATGCAAATTTACTTCAGTCTAATTTCTGTGAAGGCCAGGAATTAAGTAAAGAAAGAAGTACAGTAAAAAGTTCTCAGCCCCCCTAAAATTTTGAATTCAGTTATATCTTCCAGCAGCAAATTTTTAAGTTGTTTCAAAAAATTATGCTACAAATGGTTAATAAAAACAACTTTGTATCACATCTCTTTTAAAACTTGCTGTGATGTGTATTCTGCTATTTGTGTAGAAATCTTGCCTCTTTTGAAAGCAAAGGAATCCTTCCCTTTATTTATGATGATATTATTTTGGTAAAATACTGTTATTTGATACCCACTGTCATAATTTAATTACATATTTTTAATTATGTTGGAGTGAGTTAAATAATTGTTGCTGAAAGGTGATACTCACCTGACAAAGTGACCCCAGGGTTAATAGAAAAACCTAAGTGTGCTGTTTGGCCACACCTTACACTGACGGGTCTTTGCCTTAGGGATATGTTTGGAGAGGACTGTGTGAGTTCCAAAGATGACTCTGTGC
Source organism: Illadopsis cleaveri (assembly GCA_013399915.1). Classification (NCBI taxonomy): domain Eukaryota; kingdom Metazoa; phylum Chordata; class Aves; order Passeriformes; family Timaliidae; genus Illadopsis; species Illadopsis cleaveri. The sequence continues at coordinate 1,120,698 of VXBB01007110.1, read as the reverse complement.
TGTGCATCACAGTGGATGGAAAGACTGCCAACATTTCCCTGGACACTCGGGTATGTAAAGAAAAGCACTTTGGTGTGGGCTGGGTCAGCAGCCTCCTGTCCAGCACACAGGGCTGCCCACACTGTCATGGACTCACTTGCTAAGGAAATGTACTTGGTGTCAAAACAGAGAGCATTCTTAATTAAAAAATGCTAGCAATGTTTATACAACAAATGCAGTACATTTGGGAAAAAAACCCAGTATTTTTCAGCAGCTCAGCTGTATGAAAAAATGAATAAAGAAAGATTGTAGAAGAGAAAGTGAGTTAACCCACAATTTTTTTAAAATGCTTTTAAAGCATGGCTCTGGTCTGAATAATTGAACAGCTACAGGGTAGGAATGTTGTTAATTTTTTTGTCATCTTGACCCTTTTGGAGCTAAATTGAAAGCCTGAAATACAAAAAGAAATACTTTATTAATTTACTAGCTTGGTCCAGAATTGGATGCCATGCAGAAAGGTGCTTTAAGAAGCCATCACACCTAGTTATTTGAATAATGTTAAACTGTAAAGAATGGTTAAAGTCATGTCCTTCATGTTCTTAAACATTTTAACGTGTTGACTTTCTGTCATTACTAGTAACATGTTAAACATAGCTTGTGTATTGCCTCTACTCATAGTAATAATATAATGTAAATTCATTCTACAGAGTAGCTCTCACATGCTCTCCTTACGGGGTCACAACAAATGTTTTAGGTGTCCTACAAACCCAGAAAAAAAGGTTGGCCCCTGCAAAAATTTGTTACCTATTGAAACAAAACAAGTGAATGTTAATTACCGTAAAAGAATAGTGAGTTACAGTGGTTAACACACAACTTGTGCCATCTCTTTTCAATTCTTTAACAAACATTGCTACATTTGAGTTTGTACATAGTACAGAAAAATACAGGGATGATGAAAGAATTCTTGAAATAAAGAAAAAAGTAACCAGATTGGAAAAGAAGGCATATGCTTAGTCAAGAAGTTTGATTTCGTTTTTGTATTACATCATTATTGTTTAAAATTTGTGTACTGACAGAAACCCCAATGGCAGTTCAGTTACAACAGGGTGTGTTTGTGCAGTACTTTCTGTACAGTCTGTGTTGGCAATGGCAAGCTTGTGCCATTGTGAACCAGATTTTACAGGGCAGATCTTCTGTCCTTCTTCACGTGCATATGTCTTACTAAACTTTATTGGCTTTAAAATAAAAAGCTGTTGAGTGTAGATCTGATTGGTGGGACGTGTGGAATGCTATTTTCCATGTTAACTCAGTGCTCTCATAGCTTACAGAATTTGAACAACATTGCTAAATAACATTAAATGCATGTTTGCTGTTTTAAGTGCCATTTTTCCTCCCCCCAAACCTTTATGTTTGGAAAGAGTTACTTGATCAGAAGAGTAAGAAGTTAATACTGAATTAAACGAGGTACAGTCTTAGTCTGGAAAGGCCACAGGACCAAGAACAGTATTATTACCCAAATGCTGCCCTTTGTTTCTGAGGCAGAGCAGTCAGGAATGTAGATCAAGTTTCATTTTGGGGGTGGGCATCTTTCTCTAGGAAAATTTGTTTTAGTAAAAAATTAATTTATTTGGATTTTTTTTGTGTAAATGTCATCATGTGTGTGGGAACATCAGTGTGGTGCCTGTACCTCTAGTGACTGCATGTGTTTTGCAGTGTTAACCTAACACAGTGTGAGTGAATTCACAGATAAAACAAAATCTCCAGGAAGTGAATCTTGTGTGATTTTGATTTTGAATTAAATGTAATTACACAAAACTTAATGCATTTTACATAGCAGTTTTGAGCATAAAACTTGAAATCAAGCTTCTTGTTCCTCAGCAGGACTTGCTTAAGTCTTCTCTGAACTCCTCTACAGGCTAGCAAACCGCTGAAAAATATACAGTGCTGCTCTTGATAATTTCTATGGCTGCTTTTTCCTTTCCCCTTATGAGCATTCTTTGTGTGCTGAAAGGGAGCAAGAAGTGCCAGTTGTTGTAACATCCTTCTGTTTCTGTTCCCAGACCGTTGATTGTGAGCCAGGAAGTGAAGATGACGAATCCCTTCGTGAAATGGTGGAACTGGCAGCCCAGAGGCTTTATGATGCCCTCAGCCCTGTATACTGACCTCCGCAGATAACCTAGGATGCCTAAAAAAAACACAAAACACCTTTAAATTTTCAATTTATTTGGGCTATTTTTTATGAGTAAATATTTTTTTTCCTGAGTAGGTCAAAGGTTTCAATTCTGTGAATGTGAAAGTGCTGAGTTATTTCACATAATGGATCAGCAACCTCATAACAACTGTATTTGTGCATATAGATGCAATTAAATCAGGCAGAGTGTGCATATGTTCTCTTATGTGCACATACAAGAAATAATTCTTAACCTGATACAGAATTACAAAGATTAAATGGAGTTTTGTATTTTTGAATATTAAAACCATTTGCAGGACAATTTGGATGTACTGAGTTTGCATATATACTTTTGTTCTATTGAGGAAGTGATTGGCGGCGTGCGTGTGTCTACTTGAAGTCAAAGGGGTCTTGGACGCAATTAAGAATGGAATCCACGTTTGCATGGTAGGGTTAGTTGGAGATTTGAAACTCTGCATGCTGGTATTACCATTAACTGGACTGGAGGTGCACCACCAAGTGTAAGAGAAATGGGTGCTTATGACCTGTGACAGCCTTGTCTGCCCCAAGTCGGCGACCACTCCAGCCTGGGAAAAGGGACACGAGTTTCAGAAATTGCATGACCCAAAGCAGAATTCCAAATACAGTGTGATTGAGGCTCTGAGGTAGCTGCAGTTGTTGCCAAACAGTGTCATGCTGTCCACAGAATCTGACTTTTCTACAAAAGAACTGTCTTGTACACGCTTCTTTCCTCTTTTCGTCAGCTGATTAAAATGGCACCTGATGATCTTCCTAGTGGTAGTATTAGCAGCACTAGTGTATGAGCAGTATTGGCAAAATTAGCCATACTTTCCTCCCCATATTGTATCGTTGGCAAGCTAAACAGTATGAAGTCTTTTAACTGAGGTAATTGCATTTTCCTAAGAAGGAGGTCTCTCTTTGAAACAGATTAAAACATAAAACTGCGCGCGTTCTTCTCAAAGCGCTCCCAGCCAGCGCAAGGGGTGTGTGAGGGGGTGGGTCCGCGGCTGCCCCGGACGCGCTCTCCCCGCGCACCTGCGCCACTGAGCCTTTTAAAGAGGCGATGAAAGATTGAGTGGGGCTGGAACCCGAACCCGGTGTGTAACCGGGACTTACCACCGGTCCGCCCCGTTTCCCGCTGCAGAAGAAGGGCGAGGCCGCCGCCGCTCCCGGCGGATGTCCGGCCGCGGCCATGGCGCTGGCGGAGGCAGGGGTCCGCGGGCGGCTCCTGCGCTGGCCTCGCCTCGTCCTCTTCGGAGATTCCATCACTGAGGTAGTGCCCGCCCCCGCAATTCCCATATGGAGCTCCCTGGCCAGGCCGGCTCCTCGCACCGGGGCAGGCGGCCCAGCAGCATCCCGGCGTTGGTTTGAGCTGCGGTGCCAAGCGGCGGGAAAGGGACGGGCTGGCGGCCGGAGCCGCCGTGAGGCTGTGCTGTGGGGCTTCGCGCCTGGTGGGCGGCTGTGGGGTTTGGAGCCGTTTCACAGAAATGCTTGGGGTCGTTGTATTAGAAGCGGGAAGAAGAAGGTGTAGCTCCCGTGTCAGGGGCATTTTCCATCCGGGGGCCCCAGCGTGCTGCCGGTGCCGTCCGCAGGGACTCCGCACTCTGCCCTCACGGCTCCTTGTGCGTCCCAGCTCCCTGTGTCCAGCTCGCCCAGCCCGGAGACAGGTTCTCCATTGACGTGACTGGACCATGGCCTGGTGAACATCTCTGAGGAAGCAGCAGCTTTTTAGCGTTGATTTTGGGTCCCTGCCTTCTATTGCATCGGTTGTGTGGTGGGTCACGGAGCTGCTCTGATGGAAAAGTAGCTAACCAGAGACCAAGTTTATCTTTAATGGGAGATGGGTATCTAAGCCGACTCACTGCAGAATTGTAGCGGAGAGGATGGTGCAGCAGTGGGAATAAGGAGAAGGAATTAGATTTTCCAGTTCTGGAAGAGGTAGGTATCAAATCACACTCCAAAGCAGCATGAAGAGAGAAAATTTTTCAGAGGTGCTCACCAGAATGAGAAGATCTTAGAAATAAAGTAGAAAATACTACAAACAGAGATAACAAACCCTCAGTGGCCAAAATGAAACTACAGTCTGGCAGTAGTCAGTTTGGATTTTGCAGAGACCACAGGGTGCATCCCTCCAGAGGTACCAGCTGTGTTGCCTCAGATGCCAGTGGTGTGCCTGGGACAAACCAGGACTGTTTGACCTCAGAGGGACAGGGCAGGAGGGAGAAAATGCTGCAGCAGCAGTGCCAGAGGCCATGCACAAAAGCATTTGAGGTGGGAAGGTGCCAGTAGTGGGGCTTAGCTCTGGGAAACAAGTTCTTCCAGTGAGGATCTAACCATTTTCCTGGTTTTCAGTACTCCTTCCGGGAGAATGGCTGGGGGGCATACCTTGCTGAGAGACTGGTCAGGTAAGAGCTTAAATTTCACAACTAATTTCTGGCTTGCAGAAACTCATGCAGCTTTTCTAAATGAAAACCATCAGCGGTTAATATTTAATACATGTTTATTTATTGACATTTATTTATTTAGTGAAGTGGAACTGCCTTCTGGGCAACATGCCCAGGACTGGTGGAAATACTCATTGTGTGTTTCCACTCAAAGCTTAAGTGGAAATAAAAATTTCTTGGTGATTGTCAGGATTGTTGTTCTGGTTCCATGGTGAAAGTAACAGGTAAATACTACATGTGCAGCCTGTGCGTGTGCACTTTCAAAGTATGATCCCATTGAAAACTTGTGTGACATCTCATTTTTCCTGAGAGGGATAGAGCCAGATGGCCTAACAGAATGGTTCAAAGCTTCCCAAGTTTTGTTTTGGTGGTCATAGGTGAGATGTTCTTTTTGAAATGTGTCTCTGTTTCAGAAAATGTGATGTTGTGAACCGTGGGATCTCAGGGTACAACACCAGATGGGCTAAGTTGATTCTTCCAAGACTGATCACTGAAAGTACTAGTGCTGACAGTATTGTTGCAGTTACCATTTTCTTTGGAGCTAATGACAGTGCTTTGAAAGGTAGGGTAGCTTGCTTTCTGTCTTTTTTCCCCTGTGACCTGTTCTCTTAAAATGGTTTTACAGTTTAGTAGAATAGGCAGAACATTTCACAGGCTTTTCCTGCTACTTCTCCAGGAACTGATTACTTACTTTTCATTTACACAGGGGTTTGTTTTCAGCCATGTCATTTGTATTTAAACCATGCAGTGCCTTCCATTTCTCTCCCTATTGCCAAGTTTTAATACTAGAGAAATAAATTTCAGGGTGCTCAGGACTTAGTTGTGAAGCAGTTGCCTAAAATTGGAGTTGGGCATCCAGATGTTTTTTCTTTGTCTTTAAAGGAGACTGGTGACTTCTCAGCAGATGGGCTGAGGAAAGGAGGGAAGGTAGCATTTGGATTCTCTTTCTGATGACCAAAGCAGGATGCAGAGTCTAATCAAAATGATAACATCAGTGCATGAAAGACTGACTGCATGTCCATGGGACTTTCCAAAATTTTCTCTGCATCCAAGAATATAGGAAATCTCAGGTTTTGATTCAGGCAAGGTTTGAGGTGATTGTATGTTCTGATACTAAGATACAAAATTGTAAAAAAAGCATCTTAAAAAAGCCTAACTGTTGTTTGGGTTTTTTTCCCTGTGCCTTGTTTGCCTGTTGGAAATGCTGTCTTTAAACTCTTTGATTTGTCTGCTTTGGGTATTGAGGGACAGAATTTTTCTACCACACCTCCCAAATCCATGGCTGAGGGTAACTGCACACTGGAAATGAGTGTCCATGGCCATACTGTAAAAGCCCCATTATGGTGTGTAAGGAACCTGCAGGGAGCTCAGCCCCACTGATGCCTGTGCTCCACCCCTGGCAGAGCTGAACCCTAAGCAGCACGTTCCTCTGGAGGAGTACGCTGCCAACCTGAAGGGCATGGTGCAGTACCTGAAGTCTGTAGACATTACTGCCGACAGGATTATTTTGATAACACCACCACCTCTTCAGGAAGCAGCTTGGGAAAAGGAATGTCTTGCCAAAGGTAAAGGAATGATGAGGATGGGTGGAATTTCTGCATTTTACCAGTGGAGTGGCGGTGACAGATCCCAGGTTGTCAGGTGATTTCCTTTGTGTGTGTGCCATAATGCAGTCATGTTCTCTGACTTGTTGGAAAAGGGCTGCTGTTTTACTAAACAACTTCTGGATAAGCTCATGGAGTAACTACCAAGTAATTACAAACATCCTTTCCAAAGTGTTGATTGATCTGTTAATGCATAGAACTGACAGAAGTGGCTGCCCTCTAAGAACATGGGGCTTGTCAACATGTTCTAGGCAGATTCCATGGTGTCCCAGCAGCTTCCAGAATAATAAAAATAATGGAAGAAATGTTGGCATTGTGGGCCTTTAGAAAATTTTTTACTAGGTACAGCAGATTTCACATCTGTTTGGATAAACAGTAATATCCCAGCCAGATTTATTTTAAAGTTAAAAAAACCAATACCAGAGAATATCATATTCTAAGGATGCTAATAAAAGTGTCTGAAAAAGAAGAAAAAGGTAGTTAAATGATTTCTCATTATGTTGTTTAGCTAGCTCTAAAATTAGAGACATAATAGCACCACTTACTTTGTGTTACTGAGCTGGTGGAAATTGCCATAATCCCACTGACTCCATCAGTGACAGTTTATATCTCCTGAGAGCAAGTTCTCTTTTCTGTTGGGACAGCTTGTCCAGTTCTTGCACATTTATAAAAAACTTTTGAGTTAGATCAGGTAAATACAGAGCTGGTACCTTCGTGGCACAGTTTTCTATGATTTAGGTGGTGTTGCATATCCTGAGTCATGTTTTCAATCAAAGTAGTAAAACTTTGAAGATGACCTTAAGTTTAAACTGCATCAAATTAGACAACATTATGGTATGATTTTGCATTAGGAGGCTTTGATATGATGTGAGCACACCTCAAATGCTGCTTATGTGTCTCCCAGCTGTCAAGGAGCACTTGTAATGTTAATCCACTTTCCTCTTAAAACTGTCCTTTTTATGGGGTAGGGATGGAGGAAATTTGAATTTACAGCATTGAATCTGCCAGCATCTGTCTAAAAGAGAGTACTGTCTAGGGATGGAACAAAAGACAGGGTGATCTCAGACCCTGGACCACAAATGAAGTATTGTGGGGATAATAAGCAGCAAAATCAGACCATCTGCCCTCCAGTATCAAGGAGAAATTTTCTGCTTATTTCTAGTTTTGTCAGATAGATATCAGAGCAAAGGACAGATGGGAAGCAGGAGGATGGTGATGTTCACAGGAGCATTCATCCAGGCGTGAAAAGCAAGAGGGCTACTGCAAGGAGCAGCTGCATGTGGAATTGGACAAAAAGCAGAAGGCAACTTGTAGATAGATTTCCATTTACTTAACTCTGTTTTACCTGCCTTAGCAGGTGTGTGAAGAGCTTTAAATCTAAGCACTGCTTTCACTTGAAGCTTGCCCGAAGTCTGCTTGTTGCTGTTGCTTCTCTCTCAACCTGATGCATTTCTTCAAAAGAGACATTTTCAAGTGACTCAGAACCAAAGGGTGCCCTGAAAAAGACCACACAAGCTGTAGCTTGCAGCCACTTACACTGCTGTGCTTTGGGTTCAGTTTGTGGTTGGTGATGTGTGCTGGTGTAACACCTGATACCCGTGGTGTGTGCCCCGGAGGCTGAAATGGCGCCCGGTCCGCGGCAGTTGCTGATGGTGTCTGTGTTCCTGCAGGTGACAAACTGAACCGCAGCAATGCCACCACCGGGCAGTACGCCCAGGCCTGCGTGCAGGTGGCCAGGGAATGCGGCACCGATGTGCTCGACCTCTGGACCCTGATGCAGAAGAATCAGGTGCGATGAAATCAGAAATATTTGAAACCGTCACAAACTGTGAAATTACATCATTTAGCATAGAGGAAGCGGTGCTGCCGCATTATCACTGAAATGATACAAAATATGTCCAAATTACAGTTTGGGAAGGAAAAAATAATCCTGAGTGCTTCATAGTTGGCAATGAGAAATAAAGCTTTTTACAACCTGGCCATGGTACTTGGTTAGCAAATATCCCCTGAGTACATTTTATATAAATAGCCTTTTCCTTGGATTTGAGTCAGGGAATAGTTTAGGTTGGAAGGGGCCTCTGGAGGTTTCTTGTCCAACCCACTGTGCAGTGTTGGGCTAATTTCAAATCAGATCTGGCTGCACAAGGGTATTGCTGATGCTTCTGACCAAATGCCCGAACTCATCCATGGGAGACTGCAGATTTCTCCTGTGAGCAGATAACTCTAGTTTGCACCCTGAACCTTCTCTCTCCCCTGCCTTCCCGACTGCAGTAGACTGTTGACTTTTGAGTCTGTCACTTAATCCCATGATCTTTTACTGATGAATAGCAGTGATTTTGGCCATCAGAACATTCTCTTAATATTATAACATAAACAGTGAAAAATAAAACTAGTTTACGGGCTGGCTTTGAAGAATTACTAAAGACCATCTCTTTGCAGATAGCAAATACACTAATACCTGGTTTTAACCTCCTTTGTAGGATTTCTCTTCCTATTTATCAGATGGTCTTCATTTATCGACAAAAGGCAACAGCTTTCTGGCAGCTCAGCTTTGGTCACGCCTGGAAAACAAACTGTCTGCTCTCCCTTCACTGCTTCCTTACTGGCGTGACGTGGACCACACGAACCCCGAGGCCAGTCTTCTGTGACATCCCTGCAGGGAGGAGCCGGGGCAGCCAGGCAGAGCCAGCCCATTATCCAGCAACGTGCTTCTGTGTCCTCAGGGAACTCAGCACTGGGGAGTCCCCAACTCCTCTCTGTCCCCCTCTCTTGGTCTGTGGGAGAATAAAGGTGAGACCACTTGGGGTGTTGTCCTGGGGTGGTTTTTCTTCATGCTGCTGTTGCCAGGATAGCTGTGGGGATGAGTAGCTCTTTCCCTGGAAGACTCAGAGGAAAATGAGTCTTAGCTGCTCTGTTGCCAAGGGATAAGAGGCTGCCCTGAGCAGTTCCTGGCTTTGCTGAGCTCTGGGAACTGCACTATGATTAATACCATCTACTTGCTTTAAACAGAGGAGCTCGTAAGAGGCAGTAGTGTGGAGTTTGTCAAGAGCCATTAGTGTCAGTCCAAATTAATTTATTTGGATATAATACAGCAGTTCCCTAAGTTTTACTTCGTAAAACTCTACTTAGAGTAGTTTAGAGCAGGGCTTTCAAAATTTAACTTACTCTGGCACCAGCAGCAGCTTCTTTTTACCCAGCTCTTCTGTACAGGCACAGGTTTCAGACCAGCGCATGTTTTTGGGCAGTGTAAAACTGGTGATACAAAAGCTTGGAGAAACTACTAGAAAAGGTCTGCATCTGTGCTGACGAAGCTGCACCATATGTCATTTGCCATCAAATTAAGATGACCTTTCCAGTGAGTTGTTAAAATAATTTTACAATTCATGTAACGTGTAAGTTCTTTAGACTGTGCAGATTTTGGCCAAGAGAACACAAACTACAAAATTGCCTTTACAAACCTAAAAAACCATTGCCTGCAACCTAGATGAAATACAACAAGTATTGAAAAAAATGGTTTGGGAAGTGATTGTCTAGCAAGCCAGATGGCAGCAAAAATGAGGCTACAACTAACCGTGCATAAAAACCAAATAGCCTATCAGTGCAAATACAACCCCTCCATAATTCTGGGCTGTATTAACAGTTATGTTGACATGGAACAGGTGTCCTTGTTATGTAGAGGGTGAGAGAGGCTCTCATACTGTCCTGCACTGTTAGTGCCATTAGACTGCCTTTGCTTCATTAAATAATTAAGACAAGCTGGTTAAGACCTGTCATCTACTGTGTAACAGTGTTATAAACTGGAGCCTAAGTAGTTATTTTTCATGTGCCTGGAGGCAGAGCAGAAGCGAGTTTGATGTATAAATATTTATGAGTAGTGAACTGGACTATCCTTTCTGTAATAAATACTTAGGGTAAAGACTGGCTGAACAGCAAAAGGGGTTCCCAGTGGGAAGCTGTGGATCTTCCTGCCTTAGGTGTTACGAACAAACCATGCAAGTACTGCTTTCAGTTTCTGGAACACAGCTCAGGCTGGGGGATGGATTCAGTGATTTCCAAGGCCTGCTCCAAATCTCCATTTTCATGCTCCCAATCACCTGCCACTGCATGGTTTTCACCTGGTATGTAAAGACCTTTGTAGTCACAGATTTGGTACCTGAACAGGCATTTGAGCACACCTCCATCCCTTAGGCATTAACGTCACCATCTGAACTGATGATAATCTGCAGGACACTTGGCAAGACCAGCTCCAGCCCGGGCAGGAAGCAGGCAGGCCTCAATGGTGCAGGTCTGCACCATCCATAGTCCAGGTCTGGCCTCTGCAGCATCTGAGCTGCAGAAATCCTGGCTCCTGCCTGGCTGCATGCCAGCCTTTTAACCCAAGCTTTGACAACCAAAGCATGGAGATCTTTTAGAAAAGGATTGCATAGAAACAGCTTAGAACATTTTAACTGATTTTTTTTAAATATAAAAAGTTTTTATTTTGTTGGGAATTAAATTAACTCCTCACACATGTACTTTGCACTGAATCAAAAAAAGAAAACCCGAACAAAAAACAAACAACCCCAAACAAAGTTCAAAACCAGCATATAAAACCTAATAGCTAGTCAGATAGGAATACCATAAGGCACACATTCAAGTACTAGTGTAACAAGTATCCTTGGGTGTGGAGGAGAGGGGACACTCACACATCTGCAGCACAGGTTCAGTTCCTTTCCCGCACATTTAAAACCATGGGCTCACAGCAGCCCTGCCTCCCTGTGGCTGAATCCAGCCTTGTAACAGTTAAATGGTTCTGCCCTTGGCCACGTTCTGTCAGTTTTATCAATAGATTATTGTGGGAGAAAACAGCTGCAGAATGAAGGTGCTGCTGTACTACCAGGACAGACACAGTTGCTCTGTGACTCCACTGTGTCAGTCCATCTGCTGCTAAGCTAAAACAATGCTCATGTGCCAGTCTCAGCTCACCTGATGGATCTCCAGGTGTACAGAAGACATCATCCAATTATCAGCTTTTAACATCACGTTTTACTACCTGTGTGAGAATCTGTATTCACAAAATCTCCTCCTTATACTTACCCTGCAAGTTTCATTTCTTTACTAAATTCACAATTGTTTTTAAACAAATGCCTCCCCTGCAATGGAGTGATTTTTTCCCATCATTCATGCAGTACGAGCTTCCAAAGGCCTCAGACCACAGCAAACTGAGCTCATTAATTTGAAAATTTCAACAATAGCATTGCCTATTTTAAAACAACATTTGGAGAAACATTTCTGCACCAAAACTGCTGTAAACAGCAGTTTAAAATACCATCTGCATAAATTATTTCTTCCTTTACAGTTCTTTCTCCAGCCAGACCTGTGACACGCAAACCTTAGTGCAGAGTAGGAAGCTCCCAACAAAAGCCACCAAGACAAGACAGCCCCACCACTGAGGCAGAAGAGTTTCATGCTAGAGGAGCATTTCTCATGCACTGTATATGGTTTAACAGCCTCTGATCCTTTTATTTATACAGAAATTGGGCATCTTAAGTTTCTTTATTCTGATTATGCATTTCACTGAATGCTGCAAGACTGTATTTTTATCTGTTTCATTACTTTCTTTCTATTCCCAAGGCATTTGCTTAGGCTTTTGGTTACATGTACCTTAAATTGCTAAATTATCTACTCTATTATGGAACATACTGCAGTGTTCATTTTGGTTTTAAAAGCCCCTTAATTTTGTCTATCAGTGCTGTCAGACTACAAAATATTAAATTATAAAAAAAGGCTGATATACACAATCCAATATCCATCAGGATATTTGGTTTTGCACCACAGGTTGAAGGAAATGTTAAAGGTCGAGGAAATAGAAAAACAAATCCAAAAAGCTTCAAAAACAAGCCAGTTCTAGTTTGGATTTTCCTTTTAAAAAGATATAATGCTCTAATAAATGTAGTTTAAGGAAGGTCATACACATGACCAGCATCTGCAGTAGGTCACTTCCTTATTCTCCCACTCCCTCACAAAAATATATATACATACATTTATATTTATAGAAATGAAATGGTTTCAGATCCTTATTTTGCAGACACGAGTCACACATTTCGAAGGCAGCAGGACACTAACACTCTGTTTCTTTGCTGTCCACCCGGTTCTGGCGCTGTAGTTTGAAGGATGAAGCTTTTTCACTCCTAATGACAGGGTGGTCTGTCAAGTCCTCGAAAGNGGCCTGAGCCGCGGGGAACGGCTTGATGATCCGAACGGAGGCCGAGTCCAGGCTGCTGAGCATCTCCACGTTCTGCAAGACACAAGGGCCACGTCACTGGAAAAAGCAACCAGCATCTAGTCCAAGGTTTGGTTTTTGCACAATTTTTCAAAGGGAGGAGGCACCTTCTGAGGAGCAGCTGCCCTCCTGTTAGAGCAGCCTCCATTCCACTCCCTAAAGACAGAAAAGCTGTTCTGTCTCTGCTTCTTTCTCCTCTGTATAAAGCACCACAGGTGACAGCCTCACTGGGAAGAGCTGATGACTCAGCCCTTCCTTCCTGGGGCCCAAATTGCCTTGGCAAAGCCTAGCACTGGAAATGCAGGGTCGAGCCACAAGACACAGCTCAGTGCAGGGAAGCAGTCCAAGGCAGAGCTTATTCCAATCCTCCAACTTGGAGAGTTCATGGTTTCATGTACAAGAAGCTGCACTGAACACAGGGTCAAAGACTGCAGGGACCAGTGTCATCACAACCAAATTCTGCAACTCAGATTAAGTTCAAGTCCATTGATGTCTGCTTCTATTTCAGCATGGCTTGGAAAATATCCAGAGATCTCTAGGCATAAAAAAATCCCCAAGGACCTCAGCAAATGCTAATACTGTGAAAGATGTTTACCTACTACCAACTGCTCCATCCTCAGCAGATTCAAAAGACACAAAATCTGTTTGTTAAACTGTTGCTGATGCAAGGAGGCCATTGGCTATACCTGTGCTCTCTCTCCTGCCTCTGGGATTTTTCTCAACTGAATGCAGGTAAGAAGCACTAAGATAACTTTTCTCATGGCACAGCTATGGGCACTCAAACTAAGATCACCCTCAGTTCTGTCACAGTAGATGACAGAGACACTCTGCCTCAGTGGTCTCTGACTTCAGTATGCTTCCTCCAGTGGTTGTACAAGAAAGAGCTCTGCAAGGCGTTTTTCCCTCTCCCCGTACAGAACAGCATTTCCTTAACTGAATATTTCAGTTCTTAATAGGAACTGGATTGTCAAAGCACAGGAAAGGATACCCAAAACTCTATGTCACAAGGTGCCCTGTGCTGGACTGTAATTAAAATTTCTCTTGGCTCTTTTTTTGCTCTTCCCCACTTCCATCTGCAAGGTGAGCAGTGTCACTGATGGGCCCCTTGAGCAACTGGAAGGCTGTGGCACATCTGGCAGCTAGAAGCCAATCCTGCAGAGAGCCATTCTGCAGCAAAGACACTGCATTTTGCAGAGATTTTTGAGCCTCCTGCTTCAGTGACTCCACTTGGCCGGGAGCAAGCAGCCTGTGGCTGGTGCTATGCTGAGGGGATGCTGGACACGGGTGAAGCTGTGCTCTTCAGAGCAGAGGGGCTTCCTGCTCCAGAGAGCTTCCTGCCCCTCTCTGCTGCACCAGAGGGGCTCTGCCAACAAGGCTCAGCTCTGACAGGAAGGAAGAATCAGACCCTGCCACGCTGCAGTGCTTGGTAAGAGTGAACAGAAACCAGCTTCCCCTCACGTGGATTCACCCCTTTGCAGAATGGGGCTCTGGGGCTCTCCCTCTCTCTTACTACTCTTTTGGTAAATATTCTGCAGACATCTGAGGTTCAGGTTTTCCAGTACACATGGACAACATTCTGCCAATTCAGACTTAGACAGCAACTTACACTGGGGCAAAACAGGGACTTTGTGTTCTCCTCGTACTGCTTGTCCAATTTCTTGTCCTATTGAAAAACACAACAAAATAAGAAAGTTAATTTCCCTATGGAAAGTCTCCTTTTTCCTGCAGGGACATAGCACTTTGTGGGGCTCTTTTCCCTTCCCCTACTTTCCATGCCTTCCCATTCATCCCAGGAGTGCTTGTGGGCACAGCACCCCTTTGCTCTAAGCCCACACTGCTGTCAGCAGCACACCACATGTCCACACTCCCATTGGCCATGAGCTTGCTGACTCTCTTTACCCACCCACCCAAGATCAGCTAAGACCACTATCCACTCTGGGTCTCCTCTCAAAATGTGCGTGTCATTTCTTCACAGGGCTTTAGAAGACTTTGTTTTTAATGATAAAAATACCAAAATTATACTTGGGTAGAATTCAGAAGGCAGAGAAAGAAAATCTGCCTGGGAAAGAATGGGAAAGGCTCCAGGGAATAGTCATGGGAGCACTGGGTCTGCCAGAGCCTGGCAGAGTTTAGCAAGAGTTTTGCCTATGAAGGAGCAGTAAGCCTTACATATGCTGGATTTCCCCCCAGGGTTTGCTAAAAGCTTCCCATCGTTTTCTCCCGCAGCCATCTGCCATTTCACATACGAAGGGTGTTCTCACAGTAAATTCCAACAGAGCAGTCATCATCTCAAAGACAGCTTACTCACCACACAGTGCACAAGGATGCTGAGAGGAATCCAAAACAGTAAGGAGAAGACAAGCACAGAGCCCACAATATTATCCGCTAGGAACTTCCCTGTGAAACAGTTCAGGTGTGTCAGTTACCTACCAAACAACGTTTCATGAACACACACATCTATCCCCCTGTTGTGCAGGCCACTGCTCAGGCAAGTGAAGCCTTGGAATTCTCAGAGAAGCACAGGCTGCCTACTTTGGAGTAGGCAAAGATAAAATTACACAATTTTAGGAAATTGTATCTAGTATGTTAACAGTAAGAGGTTTTTCTCTGTTGTTCTCTGAAGAGAAATGATGTGAGGCTGTAATATGGAATATAGGTTGTTTTGGAACAACGTATACTGAGCCAGCCAAGCTGCCCCTCTCACTTATACAAGACACACTTTGAGCCCATTACCAAATTCTGATGTAACAGTCATGTGATCTCTACCTGCCTCCACAAACAAAATATTTGAATGTACAAAGATTCAAAAACTGCCCCTATCCAAGCAGGCTAAATAGCTTTATCAGTTACCTAAGAAACAATTTTTTGTCCCTGAAACGAGATTGAAAGCTGCAGCTCAGATAATTGCACTGTGCAGGCACAGTGGTGCCATGAGCACACACAGTTAGGGCTCATGACACAGCACCAGATTAACCACGAGTTTTGTCTGGTGCCAGTAACACAGGGCAAGACACTGGGGGTGACACCTGGGGTGAGTTGACACCTGCTTGGGTTGCACAGTTGGGATCAAGACCAAGGAGGGCCACTCAGTCACAGGGAGTGACTGAGCACAGGCACAGCTGGAGGTGTGTGACCTCTGGTTTTCTTAAATGACAGAGAAAGGAAGTGTTCCCCTCCTGGTCTGTTGACATTTAAATCCCACTGAGAGGCCCACTTTATACCCTGCTGAATCTAGCTGACCTCTAAAGAGACTGACTTATTTCTTTTTCTCTAATTGACCTAGTTCTTGGTAATCAGACAAGAAGCTATCGGCCCTTTCACAAGCTTGGAAGATGCCTAGAAAAAAATGGAGTACAAATATGCAGAACAATCCCCCATCCTTTCAGCTTTAAAAGGTGACAGCAGTAGTGTCAAACTTCAGGCAAAAATACAGTTTGATGTATCACAAGCACAGCTACTAACTACTCTTGCACATGGGTGAGTAAATCCAGGCAGCTAACTCTCCCCAGGGCTTTAGAGGTTCATGTCATGAACTCAAAAATCCCCAAAAGATATGGTTATATATCTTACCAAAAGTATTGATGCTGAGTTGGTCTATGAAATCCCAAAATCGTTCAATCACATCCTGTACTTGCTTCTCACATTTGCCCTGCAAAAGTAAGAAAATAATCCTATGCTACCCAAATATTAAGTACTGCCTTCTTGGAGAGGGAGGTACAATGACAGTAATGAAATGAGAACTATAGACAGCATGACTTCACTTACATTCTGAGTACAGAATTACACTCATGCCCAATGGCAGCAGTCCATTTTTACTGCCTTTGTTTTTATCAAGCCAGTTTCAATTTGATTGCAGTCTGAATCAGATCAGGTTGTATTGTTCGAAATGTGCAAAATCCACTCCACCTTGGCCCATGTTAGGGGACATAAAACTGATGTTTCTGGAGAGATTTAAACACTGGAAGTCTCAGTTCCCATTATCGACAAAGAAGGCTTCAGCTCTCAGGAGCCCAAGGTTACAGACGAACTCACTCCCAGATTTGGCTGTGCTGGTTTAACACAGTAGAACCTTGGTCTTCCAGTTCTGCCAGCAGAAGGACTGGGGCATGCCCTCCCAAATTCACCTCTGCTGACACCCAGTTTAGCTCCAACCACTGGGGTCTGCAGGTGCCTGTGCAGCTGTACCATGGAAAAGGCCACTGAGTGCCAGCAACCCACCAGTCTCCATGCCACAGCTCACTGCCCCTTTCAGATACTGCTGGCTGGATTTTCATGTGATTGCTCCCTGACCTGAATTATTGGAATAAAAATTATTTGGGCTAACGGAAACAACTGGAAAGGCAAGCACTGCAAATCCAGCTGAGCTTCTGGCAGTGCTCAGTGCCCTCCTTTGTGCAGGGTGCCAGCTGGCTGAGCTGTGGGGAGGAGCAGAGGGGGTAATGAGCAGCTCCAGAAGGTAACGGCTTCCCCTTACATGGGTCTCTGCAGACCTCCAACACCCACAGCCTCCAACACCCTTTAATATTTACCCTGTGAAGAGGTACTTAAAACCCATTACCCTGCTCAAGCTTTGGCTTCTCTTCCCCAGCACAGGGAAAAGAACTGAGGACTGAGGACTCAGACCCCAGCAGAGCAGAGCTGGGCACACTTACATTTGTGTCACAGAACCCCACAGTGCAAGGCTTCCCCTTGCGCAGGAACAGGAACTGGTGGTTGGCATCCACGTAGGGCGTGCACCTATCCTGCTCATCCCGGCAGCACACCTTGCAGGAATTATCTGTTTCTGAAATAAAGCAGCAAACTCATTCCTTGGAAGCACAAAGAGTCACAACCCCACATGTCTCCTGGCTGAGCTTCCCACAGGGAAAGCAGGACCAAGACACCCAATTTTGGGCACTCTGACAATCAAGCCTAAAACTCAATCACATTCCCTGTGCAACATATGAAGGGGTACAGAGGGACCAAGTTCTCCAGGCTGATACCCCAACACTGCATGAATCAACAGGCCAATGAAGAGGTTCCAAAAACATTCAAAAAGACAAATTGAAATATTTCTTGGGCTCTGAGTCCTCTAGGCACCTGTCTCCTTGGCTACGCCCTCCATCTCAGTGGGGCTCATAGCAGTTCCTTGTGTTGCCCCTGTGAAATTTTCATCCTACTCTCAGCTGCTTTCCCACATTTAGGGGATAACATGGACAGCAAAGGAGCAGGAAAAGTCACTGGCAGAAGTATATGGCAGGCAGGTTAGCAGGGGAATGAAGTTGGGTATTCTATATTCTCAAGGCACTTCAATCTCTTTGAAATCTTTCTTTAACCCCTTTCTGGAGGGCGCTACTCCTCTGCCAGATGCTGGATCCAGAGTTTGGTTGGAATCTCCTTACAATACCTTCTTGTGCATCTGTGACAGAGCTGGAAGGTAGGAGAATTTCCTCTCCTTTAGCTGGAGTGTCAGACCCTAAGTCTCATCTTAATGTCTTCAACCCAAACCACCAGAAGACAGGAGGACATTCATACTCCCTTCTTAAACAGAGAACAGCTGACAAAACCCAACAGTTTAAACTTTTCCAGAAACCACAAACTCAGCCCTCCAACAAGCGAGCCCAGAGTGAAGCCAGCACACTCCAAGGAGCAGAGATGAAATCCAAGTGTCAGTCCCAGCCCCGTTTCAGCTCAGTCTGTGGCACCCACCATTGCACGCACACGAGCGCAGGTTCTTCTCCCTCTCGCAGAAGGGGACGCACTCCCCGTCCTTGCACTTCCCCATGTCCACGCACACGGTGTCATCCGGAGCGTTCCCTGGAGGGGGACACTCGCTGCTGTTCCCTGCAAATGGAAGTCAGCAGAGTGGAGGACTGTGTTAGAGCAAAGGGCAGAGCACCTAAGTGTGCAGAAGAAAGAAGGAAAATAATGGAAATACAGACTTATCCCAGGAAAACCTCAATTGGCTTTCAACTGCAGGCTGCCTGCCAGCTGCTCTGAGAGGCAGCAGAAGCTCTGGAGGCTTTCAACAGCTCGAGCATTGTGGCACTGGCAACCAAGCTGTAGGTGCAGACCCTGGAGCACCCCCTCAGCAAAGAACACACTCTGACTTGACTCCCTGCCTCCAACAAAGACCATGAGGAGGAAGTAAACAAGTGGGAAAGTGAAGCAGAGTTGCAGTAATTCCACCCTTTCTACGGCAAAATTCATTCTTGCTCCCTCCCAGTGACACACTCTGTTTTGCTTTTTTCTTCTTTTAAGGGAAAGAAACAAAAAAATTATTATTTTTTTTTTTAAATCAAACTTTTTTATGTTCTGGGCAATAAATTACAAAGTGACTCCTGAACTACAATGAAACTCATTATAGGAGCATATTGTGATGCTTAACTGGTCTCTAAAATTACATGTACCGGATGACTAAAGGGCACTAGACTGAAAGTGGGTTGAACAGGACACTGAGCCTGGAGCACTTGGCTAGCTGACATACAGAGGACAGAAGCACATCCTACCAGTGCAAAAAGACTCTCCTTTACAAGTGGCATTTATGGCTTCCTGGCATTTCTTTTGTGCACTTTCAAACTGGCAGCCTTTACAGCAAGGACTGTTCCGGTCACTGTGGAAAGATCAAAATGAAAGAAATAAATATTAACCAATTAAAAAAAAATAAGTACAAGTATGACAAAGCCAGAGAAAAAAGATGTTTAGGAAATAAAAAGCTGCTGCTTGGAGATTGACTCATTGATTCAACCCTTATCTTCTCTGCCCCTTCCCACAGCCACCTTTCTACATACACTCACTCTTCATGTACTGAAGGTCAAATCACATAGAAAGTACAACAAATTGAGAGACACCAGAAGAATCCAAGGCACTTGGATCATCCTCTTGTAACCTGCTGAGCAACTTAGGACAAGATCTTTCACCCTTTCCTTCCCTAAACATTTCTCCCCCTTCTGTCTGTCCTGAAGGTTTCCTTCTTTGTATTCTGCATTATCTTTACTTTCATTGTTCTCACCTAACACAAGAAAGCCCTTAGTACAAAAACACTCATTGAAATTGATGGGTTTTTCTTGCTAAACAACAGGAATTGCACAAGCTCTCTGATGTTATGTGGTGTAGAGCTGAACT
>VXBB01007110.1:1085357-1101065 GCA_013399915.1 Illadopsis cleaveri | reverse complement strand
TTCAAAAAAAAAAAAAAAAAGGATTGCACACTGCATTGCAACAAGGCCATGAACACCCCAAAAAGAAAAAACAGGAAGAGGAGAGGAGTCATTTAGTGCAGCCACTGTGTTGTCTGCTCAAACACATTTTGCAGCAGTTTGGAATTACCAGTATGTACCAGTGTAAAAAGCCACCTTCCAACGCAAACAAAAACTTGTATTTGCACAGAAAGTGTGCACAGGAAATTTTTAATGCTTTTTGATTGCCTAAGTTTGCTTAACAACAATGACAACACAATAATGATTTTCAAGCCTGTGGCTCTTGACACCTCAGGAAAACAAAATACTATAAAAATGATTGTAGCACACAGAAGCCTTTCATGAAATCTTTCACGGTTGTGAGCTCACACATTCAGCCTTAAAGCCAGGAAAGAGGCCTGTGACACTGCAGGTGGCTTTAGCAGTTTTCAGCCCAGCCCAACATTCTCTCCTGTGTAGAGAAGCTGCAGCTCATTTCCCCTTACCTGCACTTGGCACCATCTTTCAGTTTACAGTCTGCAGAGCAGCAGGGATCAGCCAGTTGGTATAAGAGGCCAGGATCACACTCCTCCCCTTCATCCACTCTGGAGTTCCCACACACTTTGTTGTTGCGCTCTTTGAAGCACTCCTGGGCCTTGATCTCTATGGTCCTATGGATGGATTTTTTGCTGCAGCTTGAGAACATCTAGAGAGTCACAGGGGAAAAAAGCAGCACTAAGTGTACCTTTCTCTCAACAAGTGGCATCTAAGACAGCCACAGCCTCCCTATGCCTCTGAGCTCTGGCATCCCAGAAAGCAGGAATTCCTTCTATACTGTCAGTTTGATACCTTGGAAAAATTTGAACATGGGAAAGTAACAGTTGGGTCAGTACCAGACACTGCTGCACCCTGCAGGGACTCCCCCACAGAGTCTGGCTCAGAGACAACTCCAGCTCTCCCACGGCTTCAGCAGCCCCAGGAAGGGATGTGAAGCTGCAGCAAGAGGGGGTGGGCAGAGCCACAGGTCAGAGCAGACTGCAGGCCAACCATGCCCTGCTAAGCTGGATTTCTCATCTGTAAAACAGGCACAGTGCCAATTCCACACTGCCAGGGCAAGCTTCCACCGCAGCTGTGGTGCCTGGCAGCCCCTCTCCAACAGCAGCTATGGATCACCCCAGTGCTGTGTGGTACTGAAGGTCCTGGATTTGACTCTTGCTGGGACTTGCTTGTAGCAGCATATGGCCACAGCTAATTACAAACAACTAATTAAAATGCACCTTGACATGCTATGAACTCCAGTGAAACCCAGATTCCAAAGATGAGTTTATCTTGCAGAGAACCCAACTGCATGCAAATGTTTTCTTGTGGCTAATCCATTGTGTTCTGGTGGTTTCAAACTACAGGAATCATTAACTAAATAGATTTGCCATGCAAAGGGTCACTGACCATATCAGAAACTTTTGTGTGGATGCAAAACTAAACAACCATACCTTGTTGTTTTCATGATCCCCACTGACAGCAATAGGATACATGACATATTTCCCACCCTGGTCTTCAGTGGGAGCACACTCTGGCAGACTGTCAGGATCATGCTCTGCTCCAAAGTTATGTCCAAGTTCATGTGTTGTAACCAGGTCAGCCTCCTTTTTTGAACATGAAAAAAACAATGTTGGAAAAAATCAGTCTGATTAAATTAGTTTGAAAAAATTAGTAAAGGACAGAAGATCCCAGCTATTTCTAGGCCATCAGCAATACTAAGATACACCAAAATGGTGGGGGATTTCCTATGAACATTTTTCTGTTTTTAGAAGTGGAGAAATGAAGGTAAATAAAATTGTAGTCCTTCCCAAAGTCAAATTCAAGGACTAGATTTGAACATTAAATCACTGTTAAAGGCAAAATGCTGTCCTAGAATACCAATTCAAACTTGTTTTCAAGTCAGTGCAGATGCTTAAATAAGAAAATTTACTTCTATGTAGCTGGAAGGCATAAAAAGTTAAAACAAAATCCAATCCAAACAAACACCAGCTACAACGATTAGTCAATCTCTCGTTTAACATACCTTGCCATTGGAATTATTTCTTCTAAATGGACAATGTTCAGGAAGAGGCTGAATAAACTCTGCTACTGTATGATTTCTAGGAAAGACACCTACAATTGTGGCCCAACAGGGATGGATTTCCACCATCATTTATGCAAGAGACACCTGCCTGTGCTAAGGATCCCAAACCAGCTCTGCTGGCTGCACACCGCCCACGGCACCTTCCCCAGCAGATGGTGTCAAGCTCACAAGGTGACAATCACAAATTAAACTCACACAGAAATAAAGACAACCACAAGGAGACTGGGCTGTTCTGGAGAGGAACTGCTGCTGCAGCTGCTGTGTGGGCATGGGAAGGACCAAGTGCTGCCATGAGCTGCTCTGGTCCGTGTCTAAGCATGGCTAATGTGGGAGACAGAGACAGGAGAGTTGCCTGCGTATCCCTCCTGTGCTTCACTGTGTTTCATTTGGAGAAGAGTTTTAAGAAAGTTGCTTTGGTTTTGTTTTTTTTAAAACCAAAGTGGATACCATGCAGCACTTTCCCTGTGAAACCAATGTGAACCATCATCCCAAGCCCTAAGCCTGCCACTGGGAAGACAGACAACTCAACTTTCTTTGTAATCTAAGACAGAGCTCCAGTCTGGAGATTGAACAAATGCAAATAGCATGGCAACAGCTATTGCTAGAGCCCTCTGTCAACATCCCTCTAACACAAAGCTTTACTGTGTTTTTTCCCTATCTTCTTGACAGTTTCTGTGCCAAGTTTTAGCCCACACATCAATTATAAATTCCTATTATAATCACGCTACAGAAAAGCACAGCTGAGAAGCTGGCAGAAGCCAGCAACAGCGAAATATGCCCAACTTCAAAGATTTAATACAGGCAGACATAGGCACTGCTCTGGTGTCTTCACAAGTGAGACAAAGCTCATATTCAGGCCTTTGTGTATTTACTATCTCATAAAGTATGGAAAAAAAATCCAGAAAGCATCAGCTTACATTAAGCTTAGTATCAGCACTAATCAGCTCTATATTACTGTTCTCTGCTCTAGTTACTCAGGACACAAAAAAATCAGGTGCAGGAATTTCATTAAAAGGCTCAAACTAAACCTCCTACTTTGCCTGCTTATTCTGTTTGAGGGTTTGTTAGAGTTTTGTTGTTTGTTTGGGGATTTTTTGTTAAAACAAAATACATTTAAATTCATCTTTAGACATCTAAAACTTGTTTATATCTAGCAAACAACAGTTCCTATGAGACACTAGCTAATTCCTCATTCCTGTTTCACAGTGAATTCAGTTTTCAGTTCCATTCCGTCCTGACTCCCCTTGTCAGCTACAACAAAAGAGATGAATTTTGTTTCATGATCTATATCCTTATCCCTAGAGATCTGACTCAAATGGAAAGCCAGCAGTTCTTTCCTGAGAGAGCTTGTCACAACCCCATGGCACCCATCACCACCACACATGTATGAGAATACTCTTTTACCTTTGTGAGGATGGTCTTCCCATAGTTCTTGGTGCTCGTCAAGCCACTGTTCAGATAGATATCCTTCTTTGCAATTTGACTGTAATAAGCTAAAAGAGTAAGAAATAAACAAATTAAAATTGAGGAACATTTTTCTTGTGTTTCAGGGTATTTTTGGGAGGAGAGGGAAACTTGTCTGGGCAAATGAACAGCTTTACAACTTTATTGTTCTCACAGGCTCACTAGTGAGACCTTGCCTCTTGCCAGTTTTTGGAGCTGGGAATCTTTCAAGCACAGCTTCAGCAGCTCACGTATTACAGTGAAGGAGAAAACAGCAGACATTTCCAAGACAACAGCATCTGCCATTCCAGAAACACTGCAGGATGCCCCCACACAAAGCAGCCCTTAGAACAGGGTTTTTTCTGTACAGCCTGTTCACACCAGATAGCTTAGTGACTTTGATTAGTGACTTTGATCCTTCCCGCTTTTTCCTGCTCCAGCCAAAAAATATGGCCACCCCTTCTATGTAAAAAAAAACCCCTACTAAAGCCTATGCAAATAATACAACATATTCCATGAAAGCTGGAGAAAAGAATTAAACATGAATAACAAAAACTAGCTTCCAACCCTCAACTGGGACAGAAGAAGAAAAAGAAGCCTTGCCTTTAGGACAAATGCCACCATGGCTGTTAGGTCTGGGAGAGCCAACATAAGCCAGTCCAAGCGTTCCCATGTCAAAATCTTGATAGGTGAAGAGATGAGCAAGGCACACGTGAGCTGCTTTCTCTGCAATATCAAAGCTAAATTGCTTAAAAAAAAAAAAAGTCAAATCTCTGTTAGCTTAGAGCGCTTGTTAGAAGTCTACAGATAATAACATTCATTTAATGTGCCAGACAAGTACCTCCTAGATCTGGTTAAGTCAAAACCAGCAGCTGTTTAGCTGTCCTACAGAGCTGCAGGAAATTAAACTAATGCCCAAGTAGACTGTACACATTCATTTACATAACTTGTCTATTCATTTTCCCTTTTCACAGGGAGGACAAAGCCAAGCACAATAACTTGATGAAGGTCACAAGGCAGCCAGTCTCAGGGCCAGACATATCAGGACTACCTTTCTGACTCAGACCACATTAATAAGACTAATTGATGTCTGCTCTATAATTATGCAAGGGAGCCCTTTACCACAGGCTACAGGGCACAGCAGCTGGTTTGACTTTGTGTGACATCTACATGTCATGCAGAGGGAGCCGAGGACTTTCACCCGTTACTACAGAGCAGCCGTATGAATGAGCAATTCTCTGTTATGATTTTTCAAGGGTTACAACCTACCTCTAGCAGCATTTTCACATCCCAGGCATCTTTCTTATCATCTGGGTAACTTCTTGCCATATTATAATGCTTTTCTCCAGGTTTTACAGGATTTGGCTCATTGTGGATGATAATCTACAAGTCAAAAAAAGGCAACAACAATGAAGAGGAATTTTAGTGAATTTTATAGCTACAGGAAAGGTTTCAATGTAATTTTAAATGCCTCAATAGATCTGTAAGGAGAAAAATTCAGACCCAGCATGATTCAAATATTAACTTTCCAGCCTCTGCTAGTTAAATACACCAACTAAATCCTAAGCAACAACATTGTAAGTAACCCTTTTACAGGACAACATCAGAAGTTTTCACTGTAAAATTCTGCTTTGAGATGCATTTTACTTTTAGAAAAAACCCAAATAAATACAACCAGTATAAATAAACCCAAATCATTTGAGTTCTAGCTAACAAAATGCATGTTAGAAGATTGCTACTTTCCAAGTAATCCAGAATTAGTTTATCATGTTCTCTATCCCCTCCCTGCCCAAGTCATGCTCCTTCTTTATGCCTGAAGATCTTTTCCCAGCAAAAGGGCAGCTGGCTTGTACCACTGGTCTCCATGTCCCACATCACAGCTCTTGCAGCACACTGAGCTGATGGAGTCCTCCTGTCTATAATGCTGTTTTCCAGATTTCTGTGCACTAACTTTGAGACACCATCACAGAAATTGAAGTCACTACATTCCCTATTTCCTACACTTGCATGATGTCTAAGGGAGTCATTAAAGCTTTTCAGGCAAGATTGTGTATTTTCACCTGTGTTTGAGGCCCACTCAGATTTTGTAAGCCAAAGCACTAGTGACAGAAATATGAACTAAATACATGAGCATGTCTGAATGAAACAAAATTTGCTCATATTCAGGCAAAAAAGTGCTTTTGAATTAGGAGTAAATATGGAAAGATTCTTCCTGAAAATTCACCTTTCAAACACTGCAAGAAACTGAAAACGGGCACAGTGTCAGACCATTAATGCTGGCAAGATGCTACTTCAGAGTGCTCCTGGCTGGAGTTAATAATGTAGGATTTTGTTGTTTTAGCTCTAAGCCAGACAAATTAATCAGAAACACTGCTGTTTAAAGCATGTTCCTTTAACTTGAAGCCCTCAGCAGAGCGCAGTGAATACCTGCTCTATCTGTATGCCGTACCCATTGAAGGTTCCATCGTCCCAGGAAGTGTTTCGGTAGATGTCATCTACTCTGTCTATCAATTCAATCTGTGTGCAAGAGAAAAACAGGTCACCCAGGTGAGTTTCCATGGAGCAAAAGACATTCAGAGAAACTGCAACACACTTACCTAGAAACAGTCACTTGAATGAAAACTGAACCTTGTGTAAGGTAACAAGACAAACTCCCTGGATCCAAGTACTGTTGGTTTTGGATCAGTATTATCCAATATACTTGAAAATTTTCCATCATAAAAAAGTAGCACAGACTTCTCCATTTATCACTTTTGTTTGTGCAGTAGAAGAGCAATAATATTAAGAACAAGACATTTTGGGAAACACTTTGTTCAAACACTAATTTTCCAGATTTGAGGGGAAGGGCAGAGGAGAGAGCTGTTTTTACTGCTTTGTTTTAGCATGGTGCTTAACTAGTTTAACTGACCCCCCAGGCTTGCTTCCCTCACCCAGCCAAAAACCTATTATTTTCCTCATTATGGTTCAAGCACAAAGTTCCAGGAAGTCTCTTGTGAGTGCTCACAATCAATACCTCCCTTTTCAAGCTGTTCTCTTAAAAAAACACCTTCTACTAAATATAAACCACCAAACTTGCTGAGAAGGAGAAGCACATTCAGAACCACTCAATAATAGTTTATGTTTTAGTTTTGTAATCACTGTGTTGCTAACAGTACCCATCTACCCAGGAAACACAACAGGGGTCAGCCTCAGCATGTCAGATGCTGAGATAAGAGCACCGCTGCAAACACATCAAATGAGGCCCCCTCACCTGGAGAATAAAAGCATTTCTGGGGACAGAAAGGTCAAAAAGCCAGCAGAAGTGGAACAGAGTGATTAGCATTTCCAAGAGTAAAGCTCAGAAAGAGACTTTTGACAAGCAACAGGCCTCCAAACCTGTTTTCATTTGTTTTGTCTCCGGTACCCAAACCCCCATACTCTCCCCTTCTGCTGAAAGGTGTGGGTAGGCCTTGTTCCAGTTCACAAAAACCTCGTCAGATAGACAACTCCAGTGTTTTGGCTGGCTCACTCAGGAATTGGTACACACAGTGCAGCCCTGCTTCCCTGATGATGGCTGAACACCTGCCTGCTGATGGGAAGCAGTGAATTAGTTCCCTTGTTTTGCTTTAGTGCTGTGAACAGCTTTTGCTATTAACTGTTTCTACCTCAACCTACAAGTTATCTCACCTTTACCCTTCTGATTCTCTCCCCAGTCCATCTGGGAGGAGAGAGCAAGTGGCTGCCTGAGGCTGAGCTGCCTGCTGGGGTTAATCCCAAACACCAATGTACAACCAAACAAGTTGTTTACTGGGCCTGCTTCTAATTTATTGTTCTGGACAGAGAATCCTGAAAGAATTTGGAAAAGAAGATCTATATGAGTTGTTTTAATGTTAAATAAACATGCTAGAACTTTAAAGATGCTCAGATCATTTGCAGTGGATTTCAAAATCCAGGAGACTCTAGAGCTCTGATTGAGAAAAGAGAAGTTCCTGGGGAGAAAATGGCACAGCCAACAGAAGTATATGAAGGGAAGGAATTTGCTTTTAAGTGAAATTTGAAGACTACTGAACTACATTAGCTTAATTGTAGAATTTTTTTAAAGCATGATTTAGCACTTTCCCAGGTAAAGGCTGTGTGTACAAAAGTAGTATAAGCTGTATGTTGTTTTAACTACTGCATCTGTGTGTTTTCCTGCATCTATTCCAGCAAATTTTAACAGGGTACATTTACTTACCAAGTAATTTATAGTGGTGCTCTCTTCCCCACGGCCCATGTACTTGAAGAAACGATGATCTGCCACTACCAACATCTTGCACGTGTTTTTGGAGTTCTCTGGAATGGTTCTTTTCATCCGATGGGTGCCTTCTAAAGTAAATATTTAAAATACACACTCAATACTTCACCACTGCTGAGTCTATTGTCCTTATTTAAGACCTGAATGTGAGTGTGGGTGGGCTCCTGGGAGGAGAAGGGGGATGTTTCGTTTTAGTTTGGGGCTTTTTTTTTTTTATAGCTATTCTTAAATTTTGTCTTCCTAACAGTCCTCAAACTTACTGTAAAGAGAAGAATGCAAAGCAGTGAAACTGAGTTATTCATCAGACTTATCTATAGAGTTTGTATGGTCATCACCACAGCCTTAACACTTCTCCTCCTCTGGTTCCTAGTCATTATCCCAACTTTTGCTGACACAGCAAAGGACAGAGGAAAGAGGGACCAAAAGCTCTCAAAACCCCATCACAGTTCAAGATGGATTCCTTGAGTGACTATAGAGGCCAAACAGGTCCTGCTGCCCTGGGCACAGAAGTACAAATTTGTTTGAAGAGGCATTAGGAGTGCTGCCTCCCCCCTCCATCCCCACAGTGAATGCAAAGAGCTAACTTGTTTCAAAGATGCTGCTCTCCCAAGGTATGGACACTCACCTTCATTTTGTTTCCTGTCTTCCAGTCCTTTTGGCAACAGTTCATCTTCACTCAGCTTTAAATAACCACATACTTTGGGGGACTGCAACCTTGAGAAATCTTTGATATCTTCAGATCTGTAGACTAGCAGTCTTTCATCTTCCACATCATCTACAAATCTCCACAGTGGCTGACAGCACATGGAGAAGTTAGGAACACAGTGAACCCAAAGTCTAGACAAGTAAAAAACTTTATGTATGTACCATTGTACCTCCACAGCTTTCTGTCTACACACACAAACGCACAAATGCACATCACCTACAGCAACAAATCTGATAAAATGACATCCCCAAGAGAGCCAACAGAAGTCACCTCTCTAATGCTACATGGGAATCCAGAAGTCTGAGAGCATCTTAACAAAGTAGTGGCAGCTACCTGATAAGGCCATAGGAAAGAATTTTTCTTCTCTTCAGAATATGAGCAAGCTGAAGAGGCTTCTCAGGTTCCTCTGCTCCCCTCTGTAACAGCATGGTGCCAGGAGGATATCTTTAACTGCTAAAAAATGCACTGACCAGAAGCACAGAAGGAGGCAGGTAACAGCAGAATGTGGGCTCTTCGATGTTCAATAGCTACCCAAGTCACTCACAAGCATGAAAATTTCTCCAAAACCAAAGAAAATCATGAAATCTCAAGGAAAGACACCAATTCCCACAGCAGATGATACAAACCATCCTTTTACTGTACTGACAAGTCCTATTATTATTCTGAATATTAAAGCTAAAGCAGCACCACCAAATAAGACACGAAGAGGGTCAGTTCTTTGGCCAAACCCAAGCAGCACAGACTGCCTGCACCAACAACATAGTGCACCAGGCTCTGGGTCTCCTCTGGCCCTTAGGCAAGGCTCCTGCACCTCCAGCCAACCATTATTTAGTACACTGCTTTTGCTTCACAGCAAAAAAGTCCCAAAACGTGAAGGCTGGGCCACGTCAGCAGCCACATGTCTGCAGCACAAAACTGAGGTTTCACACACTAAGACAAGGTGTAAGGGCAACAGTGTAAGGGCAACACAAAGCCTCACAGCCTTTCCAAACCATACACAGCTCCCTTGAAAACAAAAGCAGGAAATGGCAGAGCAGCTTTGTCCATGCTGCCTTTGAGGAACAGACTCAGGCATGCTGCCTCTGTGACTGCACACAGGAACCATCTCACCCAGGGCTGTTAGTGGCCAAAGCTGACCTGGGGACAGCTATCACCACCAGTGAGGCAGCATGGGCCAGCCAGTGGCTGCACACCACTGCCTGCCCTCAGCTGCACAGACACAGCCAGGCAGGAACAGGGGCTCAGCTGCACAGAGAGACAAGGCACACCCACAGCTGCTCGGGACCACAAACAAAAATGCTTTACATCACAAGCAAACAGCTACTGTATGTTCTCAACGTAAAACACAAGGACAGTGATTTGGGCACTTTGATCACATTTTTATACTTTAACATGACTAGATTTCTCAGGTTTACCCATAATTCTGTGTATCTGTGGGTTTGGAGACAATTACAATATCCATATAACACTCAGCCATAATTACTGTTATTCAGCCATTCTAATACTGCCTGTGTCTGGGATACTGCACTGAACATCTCATTAGGACAGTCTCTAATTATATATTTGTAGAATGTGTTTTTTTTAAACTGAGAGATCAAAATAACACAAGCAATGAAAATGGTTAAAAACAAGGGAGCAGGGAAAAATAATCAGATTTTCAATGAAGCTTTAAGAATGGGAAAACTTCCAAGATGTAACACAGCCAGTACTAAAAAGCTTCACAGACGTTGACTCTGTTCAGACTGCCACAGTTTGTTAGAGGCCATGATCACCACTAATATCTAACATTATCCATCCTGTTTAAAATGTACCTTCTCCCTGATGTATCTAAAACATGCAACAGTCAGAGAATGTCATTACTACTGAAAGCCAACACTTGCAAGCCAAATTGGTTTCTAATTTCTCCCCCTCCTCACCCCAAAACAAACACTACCACCAAATCTAGTCTGAGCTACAGAAGTGTCAACACAACTAACTAGGAAGAGGAACACCCAGAGGAAAAGAAGGTGATTGTCTGGATACAGTTTACCATAGCATACCTCAATATTGTATTCTTCTCCATCAGTATTGATTCGCACTGTAAAATCTTCATCCCCAATATGTGCCACAACCTTGGAATTATGCTCTCCTTTAACATAAGCATGGAAGAATTAAATTAATTCATCTGTTCGCATGTGCTCCTGCACAAGGCACTGTTTGTTAGGAGTTTTTAATTGTTTCTAAACTTCATGACAAATTACCTTCCTCAGTCTCTGTACTGTTCAATTTAAAGAAAAAAAAAAAAGAAATTAACCAGCACTTCCCCCAAGTCTTAACTTCCCAATAATCACAGTCAACAAAACTCAGATTTAACAGAAAATTTTACACAAAGTGTTGAGATGGCTCTGGGGATTAGTAATGGGGGACACAGTATTTCTGCCAACAAAAGCAGCGTGCATGTAACTACAATCAGATAGCAATTTCACGGCGTCAGCCTGCATTCCAGTGGAAAAGTCTCACCACATCACAAAGGCAACAAAAAATCAAAACAACTTAGCAGAAGCATTACTACTACATGAAAGTGGAGCATGGTATCTTTCTTTACAGAAAAGCAATCTACAAAGAACTATCTTTAAGTCTTTTAATTGAACAGTCTGGGCATCACTGCATCACCTCTACCTTGGCTTTGTGTCCCAGGGCAAGGAACATTCAAATCCTACATTCCAGCTGGAATTAAAGTTACCATCTGCATTTAAAAAAAAATTGTAATTTGCAAGCTGCTGCTTAAGCAAATTATACCTTTGTGTCCTGCCAAACTAAACACAAGTCCTATCTTAGGAGCTTGATGCAATAAACCCTACCACCCACCAAACCTAAAAAAAATCCCCAAATACACCACAAAAACAAAACCAGAAAACCCAAGGGGATAAGAATTACGTTTATTTCTTCATCCTAACCGTATCTGATGAAAATGAGGGAAATACACCATTTACTCTGCCCAAGAGCCTTGAGCAAAGCTGTGGTTTCTCAGCATTGACCCATAGTCTACTTCATACTAACCAACGACATGTCCGGTGAAAAAGTCCTGCCATTGAACATGATACTCCTTCTCCTTGCCTTCACCATCCACAATTAATGCTTGAAATTTTTCTGAAAAGTGTTCAGCAGTTGCAGTTAAGTATAATTTAAAGTGCCTGTAAAAGAATTTACTTACATTTATTTTTAAGCAAAGTATAAACATAACAGATACATTCAATCTCCATCTTACTGAGGGTCTGAAAAAAGTTAAAAAGCATTAATTCTGATAAGCAGGCTACAAAAACATACACTGTGCAATTCATAACTGTAAATATTTTGGAGTCACAGATATTTAATTAAAAATATATATAAAAATAACCCCCAAAATCCAAAACAGTCAGAGTTTGCTCATGATGTGCCTTCTCTATTTGCAGTTAAGCAAAACCAGTAACTATTAAAAAAAAAAATCAGACCAAGAAATTTCTTCATCTATTTGAAATAAATTATCTTGAAGTCCTTACTTTCTGACATAATACAGGCATAAGACCATAAACAGAAATCTGAACTCCCTACACTTTTTACAATATATTGTCACAAAAACTAAATACTGTCCCAAGAAGTAAGCTGATAACCTTTTCTGGAAGAAGCCTCATGGGCTCTTGGTTTATGTGGGCTTTGGGTCAAAGATTTTTGGCATGCTCCTCTGCAATTATTCTGTAATCATCACCGGCAACCTCACCCTAAAGCCAGGGTGTATGAGGCAGTGCAAAACAAGGACACTCAGACATCTGATCCCATTAACCTCTCATATTTGCCCCTCCAAACTGAAAAAATTTGCCCTTTCAAACATCCCGAGATTCAAAAATTCTGCATAACTTGCATGACAGTTGAAGATGACACAGGGGAAGGCACATGAATACACAGAGGACAAAAGATGTCAGACAAACAAAAATCAATCCACATTTGTTAATACAAAGTGTTATTCCCACCCTGTTGCCCATTTCAGATTCACAATTTCAGCAAATACCTGCAAGGTGCTTTTCTGACTCTTAGAATAAAACCCCTGCAATCTTCATGCCTTTTTGCCTTCTACTTCTCCTCCTCCTTTCACCTGAGCTTTTATTTCCCATCTTATAACAAACACCAAAAAACAAAACCGAGCCAAACAAACAAAAGATTAAAATAAGTATTTTATTTAATGGGACATTTGTACTCAGTAGGAAAAGGATTAAATCTCCATGAAAATAAATGCAGTAAATCTCTTGGGCAACACACCACACGTATTTCCCAAACTGAAGGCTGAGATTGATTTTTCAGGAACCAGAGGACAGTCAAGAAGTACTGACAATATTGCCAGATGAGGTAAAAGTGAGATCCAACCCAATCAGTGGGAGTAATCTACATGAAAGTAAACCTAAGAATAAAGCAAAAGAAACCCTAAATTACTGCCACTTCAGCCATCAGAGAAACAGAATAGAACATACTTTCCCCTTTCCTCTGAGCCTCTCTGAAGTCATATAACCATGCAGATCACTAACCTAGAAGAACTGGCCAGTCACAACAGAAAACAAAACAACAATTTCTGGGTTTGAACCAGCACATTACTCATCAGAAATGGAAGGAAAATATTATGCTATTTCATCACTGATGATTTAATTACCTTTGCAGGGCTGAAAAACTTAAGAGCCTCTCTACGTGTGTCTCAGGCTGGAGGTCCCTCTTTTTCAATGAGTGTTGCTGGACGCTAGACAGGGAGAGGATGTCGTAGTCTGAAAGCATGGACTCAACTGTGTCTGAAAGACCAACAAAGAAAATTTTACTTTCA
The DNA here is from genome assembly GCA_013399915.1 of Illadopsis cleaveri. NCBI lineage: Eukaryota > Metazoa > Chordata > Aves > Passeriformes > Timaliidae > Illadopsis > Illadopsis cleaveri. The sequence goes on along the minus strand of VXBB01007110.1, from coordinate 1,087,702 downwards.
AAAGACATTATTTTCAAATGCACACATAAAAGAAGAGCAAAGCAGTGACTTCCATTTCAACAGCAAGACCATAGTTTGCTCTGATTTTAGGATAACTATTGTACATTTCTGTAATGGTCTATTTTGTGTAGGCAAGTAGAAATCAGAGCAAGACAAGACACAATCTGAGAGAGACAGAGTTTGCTGCACTTTTTCTACAATCTCTGAGCAACAAAGTCATCATTTTTACTGCCACAGCAATGCAGAACTAATGCCCTCCCTGGTTGCCCTCCAGAACCTAAATGACTATTACATCCCCATTTCTCTGTGAATTACTCAGGTGAATTACTCTCCTCACCTGCTGGTCCCCACATGAGTCTGAGGAACAAAATAATTTAATCTAGGAGACGTAAACCAAATTAATTGCAGATTGGACTGTATTGGGCCTTTCTGCCCAACAGTAGCCAGAAAACAGGTATCTGCACAGCACAAACAATCAGAATTAACTAACAAGGCAACTCATGTGAGATAGCCTGGTTTCCCAAAACCTTACCATCACACAAAACTCCTTTTTCTACTCAGAAAACTCGTTCAGAGAAAGGAGATTAAGTGCCTGAATTCCTATGGGAGCAGTACACAAATTACAAATTCAGGTCAATATCCTGCAGATGTTTCCACTATTAACTAGTGCATGACAGCTGCAAACAGTGCTTGGCTCTTACTGATAAAGCCTCCTGCTACTTTGTTTCATCAAAGCACCCATCCACATTCTTCCTTCTCTGGAGCACCCACCACCCAGTGAGACACCCAACCACCACCCCAGCTTCCACCAGCACTGATAGATTCAGTTGCTATTTACAGCCTTAACCAGAGGCTCTTATTCCCACATCACTGTTTTCCTTCTCAGCCAGAGGTGTTCACTCTTCACTGCACTAAATCAGGATTCATATGTGTTTTACAAGAGACAGAACTGCTCACCCAGACATTATTTTAAAAATTCCTTGTTTCTTCCCCTCCATTTCCAGCTATGCTTCTAAACCAGACCTGATAGCTACCAGGAAGATGGCATTCCTTCAGAGCCCCTGGTCACTAGCTTACCCCACTCAGCAAAGCGACCTCATGTGTTTTATTGGACTTTTAAGTGCACAGCACCACTAACATGCTGTTTTACTGGCTATTGTGCAACAAACCAAGATTGCCAACTTGAACTCTAGATGCTCATAGCTCTTGAAATAATACAAGTTTTTTAAACTTGACAGTACCATAATTTATCCCCAAATCCATGCCTCCAAAGCCCAGGAAAGATTTAAGAACGCATGCACTGATCAGGGCAAGGAAAGCACCTCACTTTTCCTTTTGCATAGGCGTGGGTGGGAGAATAACCAGCAGTTTACAGCCACACGTGTGCTTGTGTACACTGAAGTGAGGAAAGCACAGAAGCAAAGATGACCCTCACAGTCCTCCTGGCCCTGCACCAGACCCACTCACAGAGTGAGGCACGGGTGACACAGCTGCTTTCGTAGGCAGCAGAAGCCACGGAGCAGCGGTTCCCAGGCTTCTCCCTCCTGGCTGCTCCTCCTTGAGCAACACAGGAAGGGCAGTGCAGTTGCAACTTCCTGATTTCTGTTTACAACCCACAGGTCGAGAGCACCTGCAATTGATTACCATGTGTTTCGGGTTATATGCAAAGACAAGTTTCTATCACCATGTTTTCTGTTGTGGGGATTTTCCCCACACATGCCCCACTGCTGCACACCAAGCAGGGCCTTCATCCTTAGGTTACCATATGCTGCAGAGCTGGTTCACTAGAGCCACACAGTGAGTAAATGCCTAACTTCCCTCTCTCCAAACAGCTCTTTTTTTGTTAAAATGTCTTTTCTAATTAATTGCTTTTGGTCTGGCACCTGCCCTTATCCAGAACCACCTAGGAAGGCGGTAGGAACAGGCAAGGAAATCAATTCCGGAAAAAAAACCCCTCATTAAACCGCCTAATTCTGAATTCTTTTAATCAAACTTGAGATTCTCTCACCACACTCAGCTAGAGCTGACCCCTCAATTAAAGTGAATGTTGATATACAGGATATCCAACATTGGTTTATGATACAGACCAAGTGTGTGGTACATGGGGCATGAAACAAGAGGTGCGGTACCGCTGCTGTGCTGTTCAGGCACTTGCCAAGAACAAGGTCTGCCCGAGAGGCACAACCCCAGCTACAAACATTACTGTCCTTTTCCACCTCGGCCTTTGAAGTACAGATCAGAACCAAGAGAAAGCCATGCCAAAGAGCAACATGCCGTTGCCACTATGGCCAGACAAAATGTCTCAGTTTCATGGAAAGAGAACTGAGAAGTCTGCTAACAAAAAA
>VXBB01007110.1:1030916-1085340 GCA_013399915.1 Illadopsis cleaveri | reverse complement strand
AAAAAAAAAAAAAAGAAATCAGGCTTTTTTATTTGGTAGGCAAGTCCTACTCCACCTTAATATACACAAACACCCTTCTGGAAATGCCTCACAGAGACACAGGAAGGGTAGTAAGATCAAGGCCTAAGAAGTTCATGAAGATGAGTAAGATGATTCTATTGAAATAACAAATGAAACACACGGCACTCCCAGTTCCTGTAACCCTGAAACAAGAGTGCACTTGTTCATATTTCCTCTTACCCTTCCTAAATTTGTTTGCTTTTAATTTTACTTACAACATAAGTAAAAGCTTAAGACATGCTGCTCCCAGACACAATCTGCTAACTAATTATGGTATCAGACAGATGTGCAACAAATATATTGGTAATACACTCAAACAAAAATTTTTTTGTATAATGTTCATATTGCAAAAATGAATCCATGTTCATGGCTTATTGAAAATAAAAGAAGAAGTGTCATTATTTTAAAGAAAACCCAGAACTGTACAGAGTCCAACTGTTCAGCAGTCTGTGGATGGGAGCCATAGAAAGCATATACTTGACTTTTTATTCAAGTTTAAAAATCTTTCTGGTATTCCTTCCCCATTATCTTCATTATGGTCCAAGAGTCATTTCCCATGGGCTTCAATAGACCTGAGCTCAGTTTTCCCAAACCACTTTTTTGTGGTTCATTCCCTTCCACACCCTCCTAGATTTCTGCATTCCTGTCTTTTTAGGGAACACCTTAATTGCATCCTGATATGGCAAGTATTTATTTATTTATTGTCACCAGCCTTCAACTCATGGTACCTTCTTTCCCGGAGGGAAACCTCCCAAGAAAACACAGAAATGGGTTTGTAGGAAAGACAGGGAAGGAACATCAGTGACAAAGATGATATCCTAAAGCTCTCAAGAAGAAATCCACAGCAGTGATCCTCCTTCACCCCCAGCTTTGGACTCACCAACTCTTCCCTCTTTTTATTCACCTTATTTCTGGGCTAAAAGCCTCCTAGCACTAGACTTCAAGACTTAACACAGGAAAGTATCTTTTAATGAACTCTGCTCCAGCACTAAAGAGCTCAAGAATGCACAGGGGAACAGCTTCACTCCCTCAGCTGGAGGCCACTGCACATATTTCAAAAGAAGCTGTTTCTCTTTCAGTGCTTAGCTAGCAATTCAAATACCAATGTCACCCTTCTCCAACCAGCTTGGCTTTCATAAGTACAACACTAAATTCCCATGATCTCATGCCCCATCTATTGTCCGGAAACCAACATGCAAATGTGGCAAGTCAGCCATTTCATAACCACTCTTTTGCACTGCTTTATTTATGGAAAGGTTAAGCTTATCTAGAAGCATGAAGTTTTAACCCAGAAGATATAATTAATGTTTTTTAAAACTGTCTTCAAAATTATCATAGAAAATGTTCCTACCTAAAACTCAAGATCCAAAATTAAAACAAAAAAAAAATTACTTTTGAGATTTAAAAAAGACCACCAGATAATCAGTGAGGTTTGCAGAAATGATTGCAGTTATTTCTCCAATCACCCCAAGGGAATAAGGGCAGATATAATTTTTCTGTCAAAGGCACTGGAATGGGATGACAAGCCTACAGGGAGCAGCAGTCCTACAACAAGCATTGCAAACACACTCAGGAAGGATTTTGCAGTGGGACTATTACATCAGTGTCATCTCAAAGACTGGAAAAGGGGCTCCAGGCTGTATTTCATGTGTTACTTATCGACTACCTCTGAGTTCTGATCTCAAGCTGATTTCCAATGGGTATCAAACACCTATCAAAAGCTTATGAGCAGCTGACTAGTAACAATTTTTTTGACTCAGCTGAGGAGTGACTGAATAGTTAAAGGGCTCCATATTCTTTATTGTTACTAATTTAGTTTTGCATGCTTTTCTTGTACATTAAAATATTTTTAACTAAAGTAACCAAATACAGTAATTTGAAATATAATTCAGAATCTCAGAATTTAGACCAGGAAACACAGACTGGAGTCTTTCCAGCTTGAACCACATGAGCCAGAGCAGGTCTCCATCAGCCTACATAAAACAGCTGCCCCTGTGTTTGCAGTAGCAGCAGCTCACTGGCTGCAGTACAGCAGGATCGTCTGGCTGCAGCACCATCCCAGGGAGGGCTAACGGAGAAGGGAAATACATTCCTATTTCAGCTGGGCACACAAACGGTCTGTGCCAGGCAGGAGGTGATGCAGTCATGCCTAAATGTTTGTGGATACCTTCTCTGAACAGCTTATGCTGCTTTTAGGAGACTGCTGATGAAGAGGACACATTGAGAAGGTTCATCGTGGGAAAGCAGTTCTGTAACAACCTTACACGTGCTGTCACATCTTTCTCCAGCACATCTGGTACAGAGACATTGCCAGAGACACAATACAAAGTGAATTGAAACACTTATCCCACACAAAACAGCCCATGCTTTTAACAGTTTAGATAAATCTTGTTTACTTCTTTCCACTGAAGAGTGGTTGCTGTTTTCCTCATCTAGAACATATAAATAGAGGAACTTGTGTGAGAAACAAGTTCAAAGCAAGAACCAAATACATGTCAGCATTCTAATAAACCATAACAAGATAAAAGTTTACACTCTGTTTGAGCACTTTTCTGGACAAACCTGTTAGTAAGAATGGCCAGCCACGTCAGCACTGTGGAGTGCTTCAGAAGGCATGTTTTTGACTCGATCCCAGCTGCACCAAACTAGTTAAACCACATGAGAAAAGAAGGTGCTCACATTCAGTCAGCAGCAGACAAAGCCTCGGGGTACAGTTACCCAGCCCTCGTGCTGGGAGGGCAGGGATGCTGCTGCTTTATTGTCCACCAGCTACTCCTCAGTGCACTTCTCCTGTAGTTACACTGGGCAACTACTCTCCCTTATCACACATGCAGACATGCCAGTGATGGGTATCATGGAAAAGCTAACAGCTTACTAAATACCCTTTAGCTCATCTCAGGAAAAACTTGTTCATGTAGCTGCACCTTTACACTACTCCAAAGTTTTTTCCCCACAGTAAAATAAACATCTGTTTCTGGGCAGTGGGAATATTTCCTTAAGGGTGTAAATTCTGTTTAGCAGAAGTTGTGTAGTTAATTAAGCTGCTGTTTCTGGTGGTTTTGAATACAGCTGAACACCCACAACGGCTCCTATACATTACCTCACACACTTCCAACCTTGCAAATTATCTCCTTCACTAATCACATCTTAAATAAGGACCAGTGAAGAACAAAACTGATACTGTTGGATCTACTTGATTTAACAACAGTCTGTTCTATTAATGACCACTTCTCAAAGGAAAAAAGAAAGCAATATCCTTCCAAGTATTGACATTACAAAAAATAAGGAAGTCCATGGAATTTACATCCTCATAAATAACTGAAACAAGAGCAATGCAGCCATCCCATCTTACACCAGAACAGCATCATATGACTTGATAGCCAAAAAACCCAACACAACCTGCCCCCAAATCACATGCTTTCATACATCCTGCAGAGAGGAACTGCCCAGTCACAGGGTGCAGTGTTCTGTGGAAACAGATCATTTGTCTGGCTCTCAAAAAACTACAAGCCTCACTACTGTACAAAGATACCACATCACAAAATCCTGCTGTGCCGTAAAGTAAGTGTGAGTGGAGCTGTTTCTAGGCAGACACTAATTTTGTGTAGTCTAATTACATTAGACTACACAAGTGAGACCAATCCTTTCACTTCTGATTGCATTTCTTCTCCTTGTGGATTACAACTTTGGACTCATTCACACACGAACTTCCAAAATTCGAGGCACATCACAGGTACTGGGGCAGAATTTTATTTTATTTCAGGGACAATCAGAAAAGGTGAGCAAGGAAACCAAGGGATATAATGTTCTTGTTCAACACCTCAGTAATTATGGATCAACATCTAATGAGTGGCAGCTGTAAGTGCCTCCCTTCATAAGAGAGCCCCCTTGCCTTCCCACTTCCCAGTCTGTGCGCCTACATAGGTGAAAAATGCAAGTATCAAGGAGGGAAAAAAGTACAAATAATGCACATTAGGGCAGCGCAGGAAGACAGGGATGGATATTGTGAAGAGATGCAGGGCACAAATGACATAGATGGGCAGTACTAGCACACGTACCTGCAAGAATGAAAGACATCAGGAAGACCATTAGAACCATTGAGAGGGTTGCAGGTCATCCACAAAACAGGCAAGTTCATGTACTACACATGAAGAGCACAGAAAAGTACAGCAGCATGAACTGCTCTTTGTTAAAGCAACCTGGCTCTTGGTTTCACAGCAAAGCACATCCCATCATCAGTCTGGCTCCTACAGTTTACAAAAAAGCTGGGGCAGGGATCAACCTGTTTATAACAGAAATTAAATATAAACTTTTATTTCAAAGACAAATCTCTGCCAACTACTAAACACACAATTAAATCCTAATGTAAAGTCAGAGTGCCAGAGTGTTAGAGTATGGCTGGCTGTGCTTCCTCACTCCAGCCACAGAGCAGAAATCCACGCTGGGGATGCACATGCACACAAAAATTCCAGAGTGGCACAACCATGAAACTGAGATGAGTCACTGCTGCTACCAGCAATGTACAGCAGCAGTGAAGTTGTCAGTTTTTACTGGGGAGAAAATTAAACCACCCCAAATCTTCAATACAAACAGGAATTTTACTTTTTGTCTGCTTTAAGGTCAGAACAAATTGGCACTACTGAAAACCAAACTCATGCTGAGCACTGGATTATGCTCCCATTACAAAAATCTTGCAGTAGTTAAAGGTAATTCTTATTAATTAGAATTTAATGTAGCATTGACATTCTTCTTTTTGTTGACCTTGAGTACTTTTTGAAGAAATTACACTTCAATCACTTTTTTCAGTAAGACATGCAAACACTGACCTATTCATATGAACAAATGAAAACAAACCTGAGAAAAGTACTGGAAAAACTTGATATTAAGTAACTTCATGGAAAAGATTGCTAATCCACAACACAAAAATAATACTGACAATTTGCATTCAATAGGGCCATGTCTAAACCAAGCATGTGCTGTTTATATGGAGACAAAGACACTGCATCAATAAATTCCTGCAATGATTTTGAAATAATCTCACCACATCCTGGGCAGGGACCACATGCTGTGGGACTGTGTGTCCTTGAATTCTCCACCACATGATGTATGGTGAGAAACACACTCAACCTTCAGCTTTTGGGGACAAACTGCAAAACCAGCTCCATCTAAAGCAGTAATCTTGCTTCAAACAATGTCCAAGTGGGGTAAGAAACAGTAACAAAAAAGGCAGATCATAGTAGGGAAATGAATCATTTGACCCTCACCTAAGTCTTACCTTAGTCAGAAGCTTCAGTCCACTAGGATAAAATTTAATCTTGCATTAAGGTTTTTGTCACTAATTACCTCACTGCACATTCTTGACACTGAGCTAAACTTCCAGTCCCTAAACTCTTTGGCAGCAAGTTTCATTCCTGGCCTTTTGGACTTCCTGTCTTTTGTCACACCAAGTGTGAAGAATTCAAAACCGACTGCAAATCAATTTATGCTGCCCTCTGTATCACTCAGCTCCCCTGGTTTATTCATCAACACCACTACCGTTTGGTTTTTCTCACTCAACAATTTCTAAATCTGAGCCTTCTGATGTGCATTAGGTAGGTTTGCACTGAGTAATTTGTAACAGGTCATTGCAGTTGTTCTGAATTCTGTGCGGTATTTCTGCAGTGTGGAGAAAAAAATGGTGGAAATCAGGGTGCCTGCCTCAGATTTTATTAGTGCAATTTGGCAGGTAGGAAAAGACTCCCAGTGAGTGATTTAAAGAATATCATCTGCCCAGCAAAGGAACAACTATCTTATTTCAGTTCCTTGCCTAGCTTGTGATAAAAAGTTCTCATTCAAAAGAGGTTACAGTGGAGCAAGACACATTTTACATGCAGACTCTGTTGGGGATAATCCTGGATACATGCTACTTAGTGGCAGCACACAATTTGTACCACTGTATTGTAAGAAAGATTCAGGCAGTTCTTTAGGTATATTCAGTGACCTATTCACCTACTCAGCACCCATGCTGGATATTTGCACTTACTCTTTTCAAGTACATTAAGCTCTGTTACCATTCAGGTATGTCTGAACTCCAAGACAAACAGTATAAATATTTTATAGCTATAAAAGGTTATTTTCAGAGATAAACGACAACAAAGAGAAAAATTTTGAAAGAGTTGCCATTAATTTTTCTGGGGCCAATCTACAATATCAGTCACTGTACTGAGTAACAGAGTCCCACTCTTCTAGAAATTGATCCCTGATGTCAACATTATTAAAAAGAGTACACCTATAGACAAACTGAGTTGGATACCATCCTGCCTTCATCCCTCACCTGGAACACAACCACTTCCACCCCCCAAAAACAATGGGGCAGGTGCTTGGACAGTCACACTGAGCTGCTCCACAATAATGGAGCTCACAGAGAGAAAATATACCCTTTACTGGAAATAAACCAAAACCAAGCAAACAAAACCCCCAAACAAACAAGCAAAAAAAGGACAAAAACCAACCAATCAAACAAAGAAAGAGATTAGCTTCCAGACAGCTCACATTCCATGAATGTGCTCACAGGAATGGGGAAGGGATCAGAAAGCTGAGGTCAGGTTGTGGCAGTCCCATTTTAGATCAGTTTAGACTTCTGGAGCACCACACCCTAAGATTACTTCAGCAAAAAAAAGCTGGAAAATGACCCATATCTTTTTATCACTTATTCTATTCTTTGTCAAATTCTTTGTTTTACTGTGTATTTTTTTCTCCTTGAAAAACTGCACTCAGAGTAATTAGCAAGAAGTTCTCAACAGAAATCACAAAATGTTAATTCATGAAACTTCCTTAAGGATAGTTCTCATTAGAAATATGATTTCAGCTCCCAAAAATTAAGCTGTGGACAAACAAATAATAACACTGAAATTATTAGAGGGAAAATATGATATTTACAAAACCAAGCTGTAAGATGAGGACAACAGAACTGCAACAAAAGAAGAACATAAAACCACAATAAAATAGGCAAAGGTATTTTTAAAAGCAGCTTGTAAAAGGCATAAAGCTAATACTTGAAATATTTTTTATTTTATGAGAAGAAACCACATAGCTAAATAACCAAAAGGGCTTGTAAAACAAGTAAGCTGCAAATATAGCCCCAAGAATGGATGCTAAAGGCCAGTACTAATAATTGACCTTAGTATTCACTGCAGAGGAGATTAAAAAGATCCCCAAAAGGAACTTTTTGTCATGATGGGATATATCTAAATACCTGTGTTTGAGACTCAGGAGAAGATGTTTTACAACAAGTCAAGAAAGTGACCAATAAATCAACAGGATATGAATGTATTAACCCAAGAGTTACAAAGCACTGCAAAAATATTACTGGTCAACCCCTAACTGTGGGTATGGAACTAAAGTGCCACTGATGTAGTGCAGGGGGTCTGAAAAGACCAATTTCTACTCCAGGTACCATCTAAGGGCCTAATCAACAAACATGTTCAATGTCCCGACCTGGCAAACAGGTAACAATAACAACGATGGGCAAGTTACTAGACCTGGGGCTAAATAAGACACTAGGAAAATAGTGCCTCCTATATATTAGCATATGTATATGTATATATATATATACACGGGAGTAGTGTGTGGATGAAAGTAACAGCTAAGGTAGTACACACAGATTTTTCAAGCTCCCCCGCAAAATACTTTTGTAAATTTAGTTTACTGGACAACAAAACATGTGATGAAATTCAAGATGTGAATGTGGGAAGTAACACGTGAGGAAAATAATTCCTTGTATTTACATAGCAAAGTATGTCGGTACAATTACTACCACTCAAAACAAAACAAAACACCCAAAACAGACAAAACAGACAAAAAACCCAAAATAAAACAAAAACAAACAAACAAAAACCACCCCCAAAACCCCAAACAAACAAAAAACCACAAAGAAAAGAGAGCTTGGAATGACTATCAAAGACCAAAAACTACTCAGAAAGGAAACAAAATCAAAAGCATTCATCATTATAAATTTATGGTGCTTTTGTATTACAAATTGTGTCCTGCACATGCCCTGATCGTAACATCTCATATAAATAAAAATCCAACACAAAATATATAGACAAAAGTAACCAATAAAGTCATGATTCTTTCCTCATACTTAGAATTATTATATAGACTAATATTTTCTCACTTAAAAAACAAAAGATAGTACAAATGAGACAAATTGCATAGGCATGTCAGTCACTAAAGGTGTGCCAAAAATGAATAATTCTTCCAACGTTCAGAAATAAGAAAAACAAGAAATGAGGTTTCCCTCCATGCAGTATTTCATAAAATTGAAGAGCTCATAGGCCAGGCACAGTGGTATGTGGGCCAAGAAGATAAAAGCCTGCAGATAAAAACTGCACAAACTCATAGCAGACAGGTCCTTTAGAAGGCACGAAGACCTGACAGCCCAAGATGCAACCACTGTTCAGGACCTCCCTGATGTTGAAAGGACACACTGTGTTTGTTTTATTCCTATTAGACTTCCTGGAGCATCCACCACTGAGCCCCATCCTATCCAGGTTCCTGCATCCACCAACTGCTGAGGTGTGCACAGAACCACAGATCCACCTCAGGTGCAGGAGAGGAGGGCAGAAGTCCAGCCTGGACACCTGCCAGGAAATAAGCTGAGAGATCTAGGCCAAGACAGGAGACTTGGAGCAGTCCCTGCTGGCCTCACTGACTGGAGACAGGACAAATATCTCTGTGTGAATGTACAGCTGATTAATCACTGCAACAGTGTTCAGAGACTGTCTTTAGACAGTTCAGTTGTTGATTAGAATGTCAGCATCATCACATCTGAATTCCTACCCTGCACAGCAATGGGCTCAAGGAAAGCAACAGAACTTATCAAAAAATCATTTTTTGCACCTTTGATTTTTGAAATCAGGGGTTTTCATGTGAGGGCCAGACAAAGCTTTTAAAGGAAACAAAAATTTTGCTGCTCTAGTGATGCGGAACTATGGTACAGAGAAGAGGAAAAATGGAGCAAAGACAAGGATCCAAGAAGTACGTAAAACATGGGTCTTAAAGGCAAGACACAACCACTGCCTCTTGCAAGAGTCCATCTGCCATTTCAGTGATAAGTTTTGCTTATCAAACGCAAGTCTACAACTTGTTAATTGCAAAGCAGAAGTTTAGATGCAAAACTGTTTACAGAAGTTAAATAAAGCAGCGGTTCTCCTCCCTGTCAAGCTTTTCTAGAGGTCACTTTCAGCTCCAATGGCTTCGGGCTCTCTGGTGACTCTCCAAACAGAACTATGAAGGGAAGCCATTTATATGATTTTGCCCAGTGAGGCTGTGCAGCCTCCCTCACTGGAGATATTCCAGAACCGCCTGGATGCAATCCTGTGGAATGTAACGCAGGATGACCCTGCAGGAGCATGGAGACTGGACCAGATGACCCACTGCGGTCCCTTCCTACCCGACCTACTCTGGGATTATCCTGNAGTCGAAGCCTCATGGTCCGGGCGCAGCCTCCTCCGGCACTGCGCGCCCGCCCGTTCGCATCCGCTCGGGGCAGCCTCACCCTCCGCCCGCCGTGCCGGGCCCGCCGCCCTCCTGGGCCCGCACCCGGAAGCGCGGCAGCTGCGCGCGGGGCATTGTGGGGCGGGCGGGGCCGCCATCTTGCGCGGGGGGCGGTGCGGAGGGGAGGTGCCCGCTCCGCTGTGAGGGCGGGAGGCGGCGAGTGCTGCCTTCGTGGAGGCACGGCTCGGGTGGCGTGGAAGGGAGTGCTGTGGGGCGTCTGGTCCAGCCTCGCTGCTCCTGCAGGGTCATCCTGGACCGCATGGCAAATGGGCATCCAGACGGTTCTTGAATATAGTCAGGGAGGGAGACAACACAGCCTCTGGACAGTCTGTTCCAATGCTTGGTCGCACACACAATGAAGTTCTTCCTCATGTTCAGGTGGAACTTCCTGAGCAATCATTTCTGCCCATTGCATCTTGTCCTGTTGCTTGGCACCGCCAAGAGGGGTGTGGCCCCATGCTCTTGACACCCTCCCTCCAGATACTGAAATACATTGATGAGCTCCCCTCTCAGTCATCTCTTGTTGCTGAACAGGCCCAGCTCTCTTAGCTTTCCCTTGTAAGAGAGATGCTTCAGTCCCTTGANGAACCGCCTGGATGCAATCCTGTGGAATGTAACGCAGGATGACCCTGCAGGAGCATGGAGACTGGACCAGATGACCCACTGCGGTCCCTTCCTACCCGACCTACTCTGGGATTATCCTGCCTTAAGAGAACGCAAACTCCTGTGCAGAAAACTCTTCAGCACACCTCGAGCGTGAAGACAATGGTGTCTCCCCGCAGAGAGCAGTAACCCTGAACACTGCCCATCAGCGATGCCTTCAGCAGGAGTGCCCTGCCCCACCCCGCACATCACCCACCGCCCTGCCTCCCNAGGTGTGTCCTCACCAGGGCTGAAGAGAAGGGCAGGATCACCTCCTGCCTGCTGGCAGTGCTGTTCTTCCTGCTGAGAGCACTTGCTTTCTTGGGACATCCCCCCCACAGCCCTCTCATGGCCTTTCCAGGGCAGGGACAGACCCCTGGAAAGGGAGAAGGCTCTGGATTCTGCAGCCCTTCTCTGGGGACAGCATGGGGTGTGGACCTGCCTGGTAGGACCCTGATGCTCTCAGATCTTGCACACTCAGTGATGCCACTCACAACTGCGTTTGCTGCTTCTCCCCAGCCCGTGTGAGTCCCATACTCAGTGACTTTACAAGGTTTTGTGTAGTTTCCTCAGCACAACTGGGGATTGTGGCATTTAGTACAAATAATAAGTGATGTGTCCATGACTCAACTGTTCCCAAAGAGCATGCCTTATTGAGATAAAAGCACAGAAAATGTACTTGTGTTACAGCTGTACTGTAGTGCTCTGGTTAGTGTTCTCCAGAATTAGGTGGATCTCTTACCTTTTTGCAGATGCCTTCAGCAAAGATGATTGCAAGTGATGTACTCGACAAAAATGGAGAAAAGGTGTCCCCATTGCCCATCCTGCTTAAGCTGTGCTGCACATTAGTTAACCTGAAATATTTTAAAAGCATCAATAAAAGTACTCATTTTCCAATTTTTCGTAACACCATAAAATCAGATACATCACTTAAACCAAGAGTCTGTTTCCCAGTTCTTGTCCCCAATGATGAGAAGATTGTAAGAGGTAAAACTTCTTTGGAAACTTCTGGTGGGTCTGCTTTGAACTTCCAACCATTTGCATGTAGTGACTCCTGAAATCAGAGGTTGTGTCTTCCTTAGCAGCCCTCACTGTATCTCCTCCATACATTTGTTCAGTTGATTTGATGCTCAGGAGGTGCCACCTGAACATGAGGAAGAATTTTTTACTGTGTAAGTGACTGAGCACTGGAAGAGATTGTCCAGAGAAACTGTCAAGTCTCCCTCACTGGAGATATTCCTGAACCACCAGGATACAATCCTGTGCCATGTGCTCTGGAATGGCCCTGCTTAAGCAGGGAGGTTGGACCAGATACTCCACTGTGGTCCTTCCAACCTTATCTATTCTGTGATTTCTGTGGTTTCTCTGATTTCTGTGATTCCTCTGATTTCTCTGATTTCTGTGACCTACTGCTTGTAAACTTGCAGCTTCTATATCATCTTGTGCCAGGGAGTTTCACAATGTCACTGTATGTATGAACAGCCACTTTCCTTACTTTCAACTTGACATTTTGTGACACAATGTCATGACCCAACCCTGCTTCTTGCCTGGGAAAGGACAGTACATCAATTTTGCCTTCTCTGTGCCAGTCACCACTTCAGAGCCCCCATGAAATCCCCTTGCAGTCTGGTAAGGCTCCTCTTGCAGACTGACAAGTCCAAGTGAAATCTCCTTCTTTCCAAGGAAGTGTTTGGTGCTATTCTATGAACTTTACAGTTTATTCCTCTTCATGATGGTGGGACTGGAACTGCATATGGTGTTCATGACAGAGGCATGTAGTAGATTTATAAAGGGACATAACAATATTCCCTGCCTTGTTTTCAATATTGTTTCTGAATATTTCTAATATTCTATGTGCTGTTGATCTCCATGAGCTGGCATTGTCCTACAAATAGCATTAAACTTCCCAGCTCTCACTCCTGACGTGGTGCTCAGTTCAGACAGCATTATTGCACATGTGTTGTAGGACTGGCTTCTCCCCATGTGCATGGCTGTCCATCTGTCTGTCTTCATGAGCGTGTTGTTGTCCTGCCAGGCACTGAGGACTCTGTTCAGTTGCCCACATGGGGGTGTCCAGTGCTGTTCCAGATGACACAGAGGGTCTGAGTGAGGCTTTAGAAGAGTCTGGGGGTCCTTGTTGAGTCCTGTTCCAGAGCGAATGTGTCCCCCATATGGTGTAGCATCAGTGGGGGGGTATGAGCCCTGAATAGAGGAAGGTCTTTGTGCAATTCTCAGCCAGACCTTTTCTCTCCTTTCATGAATAACACTATATCTTCAGCAATCTTTGTCTTGTCACTTCTTACCTTACTCAGATTATTTATGAGTAAGCACAGAGATGTGAAGGTGCATTAGTGACTTCCTTTCATTGTGAACACTGACCATATACTTAGTCTTTTAACTGCATTTCAATCCGTGCTGGGATCTTCTCTCTTCTCCTCTGGTTGTTTACTCTCCTTAAGAACCTTTAGCAAGAAAGTCTTGAAAGTCTTTCAGACATCTCAGCAAACTGTACCTCTGAAATCCCTCTTATCCAAGTACTTGCTGACACATTCAAAAGACTTCAGTCTGAGTTTATAAGGCATGACTTCTCTTGGCAAGAACAATGTTGACTAAACCCTTGTTGACCTTTCCTTGGTAAATCACATCTCCCCACGTATGCACTAATTATATTTGTACTGGTCTGTGCAGAATAGGTGTCACTTTTAATGGTCACTAGTTCTCCAGCTTTCACTTAGAAACAATTTAAAAAAATAATGTAACATTTGATACCATCCACTTCTTAGATGCCAAACAAGTTTTAAGCAAGAATTTATACTACAGTTGGAATCTCACTGCACTGTAAGAATTATTGCATCCTTGGGTTTCCTGCATGAACAGTGTCTGTTGAGAATTTGTCACTGTTTATTTTGTGTCATGAACTTCTTTTTAAGTCAACATCTCCATTTGAAACAGATCAGAGATAAAGCCAATGATGAAGTGTTCCAGCAGAGGAACTCAGGAGGTTCTTTTGGGTTTTCCACCATGGCTTTCTCATCTCTCAGTACTGATTTTGTCACCAGTGTGGTTGGTGGGTTTCAGCTTCTGGCACCTGGTACACTAAGATTGCTGAAATAATCTTAGATGCTCTTGAAAATTATTATCAATGTATTATTGAGTTTTATGCGTTTTATGGCTCTTTCCTTTGATGTCATTCATGAAATCTACCATAACCCTCTGAGTTACAGGTTTGGTTGAGGTTTTTTTCCAAATAAAATGTCTTATTTTGGTTAGCCTTCCCTTGTATGTGGTTAATCCATGTTTGTGCTTAATCTAAATCTCTCTCTGACTTTTGGGTTTTGGTTTTTGAGTTTGTGGGGTTTTTTTTGTTGTTGTTTTTTTGATATCGTGCAGCCATTCTGAAGTATATAATAAATAATTTTCCTCTACCCATGTTTTGATTCTAGTGATTTTCTGTAATTTTGACCTCCACTGAATACAGAGTTGAAGTTTCAGGTAGATGACACTTCACCAGCTTTCTAAAATGTCTTTTCAGATTAATAACAACTAAACAAGTGCTCATCATTGTCAGTGTTTGGTGAGGGTTACGTATAGCATTTATAAACATCAATTGTCATTTGCCATTTTATCAGATGTGATTTAATATTGCAGGATCTTTCAACAAGTCTTAGAATGAACTTTAGATGAAACTTTTTTGGAATGGCATTGTTTTATCTATGAACTATTTATCCGGATTTCCAGACCAGACATTGGGCTTCAGAGGTCCCAGTACAGATCCATTTTTTTAATCAATGGATGGACTACCCTATCTCTCACTATTTTGTAAGATGTGAAGGAAGATACAGAAAGCCAGGTAAAAACTTTCTTTTTCTCTTAACACTTGAATTTTCCCACTGACTAGGTTTTTTTCTTCCACTTACTTCTTATCTCACAAGGACACTTTAATAATAAAAGTTGATTGCCTGTAAATATTTTTAGGGTTATGGAACTGTGATTTTGGTTTTGAGCCCATCACAATGGATATTAAAGTGTTTAGACTATTGTGATTCAATAATGGCATAACAGTATGGAGTTATTATGAAAATTGTCACTGATTTAGCAATATTGTTTGTTCCACATTAATAACAGTAATTGATTTGGTATCAGTAGGTTAGTTTAAAAGCATGTCTGAATGTTAAAAAAAAAATTAATTTGTTTATACAAATATATCATCTTGTGTCCAGTACAAGATCACTTTTGGAGTGTGTTGATACTCAGTATTAATAGAAATGCATTGTTTCCTTCTCACAGTAAGGAATTTGAGCCATTCTATTAACATGAGTAGAGACTAAACAAGGATATGCTAAATACATAGGATATAATTAGAAATTAATGGGAAACAGCACTTAGTGTGTTGGTGAGGAATAAATAGCACAAGTACAGCACATTGAATAAAAAAAAAAGAAACAAAAGAATTTAAAATATAAAGGTAGTGAATGTGTTTCCCTGTGTTAATAATAAAAGCTGGAGATATGTGAAGTGACAGCTAGCTGGGTAACTGACCCTGTTCACTAATAAAGGTCCTTTAAGAACAACTGTTTGGTAAAAGAAGTAAACCCACTACCCAGAATGATTCATAAAATATACAGTTTAGTAGTTTGATTGGAAAGGAAGATGGATTCTGTGGCATGCCCTGAAGGAAGATGGTGGATTACCTTTGTTTTGTGAATGTTTGAAGAGTAAATGATCCCCTGAGGAAAAAGTCCTGATCTTGGTTCTGAGCTAAGGAGATAAGCAGAGCTCCTCCCCACCCATGTGGGAGATGTAGGCTTCAAAAGCTGCATATTTTCCCATGGGAATTATTGAAACCTGTATTACGTGTGGCTTTTGAATCCATGTTGGGCGAAGTTCTGGGAAGTGCAGTGACTTATAAAAAGTGTTCATACTTTGGGAGGAGGATGGAATGAATAAGTTCATAAATCTCTTCTACTTTCATGATCATCTGCAGAAAGAAAAAAAAATTCTTTAAAAGCTCCTGGGAGTTTCTCAAAGTGAAATAACTTCCAAAACACAGAAAAGAACCCCAACAGCAAAACATCATCCATGTTTATGTCATGCAAGGAGGGTTTGGTGTTTGTTTCATACCATGGAACAGGGGACCTAACAGCAAGAACAGGTCTGCAAAGTCAACAGGCAGAAGACTGGTATACTTTAGCCTGATTGCTGAGGTCTTCTCCCTCATGCTGATAAATGAGATCTGGACTCCTGTGGCATACCAGTTCTGAAATTTCTGTAATTCCTCTCTTCCGTATTCCTTTTTTCTCTTCTGTTCTTTTCCATGTCTGTCTTTCACCAAGTCATCTGACTTAGTCTCCTCTTTTATCTCTGTAGATGTTTTTCTTTCCCATTGAAGGCCTCACCCTTACTTAGTGATGTTTGGCCTATTGTCACTTTCAGAATATGTAAAATAGCACTCCACATTAGTGATCCAGGAGTTTATAGTACATTTCCCAACATTTCCCCTACCTACTCAGCAAGACAGAAATTTGGCTACAACTCTTGAAATATACATATTCCAATATTTTCTGACTTCGAGGAACTTCTGTGGTCTCCTGTGGTCTTCCAGGACCACACAAATATGCTGCAACTGGAATGACTTACCTGCTGTGCTAGTTTTGAAATCTGCTATTACTGCATCACAAAGGAAAGCAGAGACCAACATGAGAGAGCTTTTTAAAGGCAGAAGCAACCTGAATTTGTTCTTCATTATTATGAGGATATGTTCTCTATAATTATAATAACACATAATGCCTTTCTTCTCTGAAGCATATCAAAGTTAATCTACCCAGGGAGGGAATATACTCCTGTGAAGTTACTTCCTGCTACAACCTTTTTGAAATCCACAAAGAATTTACTTGGCCCTACATTCTGACACGAAGTGGTCCCTATTTCTTTTATCTGCCAGGAGATGGTGCTGCCAGTCTTCCATCTCTTCCTTTCCAGTTTTTAGGAAAGGTGGCACATGTTTATGTATAAATAATGAAGATGCTTCTGCCATCTGACTGGTGGACTTTTGTCCTAATAGAGATTTTAAGAGAAACAGAAAACACCTTTCTATATTTAAAGCTTACTACTGTCTTACAACTGGACATACATATTTAAGATTCACCAGATGTCAATGGCAAAGCCATTCAGGAACTTTCCAGAGTTTTTTAGTGTTCCACGGCAGGATGATGAATATAAATCACTTAACTTTATGATTTCCTGAGCAGTTTCACACATGCCTTTGTCACCTTTACAGACATCTGTGGATCTACTCTGGCAAGATGGTTTGTACTTTCACAGGCATACCAGCCCTGTTCAGAGAACAAGAGCTGTGACACTGCTTTAAATGGAAGCAAGACGCCGTTTTAAAACTCATCCTAAATCACATTTTGTAATTTAGACAGTTCTGTTAGCATCAATGTTAAGTCATGTGGCTTCAGGTTCCACTGAGCACTTTTCACAAAATTTGGCCTAAAAAGACCTTGCAATGTATAATGGAGAGACACGTTGTCTTCTGCTTGATCACATTTATAAATACATGTGAATGCCACAGAGCAACGTACTTCCTTTTAAGCTTAAAGGATACGTTTTTTTGCTTTGTTTATTTGGTATCAGATTTTCTTTTCATTAGTGCGATTGTTTGATAAACACTCATGGCTACAGTAAAAAAAACAAACAAAATCCTAAAAAAAAGAGAACTGGATCTAATGTCAAATTCCCAGGTTGTTATGTTCTGGTTCTAAAATACATCCTGATGATTTAACATATATCCTGTTAATTTCTCTTACCCACCCAACAGCTGTCACAGACACTGGTGGAAGTTAACATCTCTGGTATCAATTCCTGCACTTCAGAGGACATCAGATATTTTTACTGATTCTCTTTTCTCTCCTGGGAAAAAGCTTCTTTGATGTGAAATTTAATATAATAAAAGAGAATGTAAGTACAAGGTAAGTATTATATTTGGTAATATAAGGTAAGATACAAGGTAAGTATTATATTATATCTGGGCAGTATTTTTGATCAGACATTAGGACCTGATCTTGTTCCATGAGTATTGTTAATATAAAGGCAGCAAATATGGACCTTGTGGAAAGTAATGAAATGTGGGCCAGTCTCCAGCTGTACTATTTTGGTGTATGAGACACAGAGGGAACTGATGCCAGTATACTCCAGCAGCCTAAGCAAAACCTAGCAGCTGGACAACTGGACACCAACCATAGTAAAAAAACAAAACAAAACACTCCAAAACACTTAACTGATTGAATTTGCATATGTTTGAATTTGGAAAGATCTGCAGGCATTCTACCTCATGCAGACTGCTTTGCTTCTACATTTGTGTGTGTGTATGTACTATGTCTTTATATACATATGAAGAGTTCCTGTTTAGGCTTAGAATTGTATGAAAGAGACAAATGAAACTCTTTTGGGCGAGCTGAAATCAGTATTCAGTGGCTTCACATTTGAGATTTATTCTCATGCATGGGAATTGAAAGGTGGTGATACTCCTGTGTTTTTTTCCTTTGCAAGCTGGGTTGAGAATATGGTATTTAAGTGTAAGTGGAGACTTCAGCATGCTACAGAAAATTCATGTATGGAATTCTGTACCATCTGCATTACAAAGAAACAGAAGAAGAGTGTGCTAGAAAAAGGCTATGCTGGAATGGATTTGTGCCTTCTAGGGATTTTTTGGCAATACCTCAAGAACAGAGCAAGTCATGGAATACATGGAATGTAGCTTTAGATTTTGCTTGCTATTCCTAATTAGAGTGGTAGTAGACCACATTTGTGAATGAGGCGTCTTTGAGAGTTGCTTGAAATGAGATAAATGCCTGAGCCAACCAAATAAGACCTTGCATTTTCCTTGGGTTCCACAGTGAGAACTGGAGTCCTGAGCCTCCTGCAGAATCAGATGCTCTTGAAAAAATTGCTGTGATGGGATGTTGCGGCAATTCTCCTCCTGTAAAATGAGAAGTTTTGTGCCTGTCTTAATGCTCCTCTGGGCACTATCTTAAAGCCTCAACAGAGGGGAAAGACCAAGACAAGAGGATCTCATGTAGTGACCTGGTGACTTTGCAGCAGGAGGACAGGGCAGAGTTACCCTAAATTGCACCACTGACTGAATGAACCCATTCACTCCAAAACTGGAGGAATGCAGGCAGTTTTTTGCTAAGCTGCTGCAGTCCGTAGTGTCTACAAGCTATCAACCTCTTCAGAGGTTTCATTCTCCTTACTTATTTTTGACCCTGTCATTTCACTGATATCTGAGCAACCTAAGTGTGAAGCATTGCTGCTCCAGGCTAGCAAGTACTTCACACTCTGAATAGGTATAAGTGCCTGCACTGAGCAGTAAATCTGGATCCAAATCTTCACAGTTCTTTCTCAGACAAAATAGTTCTCCTGAGTATGTGAGTGAGACCAAGAGGATTTATTTTTAAATCATTTCTTTACAAAGAAAATTTCACCAAATATCTTGGGTCTATGAACACTGTCAAAATCTTCATGTGATCAGAATTCACACATACCACCTGTTTCAAAAAAGAAAAGGCAGCCTACATCTGGGACAGCAGTTCACCACTGCAAAATGGGCCTGCATGTGTGTTGGGCTTGTAGACAGCCTACTGATGTCAGGCTTGGGAGCACCACTGGCTCACTTCATCCAAAAGTCAGGGTTCAGGTGACCCTGACTGGCCATCCTCATGATGGAGCTTTGGTGAAGGAGCTGCATTTGAAGTGCTTAAGACCTATGTGTGATTCAAGTCACCTGCCCATCAGTTGAGATTTCAACATTTTTTTTAATATGTCCTCGTATTTATATGCCTTTGATGTCTCATTTTCATGGTGCCTCATTTCTCTCCACTGCAGGGCTTTCAGTTCCGTGTGCTTGAAATGTGACTCACAGAATCACCACTCCCCAGCCCTGCCTATTACACTGCTCTGAGATGTGCTCACTGCCAGATCTGATATAGGACACACAGCAGGAAGACAGAGACAAGGGCACTTCCAAGGGACACTTCTGCTGCAGGACAGTGCTGCTAGCAGGCATGTTCACTTCTACATCTGTGCAGGCTTCATCCTTCACCTGGCCTACCTGCAGTGGTTTGGTTGGAAGTATATTCTGTGTAGTGGTAGTAAAGAGCCTCGAGAGACCTGCCCTCAGCAAATATGCTGGCTTTGTTATTCTTTGAGCTGTAGCTTAGATTGCCCTGGTAACAGCTCTGCCATCATAAGGCAGCTGGGAGCACTTTGGTAATTCTGTAATCACAAATGTCAGATTTGGTCAGGAGTCTCCAGAAAGTTAGGATCACTGGAGTGTAGTCAACTCTGAAAACTTACTGTATCCTGTTATTAAAATTCTACCTAAAAACATGCTTTCATATGATTCTGTAGAGTCCATACCAGTGGCTCATGGGGCACAGAAAGGAAACCACTGGCCAAAATACTTCAGCTGTGACTAACTTAAGGTACTATTAAGGGGGTTCTGTCTGAGTCCCCTCACCTTTCTGTGTGTGAATCACTTTCCAGCAGTAGAGCATGGACAGTGATATATGTTAGATATGCAGTGCAAGAACCAAGTGTTCATAGTTATTATACACCTGCTGACTTAAAGCACCACTTTAAAAGGACTGGGAAATAACCTGAAAACAAGCACAGTGCTAGACCCATTTTAAAGTGATTATCTTAGGTAATTTTCTTTATGAAAAGTGACACCAGGCTCATGTTTCTCACACATGACTGCAAAGAGTTATTGGTGAAGGACTGGTAGGCAGAAGTTTCTAAGGTCCCTAAAGCAGAAAGCACAAGCACAGAATTTACTGCAAATCTAGGACAGAAACTCATACTTACTTATTACTCTTTCAATGTTTTTGTTCTCAAAAGAATACTGGTTTATATATAACCAGGGAGGTTAATACGGCTCTTTGTAAATTATTTTTGCACTTGGGGGAAAAGATAATAAAGGGAGTGTTTGAGAAAATGTCTGTTCTGAGCAAATGCTTGTTAGTTAAGATGGTAGGTAAACAGCACTGTAATTAAAGGACTCAAACACTTTTGAAGTTGTTGAGGAAATGTCTGACAAATATAATCAAGAATGTGGTTCAAAGGATACAGTTCATATCTCTTAAGACACACAGGGGAAGTTTAATTCTGATCCTATGCTAGTTGGGTACCTGGCTTCAGCTGAATCAAACTTACTCTGCTGTCAAGTGTCTGCACTGGGTAACTTTTCTTGCTTTATCTGGGATACTGAGAAAAGATGACCCATGGGATCAGTGCAAAGAAGGAGCCTGAAACAGGTCATAAAAAGGGCCATGAAAGATGAGGAGGTCAATAAAGTGACCAAGAAAAAGTTTAAAAGACGCCCAAACTCTGTAGTGCCCTCAGAGCTTTTGCTCTTGCTCTTGTCTTCTTGATACTTTCTCCTTTCCTTTTCCCTTTGAGCTTCACAAAAACTGTTCCAGTTTGGCCAGTTAAATGATGCTGAATATGTTTATCATTGTTTGTGTTTGTAGTTAAATCACACTGAATTCTTATATTCTTATATTCTTATTCTATATTCTTATTCTTACTCATAGTTTATTTTGTTGGCTGGTTGGGTTTTTGAAATTTATTTGTGTTCACAAATACAGGTAAAAAAAGGACTTGAAGGTGTAAATAGTTATGCAGAATTGAGGTCTACAGTTGTTGGATATATGGATTGTCTGGAAGACTCCTCCAAGACAGCTGGCTGGGAAGATTGAGACACAGGTGAACACTTGTGGTGGGATCCCCTGGGCCTCCACTTACATTTTCAGTGTAAGGGCAGCAGTGTCTGCACAAGAGCTCTGGACTCTTGGGGCAGTGCTCATCCTGCTTAGGTGCCCTTGTCAGGATTACAGACTGAGCAGATGTCTGTACCAGCATCTTCCAGCTCTACTGGAGAGGCCTTGCTGCAGGAGTAGCTTCCCAGTAGGAATCAGTAAGACCAGCAGACTGTCCACTGCAAATTAAACCATCCTTTTTGTCAAAGTCAGTTTTCCTTGTGTTTTGATGAAAACATTGCTGGAACCAGTGTAAGCAAGGATGCATTGCAGTTGTTTCTGAGGCAATTATACTGAGATTAAAGGAAACAACACTTTTCAGGGCCTTTTACAACACTAAAGTGATTAGAACAAAATGAAACCAATTGAATTTAGTGTGCTGATGTTGGACAGGTTTTCTCATTTACCTCAGCTGATACAAATCCAGGTCTCTTTCCCTTGAAAATACAGATTATTGGCTTTCTGAGTATCTAAGAAATAGTCTAAAGCATAATTCACCAAGTCCCAGTCTCCAGAATGCAATGATAGTTCCCCAAGAATAAAAACACCACCACTGACTGTACAAATATATTTGTACTTAATGACTATGCAATAAGGGGTCTAAAACTAAAAAAAGATAGCATAAAAATAAAAGAAATTAAGGTCTTGAGAGAAAAAAAACCCCAGCAACACTGCTGTTTATGTAAGATGAAATAAGTATAGTGGCTAGTTTTACACAGGATAACTTTAATGTATTTGTTAGTGGATTAGTGAGAACAACTGAGTGCATTAATGTTTTTAATGCTGTGTAGAGTATTGGGATGATTTAGCATTATGTGTGTTTGAAAGACACGGCCCTGAGGAACCTGTAACTTTGAAGTTAGACCTGCTCTGAGAGGAGATATGAACCATGTAATTTCCATAGGTCCCTTCCAGCCTTAATGGTTTTATGACTCTAAAGCATTATTGAAACTAAGCTGCTTTTATTAAAATATTTGCCTTGTTAGTTGCTGACAGCATTGTGTAATGATAAGAGCAATGGAGGCATGATGTTAAGCTATAAAAAGTCATAATCAGTAAAGTATGGAGCTATAAACAAACAGCTGCACTTTATAAATGTGTGTGTGTGTAATTTATGCAATGTAGAAAAACAGTTTAAGTATGAGGGGATGTTTTGTAAGATCCTTAAATGTATATTACGTGTCTTGCTCCTATTAATGGAAAGATACTACATATATAGTAGTAAGTAAACCCAAGCAGGTTTTTTTGTTTTGTGAGTTTACTGCTTTTATATTGCTGTTTTACTGTGCAAGCTTCTAGTATTTCCTATCAAAACTGACACCATGTTCAAATGAGCTATTTGAAAAGTTTAATGAATGACTAAACTGGCTGTTCTTACCTGCATACAAAAACACCCAGAAAAGAAGAGTTTACCTCTAAGGATTTAGACTTTTATTTATGTTTTTTCCAGACAACATGACCAGTAATTACTGTTAAATGTGGTTTCTAAATAGTCTTCAACCAAGACAACATAACTAATGTAATGTATTTAGTACAAAATTTTAGCAACATTTTTCTGTTCCCATCTGAGTCCAGAAATCCAAGTTATGCAAAGGTAGGAGTGGCTCACAGGACTGCAAACTTACAGCTAATGATGTGTGGGTACTGGCATGGGGTCAGCCTAGGTCCTTAGTAACCAAAAGTTGTTAGCATTTGATTATAACTAATTTCCAACATCAGATGAGTCAGTCCTCTGCAAGCAGACACGGTCAAATCTCATAAATAAATACATATATACACCAACACATGCAAATATATAAAACAAAATTCTTATAAATAAAATATATATTTCAGTATACACACACTAGCACAACTGGAACTATGTAGTCTATTACTTATTGTTTTCCCACCTTTTACTTCTCATGAATACAGTGCATCTTTTAGGTTATAATTTTAAAGAGAGGATTCCAAATCCACTTCTCAATTGAAAGTAATAGGAGTCTTGCTCTAGATTATTTCATTTTAATGAGTTAAACGTCTTTAGCGAACAAATTTTCTGTGGTTAATTATCAGCTCATCTTGTTTCTTGCATTAATTCCATATTCTCCTGTTTCCTTGATTACAGGCATCACTAGCAGGACATTTCATTCTGGAACAGTATAGAAACAGCCTCCCACACAATGAAGCACAGGAGGACTGTAAACAAGGTTTGCCTTTTGATGCTTAAATTTGTTTTTACCCTTAAGCCCAACTTGTGAAGGTAGAAAGAAATTGGATCATGCAGAACACCTGAAATTGTAGTAAAACAGGTTTGCTGACCATGCCTGTGTTCTGCTAGGGTGTCATTTGGATTGATGCTTCTGCTAAGGATACCAAGCTTCTTTCCTTGGTGAAGATATTAATTTTTGTCTTTTATTTAACACTCTTCTTTTTGTGCAGTTTGAGGCTCAGGAGCTTTCACTGCTCGAAGGTGTTACTCCTAAAGAGACTTTGATCATGCAGCCTAATGAGTGAGAATCCAGTGTCACTCACTTTGAGCCAACAATAAACATTACAAGACCAGACCCAGAATACAGTGCAAAGCAGACAAATAAACCTGCCTTGAGTCTGACAAGCAGGGATGTTAAAGTCCTTGTACCTGGGTTTTTGTTATGTTGCCACATCATCCATCCTAATTTGCACTGCCATGGGGAGGAGGAGTGCTCCTGGCCTCTCCACCAATGCATTTCTCTTCCTGAGGAACCATGGAGTGTGGGGGTCAGCATGTGGGCAGGGGAGGGAGAAGGGAAAAGTGTCCATCCTTGCATGTGTTCAGGCTGTCTGATCCCAGCCTGAGAGGGGCACTGGGGACAAGCAGAGATGAGACAGCAGAAGATTTCAAAGGCAGTATGGATTTGTGCTGGACTAAACTGACTGCATAACTGTGACCTCAGAGGGATCTTCCAGAACATTTATCCAGTGCAGGAACTGGTTGTCAGCAGGAGACATGGCCCAGGAAGACAGGCTGCCACTGGAGCTTTGTACTCCAGCAATTCCCATTTAATGAAAATCTTCAGACATCACTGGCAGGGAGTATGAATCAGCACAGCCTTTGAACTGATGTAATTTGTAATGCTCAGACTGATACATTTTATCCCACAACACTGTTTCGAAGCAGTATGTAGAGTTTTTAAGCTAAGGATCCTTGAATTAAGAAAGTAAGTAAACAAATTACTAATAGCAAACAGGAGTTTTTGAAGTGAGTGAGTGCAAATGGATATGAAAGCTGAGTGACAAGGAAGAAAACCAAACAAAAATACATCAAACTGCATCTACCAGTGACTTTTGTCTCAGTGGAGTAGGTCTCTATGGCAGTTTCCCTGAACAGCAGCAATCTCTCTGTTCCAACTGGAAAGGAAAACATGGGAAAGCTTAACAAGTCAAGGGAAAAAACAAGCAGGAACAGACAGGAAATATGCTGTTAAATGTTAAGATTTTTAATTTTTGGTCATTCCTTCCACAAAGGCCTCTCAGTAGTCAGACACTCAATTTTTAAATGTTAAACTTTCTTCATTATCACAGTATTTTTCTTATTAACGATTGATATTTTAATAATACACATGTTTATTTATATTTCTTAAGACCTTGAAGATTTTTTTCTCATTTTTTTAGAAATTGGGATTGCTTTGCACAGGAAAATAATTTAGAAGAATGCAGGGCATGGAAAACTATTGACATCCCTGTATCTTGTCTGTGTCTTTGGCTCCACAGGTGGCAGGGTGGAGACAGTGCTTCTTTTGGCTACATGAGTAGGAAAGAACTGATTATCAGGGCCAAAGGAACACAGGACTTGTCCAATCTTGTACATCCAAGTAAGTCTGTAATAGACATCTACTTCAGAAGGCACTATAAAATGTGTAGTCAATAAATCAAGGGGAAAAGACAGGTTTTTAACATCCTCTAACCCAAAATACCTGAAGAAAAAGACTGAAAGCTACAACTATTAAAAAAAAAACCAAAAACGTACAAGAGATCAAGAGAGACTGGGCATTGTAGAGGCCCTTGGTTTCTGCAGTAATAGAAAGTATATGACACACAGTTCTAGCAAGAAGCACTCCACTTTCTCTTACTGAGGAGGAAATCAACCTTACCAAAGTTCTTCCGAAGTGGATCTGAGAGGCAAACTCCTCCTGAATCTCAGTTGGCTAGATGAGCATCCATCTAGTAATTGCAAATCAGAGTTGTGAAGGATCTCAAGGGTAAACATCCTCTTTCAGACAATACAGTGGTTTTGTGTAGTTTCCATCAAAACAGCGAAGTGTTTTACTGGTCTGTGTATTCTGCTTTTTAAAGTTCTTTATCTTGTACACCCTCACTTCTCCACCTAGATGCAGGTATTTCTAAGTGCATTCTTGTAATCCATTATCATCTTAATGCTACAGTCAGGACTCTTTGGCCTTTGTGTTTGGTTTTGTCTGTAGGTATGATGTGAATAATGTTAATAGAGAATGACTACAGATGAGATGCACCAAGTGGGAATAAAATTCTATGTACAAACTCTTCAGCATGAGGTTGTGTTAATAAAATGTATTTCAAAACTTATCCCTTGATAATAATCTAAATGCTGATTCCAAAATTCTTCACATTGCAGATAAGATCTGACACAAGACTTAGGACTACCTCTCTCAGGGAGAACAGGGAGCCTGTTCAGCCAGCAAGAAGCACCAAGTGATGGGAAAGGAAAAAAACAAGAAGAAAAAGTCTCCTTTGGATCATGACAGCCAGGTCATGGCTGATTTATAAACAGCTGCAAAAACCCCATCTTAATGCCAGTCTAACCAACTGCAGACTTTAGCACAGCAAGCTAATATGTATACAAGGTATGATAATGGAGTAGTCTGCACAGTGCTGCACTTCCAAAATCTTGTAGATGAGTTGTGTGGGGTAACATTAAAACTGGGCAATAGAGTATATTATTCATGCAACTGCTTCTTTGAGCTCTTCTTCTCAATTCTTGCTTCTATTCACACATCAGTTGCACCAAACAGATGTCTCAGGCAGCTGAGGCTCATGCAGTGCTGAATTCCAGGCAAAGCAGATGGCAAGTCAATTTTAATGGTTTCTTCTAAAAGACCAACATAATGATATAGGAACTCTATGGCATTCAATTAATCAGTGCTTGCAAGGTGATGGAATCAAGAATAACAGGATTTATTTGTTACACTGGGAGATACATTTTCCATATTTTTTATCCTTGTTGTCAGTCATGTGATTGCATGACTAGTTGGGGAATCAGAGACAACTCCAGTGGAAAAGAGAAATTAGGTCATCTGGTCCGTCCTTGCTGCCAGGACATGACTATTCCCTGCAGTGGATCACTTCCCACAATGTTATCTTTCCAACCATCCTTTAGAAGGTGGAAATACAATTCAGAGTCCCATTTGGCTATGGCTTCCAGAGCTTTTCAGGACTTTTTATTTGGCCAAGAATGCTTAATGAGAGAATCGGATCCAACACTTTTAAATTAATTTCAAAGAAAAAAAAGCAAATCTCAGAATTTCATTCTCAATAAAAACTTTTTAATATAAATATTGCGCAATATTTGGGATAATTGGGGACACTGTTTTCATTAGACAGGAAATAGTTACTGTGACTCAATTCTACCAATTAAACAATAGGTTTCCTGCTAAAAAGATCAGGCAACTCATCCAGTAAGTTCTTTAGGAAGCATCCAGTACTTGTGAGGATGCTGCTATTCTGAGCAGACTGTCATCAGGAGACCCAGCACCAGTGCTAGCTGACTGTAGGGATTCCAGGTTGACTTGATAAATTACTCCAAGTCCTTGGATCCCCATCCTTCAGCAGAACATCTCACTGGGCAAATACTCACACTGTACAGAGCAGGATTGGTTATTAAGGAAAAAAATTAAAAAACACAGATGGCAAAACAGTGATAGAATTTACACATAGGGAAATGGCACAGTACTTCTCTTATGGCAGCTTTAGCATGACTTTGATGATGCCTGCAAATGCAAACAACCCCCATCTTTTACCACTACATCACCGTGCTCATTGAGTAAATTCAGGCTTTGAATTAGTAAGTGGCACTCCAAGTATTTCCCTAAGGTTGATCTCCTTTTCCAAAGGACCCATTTGCTTCATTTTACCTGGAGATAAGACCATGTAGTTTGGTTTAAGGCTTGATTCACTTTCTGAAGTTAGGCAAGGATTCTCCAAACTCTACTCAACATCGCTGGATCACTTCCTTTGGCTGCCAAATTCTCATCCTTCTTTGCTGTCTCACACTTATCTACATCATTTCTTGATGTTTTTAGACCATCATCCTTCACTAGAGAATTTTGTTTGCACTTTACCCTGCAGCAACATTCTCACCAGAGAGGATTTAAAAGCATTTGAGGAACTTCAGCAGAAACCCAACAGTTCAGAAACAAGCTCATCATGACAAAATGAGTAATGTCTTCTCTAGATCTTCTCTAAAAAGATCACGACTACTGCAACCTCAAGTACAAGTGCATGTGGTTGCTTTTTATGTCTCACCAGAGAAATGGTAAGTTTTTCCTGATAAAAGATGCCTTTTTTCCTTCTCCAACAGAGGAAGAATGCTCTCAAGGTGCTCCGGAGATCAGGAATAAAACAGGTTACTCTCTTCAGTTAACTTATTAAATCTTCAAATTAATCCACATAGCTTTTCCTTTTGTCCCCAGCAGAACTACAAAGACACTGCAGGATGATTCCATCTCTGCTATAAACCCTGAAATTCTTATTATCCTACTTATCTTTTAAAGTACATGAGAACACTGTATTTCATTCCTTTACATTCCTGTAATTACACAGTATTTACATTCCTTTATTGCTTGACCTTGTCTTAATTTGTATGGGCTTTATCCCATGATTTTAGGTAGTCACTGCAGTTACTGAAGGTTGTCCAAAATTCATCAGTCATGAAAGGGTCAGCATGCCGGTGGGAGTTCCCAGGGTTTGGATGCTTGTGCATGCCATGCTCTCCATGGCAGGGTTGTGAAGCTTTACCGTAATAACAAGAATGATTAGATCCATGGTGGCATAACAATTTTCCTTGGCTTTGTTGCAGTAACAGGTTTCTAGACTCCTCTTGATGAGGAAAGATGTGGTTACTAACAGAAGAACACACTAAATTATAGACCTTCTGTGGGTGTAGCAATTTCCTACTGTTAGAGAAAAACAAAACATCCCAGTCCTACAAATCCACTGAACACTCAACTCGTTTTCCTTCCTGTTACTTTTCTTACTGAACCATTTAATGCTAGTGATTTATTAATTAGTAGTAAAGCCTGCCTGGTTTTCTCAGCAAGTGAAGTTTAGAAAGTCAAGGAATACAATATGAAGTTCCAGGATGCTGATATCGATTGCATATTTGTACCTGGATGGGAAAAAAAAGGTTTGGAAAGCTTGAGCACCTTTTAAAAATTAAAGTGCCTTTGACAAGAATGATTCGCCCTTTCTCCTCCAGTTCTACTTGGACAGAAATATTTCCAATTGACCCATCAACCAAGCCAGACAGATAAGCAACATTTCCTTTTTAAGACAGTGAACTAACAAGTGAGTCCTTTTTATAAAGTGCAGCCATTTGGAAAATGAAAATATTTCTTTCAAATGTCAATACCCATGCTGTTAAAGATCATTCTCTTTGGCAATCAAAACAATTCTTTCTTCCTCAGCTGTTTTTTCCCTTTGCAATAGATTCTTTGCAGATGCACTCCAAAGCAAATTGCCTCCATTACCAGCCAAATTATCACTGACAAAATACAAATCCAACTATTGCACACCATCGATGAACTGAATCCTCACTAAAATCAGCAAAATCTTGAAGAAAAGGATGTGCAGCATTAGGACCCACCTCTGAAAACCAATTACTGTTACATATGTATTGAAGTTC
Source organism: Illadopsis cleaveri (assembly GCA_013399915.1). NCBI lineage: Eukaryota > Metazoa > Chordata > Aves > Passeriformes > Timaliidae > Illadopsis > Illadopsis cleaveri. Next base: position 1,056,387 of record VXBB01007110.1, on the reverse strand, counting down.
TACACAATGTACTTTCCCTGCATACCACAAAATGTTCCTGGAGCACTCTATCAATCTAAGATTCCTCTCCGTGCAGAGCTGCAGATAGCAGAATGCTTACAAGATCTAGCTAACAGGCAGCACTGGCACAAAAACAAATGGGTAGAAATTAGCCAAGAGAAAGCTTTTATTTGGATTTCTAGCTCTCAGCAGGATGAGGACCTGGAACAGGCTTCCAGTACCAAAGGAGGAAAAGAATCTAATACCAGCCTGATAAACATACTGTGTAGTGCCTGTGATGGCAATGAGTGAGATTTGATATCTAGGGGGTCTCCTCCAGACTTATTTTAAGTACACAAACCACAGCATAAGTTGTCCCACTTCGAAGCAGAAGTCTTCAATTGATTAGGCTGGCACACTTAAGGCTGTATCCTCCACAGGAACCATTTATATTATTATTTCTCAAAATTTGTGGTTTTTTATTATTTATCAAAGCTACTGGTTTTGAACCATATTCCACAGGTTCACTAGAGGTGACTGTGTGCTCTTGGTACAGAATAACACGTAACCATCTCCTTGCTGGTAGGATGGAGCAGCACATGCAGAGATCTAAACATCTTTCCAGCCTTGACCACACACCATACCTTCATGCATGAGGTCCCTCACTTTTAAGTGACAAAGTATCTTAAGTCCGTCCACTCTGGAGGCAATAACAAGAGACAGCAGTGTTTGCATTCAATACTGACAGCCAGGCTCTGGTTTTCTTACTCTCCTGCCTTACAACACTTTCAGTAGTGATCACCTTGGTTTGTCTTCTCCCCTCTGGGATCCTACACACCTGGCACCTGAGTGCAGACCATCCCCTCAAATATTTTCAATGTGCAAGAGATGAGAGCAATTTGTGCCTTTGACATGCAGTGTTCCAGCCCTCACTCCAGAGCCTCAGAAGACAGGGCAGAAAGGAAGAGCAATGCAAGGACAGCTGAAATAAAGGGGAGCAGGAGAGTATCCAGAACATTAGAAACACATTTGTAGGGACAGAAATTCCACAAGTAGCTTTGAACTTGGCTGCTAAATAATTCAAACAGGCCTAGCAAAAGCCCTAATTTTGTTTCCCACTGAGCATCATTGAAACTGTCCCAGATGGTATAAAACTTGAGGGGAGGGACAAAAAGTGGGTCAGTTAAATCAGCTCTAGCTGCAATTCCACTGTACACAAACTTCCTTGGTGATGCTCTGGTACTCCTTGAGAAGTTCCTCTTGTTTTTCCCACTGATGAAGCTGTCAACCATCTCTCAAACCACAAACCTTAACAAAATATAGATATTTTTGAAGAGTCCAAATAAAAATGTATTTTATGTGGGTGCTTAGTCTATGTTTGGATAAGACCCTACTGAAGACCTGGTTTATGAAAACTGAAAATTATGTTCTCGAGGTCCTGTATTTAAACTGATTAATACTAGCATTAAAGGCAAATTAAGTCATGAATAAAGTTCACCAACTACTGAAACCATTTAAATCATATAGCAAGATCTTGTTCAGACCATCCAGTCTGATCAAATTAGCTCTATAAATGAAGTTTAAGTCACCTATACATTGAAACCAATGCAATTATGCTAACTGAACAAAGGTAGCTTTTTGTGTCAGCCTGGATTTTTCAGAAGGGATTAGAGTGGCAAAACCTTGGCTCTGCCATTTTATAATAGCCCAAATATTCTGTTGCCTCCTGGTTCACATTAGCATAATTTGTCCTATGAATAGAAGCACAAGTATTTTTTAAACTTCACTGAGCTGATTCATGCATTCTGTACTACAGAGGCTTCAGTATCTCTTAACACATGCACAAAATCTCTTTGGAAGCCTTGAGTTATGTGAAGAATGCTATAACGTACAGTGTTGTTATTGCTGTTACTGCTGAAACCAAACTCTATCACTCCCTGGCTGTCACACATCAGATTTCCCTGGGGAATGCAATTTAAGTAATTCATAGCATAGAAACAAACATCTTCTCATTTTCCTCTTTTTTACAGGACTGTAATGACCCTCTTTTATTGTTCCCAACAGATTGGAAATACCCAGCATCTGCTCAGCAGTAACAACATCAGCAGCCATATATGATTTGAAGCCAAAGCCTAAGAAAAGCACCATTCTTCTCCCTCCAAAGAGGTTTTACAAACTGTCCTTTTGCTTCCAAAGTAAAGGAATTTTACAATGACAATGACCACAACAACAGGAATGACGATTTAGCTAAGCAAAGAGGTTGGACAACAAAGAATATAATTTGCAATAAAAAAGCTTATGAGCCAGTTCTAATGGCATTTACAGAATCTCTGCTCAGGAATTCTTACACTGATGTCAATGCACGGATCCTACACTACAGATTGCCTTTAAACTAGTTTGCATATAGAGAAATACAAGTTTTAAAATACTTGATGTCATAGTTTCAGGCTACACTTTATTATCAGGTGTACTCATGAGCATGTGGCAGAAGACAACGAAGCATTCCTCTAGGAAGCTGGAGTCTTTGCAGTGTAGCAGAAAATATCATGGCAGTAATCCAAAGCTGGTACTAACATTTCACCCTCCCACTCTGGCATTTCATACAGCTGAAAGCTGGCCAAGCTGTAATTGCTGGAGCTTTCAGCAGCCGTGTCATCTAGCCACACTCACACAAAAGAGGGCAGTTAGTTCTTGTTACACAAGTCTGGGATTTCAGCTGTACAATGGGAATCGCAAGTCTGTACTCTTCCAGTGATGTCTGGAATAAATTACAAAGCCTGCCCTTTTCCTACATATACTGATTTATTGCCCAAGTTTACCTGGGAGGGAAAGACTCAGCAAAGTCATTTAGGGAATTACAATCCCTCCCTTTTATTTATGGTATTATGCCATTCCCCTATACATTTCATTCTCTCTCTCCTCCCAAACAATGCGAATATTTGGCTGAATTTTGGAAGTAACAATGAGGAGAGATGCTGCTGTATTCATTATTATTGAAATTTAAAAGCTGATGCTGCAGTTTCAAGACTTTTTTCATTTAAAACATAGATGCAATCAACAAGAGACAGCTAGAATTTGCCCAGCTTGATAAACATCAGAAAACACATTTCATAAATTAAGCTATAATCTAGATACAAGGCCCAGCTGCTGTTCCTGTAAGGAAAACTGACAATTCTCTCAACAAGGTGCAAAAGAAAGGAAACAAGAGAACAGTGTTAGCTGACAATGTAGTGCAAGCTAAGACAGCAGCCACAAGACAGCAAAGAAAGCAAACCCTTAAATGAGCAGACAAAGCTGACTGCTACCTGTCAGTACCCAAACAGCTTTACTAGAGAATGGCAGCACTTAGGAGCTAAAACCTTTATGAAACAAATAAAGGCTCAGTAAGAAATGTGTGGGTGAGGGGAAATTATGAAACCAAAACACCGATTAAGAAGCATATGAGTTTATGTAGAGTCCTGCCACACAATACTTTGACAGTAATTCAAAATGACTGCATGAAGAAAATGGAATTGATACAATTTTTTTTTTAGAGTAATGCATGTCAATTGAAGCACAGAATCTGAACAGTTTTATTGTAGGAACACTCATTGTGCACACTCAAAAACTGAATAAAAACATGGAAGGTGGAAGATACACCACCACAAGCTTTCAAGGACTAGTAATATATATCCTTTTTCATAATGTGATTTCTTGTCCAGCCACAACACTAGCAAAAGTTAAATATTTTCAAAAACCCACCAACATGGGAAAGTAAGAGGTAGAGATTTAGGAAAACAACTCTTAGGGGACCCAGGGGGAAAAGAAAAAAGCAGAGCAACATATTGTTACAAAAAGCTCCAAAAATGAGGGAAAACAGTAACACTAAATGTAGTCTAAGAACAAGAGAAAGCAGATCATGATGTAGCAGCACACAAACTAACATTCTAGAGCAGGACAAATTCCTCTGCATTACTAAAGATGTAGCTGGAACACTGTAATGAGATCCATCAGGAAAACACGAGAACACAGCAGAGAATTCCAGTAGATTACAAAAAAACTGCATCATTTAGATGAGAATATTTGCAAGCCATGAAAGAGTATCAAGAAATTGGCTATCTTTTCTTAGTTCATTACTAAGGTGAATCCATTTCCTCTAGTAGATTTTAGGAAGTCCACATGTCAGATTAACCATGACAAGTTATCCGGAGTGGTTTTTTAAAACAACTTCATTTAAAAGCAGACTTTTAAGAAGTATGCAATAAATTTGAGAAAGACCTTTCCAGCACAAAATACTTACTTTTTAAAGTTCAGCCCTTATGTTATTATATGGAATTGTTACAAGTCAACAATAGGTGGTTTATAAAATGTAGTTTTATTTAATGTTACTTTGCTGTTACAGAGGGCATAACATTTTCACAAGGCTTTTTTGGGACTACAATCAATGATTAGCAACACACAATAGTGGTCCAAACTCTCTAACAATCACTGGACAAACTTGACACCTTCTCACATGTGCACAAACCTGCATGGAAAAGTACTAAATTTTATACTTGGACATGTGAACTTCAATTGGTTTTCCCAGTCCAGTGTATTAAGAAATGACATGCACTTTCGTCTGCCAAAAAGCACTGCCTGTACTCCAGCAGTAACATGCTGCTTCTAATACATAGTAAAGTGAATACCAGAACTACAAAGGCAGGAGTGTAAGTGAATTTTTATTGGGAAGGGATATCAACTTAAACAGCAGCAACTGAAGATTAAGAGAAGCCCCTGTTTTTGAACACACAAGCTTCTGTATTACATGATACGGGAAGCAACTCAATTTGTGGTTTTCCAAACTTTAAATGCTCAGCTTGATCTGGCCCAGAACTTCCATATTCCTACTGAAACGAATACACAGTAGCATGTGAAAGTCAATTATGGAAAGGAAACCCTGCAGAATAAGAAGGGAATGTGGAGAATTAAATGCTATGTGGAACACTCTTTAGTTGCAATTAACTACATTTTCATATCTTACTGTAATACAAAACACAGTCAACTGGCAGGAACTGGTTCAGATTTGTTTTTAAATACCAGGTACACTTTAGTCCGCTACATAAGTGTTTGGAAGTTACTTATGTTTATATGAAATGAAGCTATTAATACTTTTCTACAGCAGTAACCGCACACCAGGAAGGCCAGGACAAACACAAATCAAGGAATGGAGTTTTCCCAAAGCTGCAGTGTGAAAAGACTATAAATTGATTTCCATACACATGGATGGGTTTTCTTTGCTATAGGAAATCCAAGTGGAGCTATAAGGAATGGAGACGTGTAAAAAGGTTTCTTGAGAAGGAAAGGGAGAATGACGCCCCACGTGCAGTTTAGTTTTCTGCACCTTCTGCAGCATCACATTCTTCTCCTGCACTGTCTGATGTCCATAACTAGAAAGAAAAGAAAAACAGTGTCAGCTTTCAGAAGTGCAGCTTGAATTCCAAAAAGGGACAACTACTAACTGTAAGGAAATGATAATGAATTAGACTTAAGGATGCCCACAAAGTACCAGTGCATGGCACTGCACAACCCTGGCTTCCAATACTTGCTGGGAGAGGTAACTGGACAGAGCTCCCCAAGCACAGGGCACAATGAGCTTTTCTCCTCAGGCAGAAAGGCAGAGCAGACATGTTCTCAATGGCTCCAGCTTGTGCTTAACAGTGAGCTGTGCCATCCATCCCAGGCCATTCAAAAGCCTCAACAGCATCTCCACAGGCAACTTCCATTTCAAATGCAGCAGTCTGAATCCTGCAAGTGTAGATTGCCACTTTGGTTATCAAAGCTAAGCACTTCATTCTCCTATCAACAGCCACTTTAACTGAAAGACTACTGCGAAATAATAAATGTGCTTGTAGTTTTAATACAACTTAATTGTTCCATAAGGCACTTTTCTTAAATGTTTTATCATTATAAGAACATACACAAACAGATGTTATTTTTAGTACATTGAAATTTCAGAGCTTTTGAATGAAAATCAGGACAACAAATAAAGCAAACCACACTGGATGTACACCAGGAGAAACTTTGTTTTGAGGTAATCATGAAAAAAGTTTGAGTAAGATTCCCTGACAGATCACAGATGACTGTTTTAATTCCTTGTCCAGTCTTTTACATTAGGTTGGGCCGAATGCCCCTTCTCCCCTCTACCACAAGGCCATCATACCAGGAAGAATGTGAGCTAACCAAGCTGTTATTCCAGATTACACAGTATGAAGCTGGACATCAACTTATACAACATTCAAACTAAGTTATGAAAAGGTATCATAAGTAAACAGCCCAAGTCAATGTTGTGAGTTTGCACTAGAGCAAAGTAAGGGTTTCTTTTCCATCACAAATTCAGTCTAAGCAAACACCTGGAGAACAGAACCAGATAATACATAAAAAAACAACTTACTGTTAGGTTGTCTCTAAGCAACTGCATGATGAGAGTACTGTCTTTGTATGAGTCTTCGTTCAGTGTATCAAGTTCTGCAATTGCCTCATCAAACGCCTGGAATAATTAAACCATCTTTAGACTTTCTATTAACTGATCAATAAGCAAGCAGAAGCTAAACCTATCAGAAAAGGTAGCTTAAAAAAAAGGAACATCAGAAGTTAATGACCTGCTGTATTTGAAACAAAACCATAGTAAAGCTTGCCATGCTGTTGAAAATTTAAGTCACATTGTAAATACAGCCTGCTTGTACCCCCTCCAATCCCACTAACAATATGAGCTAGGAACCCAGAAACTTCAAATAGGATAATTTCCTTCACAAACTCTAGGAAGTAATAATTCATACAGTTTTAGGCATAAACTCTTTACTAGTTTCCCTGAAGGCATACTGGGGAAAAAAAAAGGTGACTTACTGTCTTTGCCAGTGTGCAGGCAAGCTCAGGATTGTTGAGAATCTCATAATAAAATACAGAGAAGTTAAGAGCTAGACCCAAGCGAATTGGATGTGTTGGCTGCATCTCCTTCTTGCTGATATCAAATGCCTCCTGATAAGCTCCCTGTGAGTTTTCTATTGTTTCTGTAAAAGAATGACAAACAAAGTGGTTTTGGGATCGTTTAAATTTTTTTAAAGATATTTCTACCTAAACCACTCCCATAGCAAGAGACTGAACAGTGCTGTACGTAAGCCAGTTATCAGGAAACACTGCACTTACTTCAACCAAAGTAATGATTGTACAACCATCTTAAGTACAGCTGCCTCACTGACAAAACACAGGGAGCAAACTAAGCTACTAAAGAGCAAAGGTATTCAAGAAAAGATAAACACACAGAACCTGGTAAACACAAGCATCCAAGATTACTGAATTGCTTCAGTGGGTGAATTAGGTGGGGGGCAAAAAAAATAATTTGTGCATTACTTTTTCTACAGAACTCCTACTTCATTCCTTGCACAGGATGGACATGTTCATGCAAGTTATGTGTGCAGAGTAAAGAAGGCCCAATTTCTTGAGGCAGTCTGGAAGGCATGTATGGCATGTTCCAGAAAAACTGAAGGTTTGCCTCCAAAAACTGCGTGTAGACAGGTCAAGATAAAAACCCCCAATGTTGTGCCTAAAATAACTGGGACAAACACCACAGAGAAAAGAGGTTACCAGGTCAGAGAGTACTTCAGGAGTGCTACCTATAGTCTATTCCAGATTCACTTCTGATAGACAACCAAAGGGCCAACAGCCGCCCTAAACATGCTGCAGAATGCAAGGAGACTGCAGGAAAAGAAAGGTCATTGTCAGAGGTCAAGATACAACTCTGTGAGGGAGCTAGCTAGTACTGGCACTGCTCTAGCAAATGCTGGTAAAAGAGCTTGGTAAGTAAAATCTAATAAGTATTGAAAAGAGTCAAGACAGATTTGGATTCTCCAGTATTTACACAGCAATGAGTGCTAAAGAACTATCCATTTGTTGAGAACAGGTGAAAGAAGGCAAAAAGCTAGCAAATCTAGGAGATAAATTAGCTTGTAAGTACATAAAATATATTTGAAGCTGAGAAAATAAACAGAGAGTTCATGGTGGAACATCAGAAAAGCTTAAAGTCTTGAAGTTTGCAGGAATTTAAGCAGAAAAGTCTGCATGGTGATACACATAAACTAACTTCAGAGCTAAATCCCAGCAGGATCTGCTAACAAGGTTCTATCAATCAATCTCTCTTGCACTGTATTCTCTATTAGCATGTGTGGCATTTAACTGCAGTCATTTTAGCCAAGAGGAGCTGATATTTCTGTGCTTGGAAAAGCCCAGATTTGTAGCTGTTGCTTGAGACAAAGTATAAAACAGATGATCTTTGTGAAAGCCAAAGGCAAGCTTTCTCTACTACCCTTGGACTTGCTGTTGCTACTTGAATCAGATTAAAGGTTAAGAGTTTCTGAATGCAACACATTAATGCAAAGTCTTTTACTCCATTCTGTCTCTCTTCATCTTTCAACTTGAATGCTCCTACAACAGAGGGAGACTAACAAAGCCTTTACTGGAGTGACAACCAGCCCCGTCCTCCCACTGTGCACGGCAATCTGTTTCAGGAGGCCAACACTGTCAGCCCCTGCCACGCCCAACCCCAGGGGACACTCACTGCAGCATCCTCTGTGTCACAGCATTACTGCACAACTCGTTTTAGTTTCTGATGTAGAAATAGATAACTAGCTTATGCCATACCAAGAGTTTTTAACATCACAACACTATCTAGGCACATTGCAATACAGTTTTAATAATTAATTTAATACATCCACTCAATACAGAGTTAAAATCTTCCCCAGAAGAAGTTCCTGATACTTACAACTACCTATGCACCTGTTCTAACTCCTAGGAAAGGTCTGCAGTCCCCAGGATGCCCAGTATCATGAGACATTTTCCAGGCTTTTCCTGCTGCATCCAAAAGGGCAAACTAAAATTTCAGGAACAGTATTATTCCCATTAAAATCAATCATTTTAGAGTACAGCTCACACTTTTTGGCTCAAGTATCGACCTAGTAATTTTGTGGCTTCTTTATCAACACAGGTGAATACAATGAAGTCTGCTTGACAGTGAAATGGTTAAAATTTACAGATCAACAGGACTCTACCATGGAGCACAAAATGTTACAGAGTTTTGTAACCAACTTTACTTTAGCAAAGAATTACAGACAAGCAACATTAAATATATTACAATACCTCCACCTACACTGTTTTCCAGAAGATTTGAATAAGCATTATGGAGCAACTATTCAGGAATTTAGGGTAGATGACAGGAACACCAGCTAAAATTCCCTGGCATGCTTAAGGTCTAGTAAGAGTTTTGCTCTCTGTCGGTATGAAAACTGGAGATTTCTGACTGAAACACAGCTGACTCATATGAATTTGGAGTCTATTTCATTTCCTGGCCCCTCACCCATGCACCAGACCTGTGAAAGACCCAAGGTACTTACGTTTTCTGTCATCACCACAGGCAACCTCAGCGAGGTATCGGAAGTAGTCTCCCTTCATCTTCAGGTAGAATACCTTGCTCTCTGGATTAGTTGCATTAGCTATTAAATATTTGTCCAAGAGCTCCTGAAACAACAATAAAACACAAGGTGACATACTGCAAACACCACTGCAACTAAGTTCAATCTACTTCTTTCCCAGGAGTTTGGATGGACCCAAGTGTTTGCTACAAGGCTAAACAGAGTTTTAAGACATTTTAGATAAATGCACACTTATTTCAACAAACTGAGTACAGGCACAAAACCAGAGAATACATTAAGATGAACAGACAACTGGCCAATCAGGCTGCAAGTAACAAGGAAAGGCTTACTGATGTACAATTTCAGGGTCAAGTTTAGTTTCAGGATGTGCACTTATTTCAAACACATTGCAAATGAGTAAGCTTTTACTGGAAAAGCAAAAGAAGACGCAGAAAGTTTCAAAGCTACTTTTTTTTTTGCATCAATTGTGTTTATGAGACTCGTGATCAGGAATCTCCAGTCCACCTACCACAGGGAGTCAAGGATTCAAACCCATCCAGTCAGCAGCCAACCTCACCAAACTGCACCAGCTCTTCACAAGGCTCTGAAGGAACACCTGGCTCCAGCACAGCAGGGAGGCATCCTTCATATCTGCCTTGCCATTCCCAGAATGAAAAGAGCTATACAGTACTCTCCAGCACGCCCTGAGTTGCTGCAAAAATCACTCCCCCTGTTCACAGCTCCCCTACCTGATAAGCAGAAGGACAAGGAAAGGCTTGCAAGCCTCCAGCAAGAGAAGGTAAGTCTCTCTCCAAGACTGTAAGTCATCCTAAGACAGGAGTGAAGAAAGAAGAGGTACAAGATTTTCCCTTGGAGAACAGGGTAGTTCAGAGAACTGACAAGTAACAGAGCAGCTTCTGGCTGACCTTGTCTCTCAACTCCAGAGATTTTACCCAACTCATTACTACAACTACTCATGTTCTCCAGAGTTGACAAAAGATGCAAATGAGTTCTCATACACTCAAGGAAACCCTCCAATACTCAGAGAAACTTCACAGTAGGAATGTAAGTGATAAAGATCTGCATTTACTTATTTGGAAAGTAAACAGGCTGTAAAAGGAGCAGAAAGTTTCCACAAAGCTTGCAGCTGGCTAGTTAAGACTTTTGCTACAGGAACATGTACCCAAATTCACGAAGCAGCTACAAAGGAAATATTCAAGCAACTGTTAGCCTTCTGCACAAAAATCCTTAGCACTTTAATTGGGTACTAGAGCACTATAATCAACACAAGCTAATTTTAGACACAAACCTACTCTCTATGCACACCACCATACCATTATTACTTCCTTTAATGATCAATGGAAGCAGAGCAGTCCAGTTCGAAGCGTTTACTCATTCCAAGTCCATCTGAGGTTTTGGCAACTATTTTAAACTGACACTTGTAGTAGGGTACTTCCAACTGGGTTAAAAAAGCATTTTTGCATCCAAACTGTATGCGTCCCATGGATGTAACATGCAGTGCCCAGACAAGCTCCCTCAGAGATCCCCACCGAGGCAGTAAGGAAAGTACAGTCACACCTGCCTTTGATACCACCCTACAAAAAACAGCAGGAAGGCAAGATGATAGCAAGCCTGACACACCCTTGCACCTACCAAATCAGAGACAGACATTTTTAGGAGTTTCTGTAGGGCTATAAAGTCTCTGCCAAAGCCTAGACACTGGCTATTTGGCAAAGGCTTAAGTGAGGAATCTGTGTAACAGTTTAACACAGTCAAGTATGCAGGGGCTTGAGCAAACATATAGAACAGTACAGCTCACCGGTGTTATGGAAAAAGCAACAAAACTTTAGGTCTGTTTCAAAACAAGAGTTAAAAGGTAGGAGGTAGATGGGTAATACAACACCATATTAATACTGTTATTGTGCATGAATCATTCCATATTAGAATGAGTTATTCCCACTCTACAGATTTCTGCAAAGAAAAAAAACTTCACATTTTGGCTCAACGTTTTCCTGCTGCTTTTCTCATGTGACAAAGTCCATATCAGCCATGAAAGTGCAACATGACACAAACCAGTTTCAGAGTCTCAGAGACAACACAGTAACCTCAAGTCTAACATCTGAGTTTTATTTTACAAGAAACTGCCCAGAATGATGAAACATGACACACAATTCACCTGTGGTTTACAAAAATTTATGGTTCCATAAATCTGTAATGTTTGAAGTGTTACCACCAGCCTCTAAAAGCCATCCTACAGCTGGGACTGCATTAAGTGGCAGAGATTTATCCATGTGCTCAGGGTAACTGTGCTACAGTCTAAGGAGCACTGACCAGACAAGAAGTAAAGATACTGTATGGCATTTTAAACCATTTCACAAAACCTATCTTTGATTCATCTTTTAAATGCTGAAATAAAACTTTCAAGATGTTACAACTGTATCAACAAGGGAAAAATCAGGCATTTTTCTTTTATGCTCTTGAAAACATAGAAACTTACTGTGCACTTAGCACACAAAAAGTATAACCCATTTTATTACAAAATTCTGTCTTTGGAGGCAGATCTAGCACTAGAGCTGATCTGGCTTGATTATGGCTGAAAAATACTTAGCCCCTGGAATCCAATGCACACTAGAGAATGTTTACAGGAAAGCTTTAGTGTGGCTGATGTGAGTTCAATCTGAAAGCTGCATTCGCTAGAGCATCAGCGCCCACTTTTCCTTCCCCCCAGATGGGGTAGGCCACACACTTCTTCCAGGAAGATGAAAGGATTTCTCCATGCCAGCCCTACCACAAGCAAGCAGCACTGGCCTGAGTGTCAGTGCATCCTTGAAGTGCTGCCTTCATTACGCAGATCAGATAACCAGAGGCGCTGCCCAAACTTCTGAGAAACTGAGAGAAAAAGTGATGCTGAGAATGAGCTGTGGTTTTTCAGACAGCAAAGAGTGGGTTATTTCCTAGGCACTTCTCAGGTGGAGAAGCTAGTAGCCCAGCAGCTCCCACTCCCAGTTCGTCTCGAGGGCCTCCTAATGCTTACGTAACACAAGTAGGGAAGAGACCTGTGCCTTTTCCTTTGGCTAGGGTGGAACATCCTCATTCCAGACTTTACATATTCAGTTTGGTTTTTTAACAGCCTTAAATGAAACAAGATCTCATTTATGAATCACATAGGTTAGAACAGAATCCAAACAGACTCTGAGTGAAGCTGATTATTTATCAGGCCTTATGTTAATCTTCCAAATCAATAATGTATCTGGTGTACTTCATGAGCTATTCATCTTAGGATATCATCATTTCTTGGAAGGCATTTTACCCTCCCTCTCAAAGACAAAATATTGGTAGGGTAGTGAGAGCAGACCACACAGTAAGCCAAATTATTTACTTTACACTGCTATGAGTCAGAAATCTCACGATTTCCTGCATCTGTTTTCTCATTTCTCCCCACCTGGACTTTTTCACCTTTCCAGCAGGCAGAAATTAGCCAGGAATCCTTATTTTAAACATCAGCTGATATTAAGTAAAATGACTACACGCAGGCAAAGCAATGAAGCAGTCACAGAGAGCCAGAAGTTTTTGTGATTTTACCTAGGGAGAGAAAAGCACTGCCAGAGGTATGATTCTGGGAAGTAAGGCAATACAATAGACTGCCATCCATGCTGACATACAATGAATGTGCCCAGCCCTAATTAAAATACAGCTGCTACCATCACTTAAGAACTGCAGGTCTTCCCATCACCATCTAAACCAAGCCTTGAAAAACCAGCAATTATGTGCTCTGCAACATGAAACGTGCCTCAGAAGCTTCATGAAAGCCACACAATGTGAGCTGCTGATCTACCCTGATGGGGGGTGACTCTCATAACCAGGAGCAGTGTGAAGATGCAGGAATCAAAGCTCTATCCTCAGCCCAGACCCTTTGTGTCCCACTGCAGTTGCATTACAATAGGTTTGCAGTGTGGCAGTGTGGTTGGTAGCTGCTGCCTCCCCCATCCTGACATATTCCAGCAGCGTTGCTGGTCCTCCTAGAGCATGACAAGATTTCCCACTCCACTTTTCTTAAGTGCTGCTCATCCATCTCTATTTATTTCTACCTTTGCAGTGTGCTAACGCTCTTGTCATCCGAACAGCATCATATTCTCATATATGATATTCTCTTCCCCTCCTATAGAGAGAGGCTTATTTATTATAGAGATGCTGGCAACAAAGGGCTAACACTCCCTGGAAGAGGTCTGCAGCTGCCTGAAGAAGCCATGGGGAGCAGGCTGGAACCTGGCAGCAAGATACTTCTCCCTGAAAGCTGAAATTATTTTCTCTCTCCATTGGCAAACATATTCCACTACATGCCAAATGAAAGTTACATTTCAATTGCCTTTTTGGATCCTTCTCCATTCTACTGTTGTTCTTTCCCAACCATGTAAGTACCCTCCCAGTCTCTTTTCCATCTGTTTAGGTAGGCTCAAGGGCTGAACACGTGGTACTCACTGACCACTGCAATAACCTGAGCCAGAAATACTAAGTTAGTGTATCTGCTCTCATCACTTCCCCATTTTTTCAGCTTTATGAAAAGCAAGCCCTGAAGGAATGTCAGCCATACTTCACTTGAAGGTACGTCTGACACAAAGCAGCTCCCTAATAATTATTTGTGGCGTGTGCATCCCGCCAACCTCTCCTCGCAACACCCTGGCACACCTCCCCTGCAATTCATGCTCCAGTCCCACTCCACATTTGCTGTCACCTCTTTTCAGGGCAACACCCCCTTGAAAAAGCTGACATCAAAACAGAAAGTCCCACCACTCTTTCCCCATCTAAGGCTATTTTAAAAGGCAAGACTGATTGAGACATTAAGTTCAATCACAGTGTACACTAAATACTTGCTCTACTGTTTAACTACAGGGTAGGTTCAAGTGGCAGAAAAATACCACTGCAATCTGCTCTGTGCTGTTGTCTTCTCACATATCCAGCTATGAAAAATCTCAACAGCAAAGATGAATTTGGAAAAAAACCCATCTTGAATACTAAACTGACCTTTTAGCTTCCTTCAGCAGTTGTGCCATTTAGAATTGGACTTCAGTAAGAGTAGCAAATACATGAGTGTAAATCTCCTCACATATTCCAGTACCACTAGCTAGTGGATGTATTCTTCACAACCATTCAATACCAGAAGATGAGTATGAACCAGGTCAGTTCCAGAGATTATCTACTCATCACAAAGAGTTTGAGGCCAATTTTCAAAGCAGGCTAAAGACAGCATGTGCCATGTGACAGCAGGTAGCTACAGAAGTTCTCAATGTGGTAAACTCAAGTAACCCAAAACATTTACCATGTCACCATCACTCAGATGTCAACACCTATGACATGTTTGGGTCACATCACCAGCACCAAGTTATTTAATGTTATGCTATTAAAAGACTGATCTACATTGTCATTTGCATTTCTAACTGAGTACACTTTACCATTAATTTTGCTCCACTAAAAGGAAAAAAGTGAGTGTAAAAGCAACCATCAGAAACAGCAATGCTCTCCAAAAGTCTGTCCCATAAGTTAAGCTGCTGCACGGTATTCAGCAAGCAGGAGTGTGTCAATGTTCTAAATGGCTGGCACAGAATTTTCTGAATGAATTCCATGTTAGATAAAGTTTGATTTTTCAAGTCAGACTGTTTTAGCAATACCCTTGGCACCTTAAGCCTATATATCTTACTTCAAGTTGTTTAAAATACCTCATTTCAGCACCATCTCCATCTTCTGGGAATGTAATTTTAAAGGCTATTTTTAAAAGTGAACACTCTAACAGTTTGTGTGAAGTAATTAGTATTTGCAGGTTTTAGTAATTTAAAACAACGTCTTTCACCTGGCTTGAACTCATATGACAAAAAGCATCTAGAGAAAAAAATAATCCTATAGTAGCAATTTTTTTGACAGAAGAACAAACTCATAAATATCAATGATTATAACATCAAAAAAATTATATTCCTCCTCACCACATAATGGGAAAAGTTCAATTGTATGGAAAAAAAGAAAGAAGAAAAAAGAAACCAAGTTGAACTTCTGTTCAGCAGCTCTTAGCTGTCCAAGTGTTCTCAGACCTTCCAGCAGAGGAGGTGCTGTCCCTCCACAGAGTACCAATTTTTCACAGGTTTTACAGAAATTAGACTGAATTTTATTGTTGTTTCCTAGATGTTTCTTCATTTTCTGATCTGACACTGAATGTTCTCTATTTTGAGCTTTAGGTGCTTTTGGGTTTTTTGTTTTGTTGTTTATTAAGGAGCACTGAAGCTCACCAGGAGAACAGATGTCACCTGGGTAACAGCAAGTAACTGATGACAACGTTGTACAACACACTAATTGGCCAAACCTCACAGAACCAAAAAATGGCATGCAAGTGAAGAAACTGTTTCAAAATAAACCTATTTTGAGACAAGGTTCCTTAAAATTATGCACAAGCACAGAGTGCATGTCAATACCTCTTTTAGCAAGGTAACGCATCACCCTGAAACATGGATTCAACATCAGAGACCCATCCAGATAAGCACCTTCACAGGAACACCATGAAGTGTGTGGATATATAAATTCAACCAGGGCTGCAGTATGCAAAATATTTGGAAAAATTACTCAGTCTCAAGTATTTTTGATTGAAGGTCCATCCAGACCCAATATGAGAAAAAAAGACCTAGAAGCAGCATAGGGAGAAATGTGGTTTCCACCCTAACTGCAGTCAAAAAGCAAAGTTGAAGTTGGTGAGGCAGCTCAGATCAACATAATCACCTAACATAACTTAAATGTGAATTTAAACACATCAAATATTCCGAAGTCTCTGACAGCACAGTTGATTGGTGTGGGCTCAGACCTTTCAATAAGGCTTCTACTCACAAATGACTGCCTGTTTTAATCATCTAGCAGAGTGGTATTTAAGACTTCTTGACTATTTCAAGTATAATCAGTCATTCCAAAGTCCACAGTATGACTCACTGAAACCTAGGTGTTTTTTAACGTTCAGCAGTTGTTTTCTTGACAGGAAAGGGAGAGTCCCCTGCTGCAACAGTAAGATCACTTTACCTTTGACAGTGTATTTCAGCTGAACTGAGTTCTTCACCCTTCAGGATTCAAGCTCTATGCATCAACTCCTTTTGGGAGAATATGAAGTGATTTTTATACAGACCTTTCCAGACTAACAGTGTTTCAGTTTATGTATTGAGGAAAATATGTGTGCACCTTTCCAGTAATGGCCTTAAGATGACCTGACAAAGCACTGTTGAAAGCAGAGACAAATGTACCTGACATGAAAACGGAGAGGGTGACCTAATTCATCTTTTCCATTTGGTTCCATGTCTTTGTCTATATAGTTTTAAAAACTGGCAGCCAATACTTAGGATTGGTCCTGAATGAAGTATCTGGGATCCCACTTAACAAATGCACTGGAAGCCTGAGCTGCAGCACGTCTGCCCACACTATTCCCACCTGGGGTTGGGATTAATTTAGTCCAGAATTTGCACTTACTGCTTATACTTCTCCTCAAGCTAGGAAGTTCTGTGGTCCCCAGAGAACTATGTAAGCCAGGAACTAGAAGTGTATGGAAATGCAAGTTCTCCTTTCTACAGATTTTCAGACAAAATGAACAATTCAGTGAAAGTCAGAGAATTATTTATGTTTTTATGGAAGAGCCTAAAGTTTTCCAGTTTCCCCATCAAATGTAGAAATAAGTATTTAGAAAAAAAAAGTAATTCCTGTTTTCAAAAATTATAATTTTTTGATGAATTAGTGGCTATACAACACAGCCAAAAGCTTTCAGGAAAAATTCCTTGGTATCTGACATATTTATCTCAAATTGATTCTAGCATTCTTCCATGACTGCATTTTACATATTTCTAACTCCTCAAAATACTTCCAAGTGCTCTTCTCTTAGCAAACACACATTTTAGACACCAAATCCTTCTCTTCAGAATCCTGCCCATCTAAAAGTTTCTTTCAGCATCCATTCATGACATTACATAATATGACAGAATCAGACAAAAAAGTCTAAATTTTCATTTAAAAACACTTCTATGCTCTGCAGCTACAGAAGCCCCAAGGTAAGATTAAATGGCTGACTGAGGTATATCCAGAGTAACAGTGCTCAAGAGGAACAACAGCACACAGGAGTTATGTGGTGTTAAGGTACATTGGCCCTTACTCTAAGAACTCATTTTGTCTTGCTTTAGTTTTCCTCTCTCTTTGGGAGCCCATGATCAGAGGCTTGGAATCACTGAAACTCAAAATGGTAACACAACAGATGCACTTTTTTCTCACTGCATAGCGTAGCTTTGAAGAGCCTTTTGCATCATCCAACTTTATCTTGAAGGAAACCCAGCAATATATTATTTCACTCAGTCTATTAGGAGTGTGCCAGTAATTTGTTATTCCTCAAATGAGACAACCTAAAACAATGAAGTCTAACCTTAGGTCAGAAAAACTGAAGTCAACATTTCAGATAACCTGGTTACAACATCTCACAGAAAGGGAGCCATGACTTTTTGCTAAAGGCCTATTACCTACTTTTATGAAAAACAATTTCTGCTTACAAGAATTTGGAAAATGCATTCAACTTCAGAACAAAACTTCCTAAAGAAGTTTTATCCAGGAATGATGTGGCTGTCAATCAGGTAAGAGGGTATGTGGTGTATTTAGAAAAGTTATTATTAAAGCAAATGCAAATTCTTCTGTCTTCAGAGCTGAACACTACTCCTCCAGTGAATGGACCATATAAATTAAAGGAGAGAATAAACCTTTATCAATATTACAAACTGGTAAATCAAACCCTTGATTACTTTAACAAATTTAGAGAAAGGTAAAAGCAAAATCAGTTCTTAGATCTTGACATCTGATGTCTTGGTGGGTGCACAAACCACAAGATGTGAAACTTAGCACTCCAACTGTTTTGCTGCCTAAGTGCCTAGCTCACACAAACCAGGCACTGTTATATATTCAGACATACAGGATCGATTAGCAAATGACAAGCTTACAAATTAGCAGTGTGCACAGCTGAAGTGTTCTGATGTCGGTTCCAGCTTCCTGGGATGCAGAAAGGATGAGGAGGAACTTGTAAGCACTTCTCCAATAAACTTGGTGGAGTTATACTAAGTGCCACAAATGCAGTGCTCAAGAATAGTTATTACTTACCTTACCTGTTTGTGACAAAATTGGCTTCCAGTTTATTGGCAGTAAGAAAGCACAACCACAGTAACATCAAGGGGCACCAGGCCCCTCACTCTCAAAGGCCAAGAGCATAAGGCTAAATACGAAAACACTGATTAATCAGGTGTGCACCTTCACCTACCAAACTTACTAAGCATACCCATGCACTCTTACCAGCCCTTCCTCTGCTGTTTTCCTTACTACCTTCCTCTGAAAATCAGGCATCCCCCATTGCTGAAAGCAGAAAACCAAGCTGCAGTACCTGTACAGAAACTGGTACAATCTACTCCTTTAATACTGTGCTACACAACCCCAATTTGTGCAATGATAAAGAAATCAAGTGTAATAACCTTCAAACTCAAGTGTGTTCTTTCCTCATCAAGTTCTCTCTCTCTCTTATGTACAGCCTTCTGTGTTTTACTTCAAAAAGGCACCTATCACATTAGTATCCAAGGTAGTAGAAATGCTTGTGAGGCAACTGTCTAGCAGGTAAGTGTGACAGCGATTTACAAAATCTGTTAAAAGCTTCACTGCATTAGCAGAAAAACAGAAATTGTAGTTTTGTTGTCCAGTTCGACCTAGTGAGCACATCCTACTTTGTCAAGACCACCAAAGAAGTAAATGTCCTCCAAGAAATTTAATAATTCTAGACAGGGTTCAGCTGTACGGGGAGGGGGCAGCAAGCAATGACTGCATGGGATGGAAACTTCAGCTACCATCAGAATTCCTCAAACTATTTCTGGGTAGATTCTTTACAGTTCACAGTCTGTTCAAGAACCTTGGTGCATTCTTTGTTTCTGCAACAATCAGTCCCTTCTCAGAAATGATTAAGTTTTCTTTGCACAAGAGCGAGGGAGGATTCCAGCAGCAGATTCTACTGAAAGATGACACAGAAGGTAAGAGAAGGTAAAACTATGACTAAGTCAAGTTCAGATTTAAGTTTCAAGCATATTAAACTAAAAAAAAATTAAAGCATTGAGTTCCACAATTCATACCACAAATGTGTTGATGGTTGCTAGAAGTTGAGCTAAGAACACAAAGGAAAAATCTCTCTCTCCACAAATTACTTTTCATAAAAAAGATGATTTATTTCAAACTGTTCATTCAATTCACATTCACTCCACAATTTTGGACTTGTCAAGTAACATTCCCAACCTGACTTTCACGAAGTAGCCTTTCCTTTTAGTCAGTCACTTAAGAAGAGCAGTTGCTTTAACTTAAAAAAGGTTAAAAAGTAATACTTGGAACACTGTCCCAACCAGGACTGGACAACCAGCTTAAGTCCAAATGTAATATTAAGTGATTAGCATGCCTGACCTTCAAAACAAAACTACATCCTACACAGTGCCCTGTATCAAAAGACTGTATGTATTACCCTTTTACTGGGTTTCACCTCTACACCACATATATTTCTGTACAAACTCTGTTCCCTGACAATAGGAACACAGAGACAAAGAATTCACAAGACATGAAACTTTGGTAATTGTTTACATAGCAGCATGTGGCTGATACCTACTGAATCTGACAAATTTCTGCATGTGCAATAAAAAACTCAAAGATTTCACTTTTCTGTAGGCCAAAGGTAACACTAGGGAAGAAAAAGGGCAATGGTCAAAATTATCCATCATCAGACATCAGGTATTTTAGCTGACATGAGGAATCTATTCACTACTACAAGAAAATGCTAACTTCACTTTCAATGGACCCCTGAACTTGTGCTGTTGAAACAAACTGCTCTAAACATTACCTTCTAGCATGGGGATTTTTGTTCTACTCATTTTAAGTGACTACTTTTAGAACTAGATCTACAAAATGGACAATAATCAGAAGTGGACAGATTTTTTTACTCATTTTTATTAACTTTTATTGTTTCTTAATTATGTGAAGCACCAGTAGGAACAACATTGCAATCTTGGGGGGGAGGGAGGGAGGAAGGAAGGAAGGAAAGGGCAGCTGGCAAGAGCAACACACTAATACACGCTTTCAACGATTAACAGTGCAATCTCTCAGAAGATCAAAGCATCCTATCAGCCTTAAGACAGTAAAAATACAGACAATACACACCTTATAGCTCAAAACTATTTCATTGCAGGCACTGCCACAGGGTGGCAAAAAGAATCAACAGCACAAGTAATGTGACTGTTCCTTCATTTCTAAAAGTTCACAATGCCCTTGCTCATTTCTAGAGAAACAAGCCAACATGGGCCTGACAATACAATGTAAAAATGTTTGCAGAGGACACCGTGAAAACAGATATTGGGAAACAACTGAAAAGCCTCAGGTATGTAACTTTTCTAAACAAAATTTTAAAAGAATAGTAAAAAAACACTTGAACATTTCAGCTAGAGACACAAGAAATAACCATCAAGACAGTTGTTTTCAAGCCCTAATGATTTTGCATCTACATCAAGATTTAAACTGTGGAAAAATCGTTATCAAATCTCATCCCTTCTCCAAGAAGAGCTCCAACACATCAGGACCTAGAAACTGAACACATGCAAACAACCACAAAACCCCTCAAGCTGCAAGTGGAGAGCACTTCCAGGCAAGGGCTGCTATCTCCCGTGCCTTTAGATTACTGCTTTCTAAAGAACAAAGGAGCCTGAATGCAACACAAATTATAGCCATGCAAAAGGACCAAGGCTCTCAGAAAACCCACCACTTTAATCCACTTCCCCAGAAAGGTTCCAACTCAAAAGGTAACTTTTTAAAAAACCTAATGTCATTGAACAGTGGAGTGTGCATACAATTAAGCAGATCTTATACAGTACACTCCATCTTCAAAATATCCCACATCTTTTCACTAATTATATGAAAGTTGCTGCTGCATCCACCCCTTCTACATTATCTGGCACTGGTGTTGAAATCACTCAAGAGAAAGCAATAGGAACTTTGTGCTCAGAGTATATGAAACAACGTAGTTCAACTTTATCTTAAGAAAAATTAAGTTGCCAACCTGTTTCTTTATTCAAGGAGAAAAGAGTTTCAAGAACAGTTTTTTAACTATGAGTCATAAGGGATGATTCAACATTAATTCTCTACATTACCAAAGAATTAGTCAATCAATACAGGGAGTTCAGCAAAACCTCCTAGTCAACCTTGCAAATAAAACATTTGAGGAAGTTGTTTGACAGCCATACAGTTTTTCTGTTGAAGAGCCACCCTCATCTGAAAGACCAGTCATAAAATTAACATTTAAAAAGCATTCAGATCATGACTGCTTGCAAGATAGGTAGTTAAAGAATGACAGTCAAAAATCAGTAAAAACTTTATTTTTATGTATGTATCTATATACAGATATTTCAACCTAATTTTGAATGTTTGTATTCCAGTAGTGATTAAAAGTTTTTTCTCAAACCATGACCTGAAACAATGCCTTACTTATCTGGCTTGGGGCATTTTTTACAGTAAAAAAGTAATTACAGATTTCACGTTCCTGACATTTTAATTTAAAAATCAGCAGTATTTTTAATGCTAGCACAAGTATTTCTAAATGAAGATCTAGAAATATGCCATATCAGTAGTTAAAAAAAAACTTTTGAAAAAAACTGTTAGTAGTATGACTAAGAGCAGTCGCACTCCACCCAACACACCCACCCTTGCTAAATCAAATACTCCAGATGACAAGCAACCTTTGCATACTACTTGCCAGCAGTTGTTACAGTTTAGCTGCCTTCCTAGAATTAAAAAAGCATCTCTGAGATTCAGCTGAAGAGATCTGAAAAAGCTACAAGGCATTACCATAGTACTAGTACAGAAGAAATTACCATTCAAAGGAGGAGCCAAGAGCATTGTGTGGCTCAGCTTTAGGAAACCCACCCTTTGTAACGCCTGCTCATGGTGAATTCCAACCTCTCACATGCTGACTCATGGATCATAGGAGTGGCAGATGGAGGAGGAAAGAGAGGGAATCAGAAGAGAACTGCACATGGCCCTCAAAGAAAGAACAAAAAAAAAAAAAAAAAGGCTTGCAGTAGATAGCCAACACCTCCTACCAAAGGAAGGCACATCTTTGCAGCAGGTCAGGACAGGATAGGAAAAGCTCAGCTGCAGGTTTTGGTCTTCACTGCTTCCTGCAGCCTTCCAGGCCGGAAGGGGAGAGCTGCCAACAGGCCACTGCTGAGAACAGAGAAAGACTAGAGTGCACTGAAAAATTCATCTAGCACAGGAAGAGCTTGCTTTCCCTACAGCAGAGGTCTGTGCTAGCACAGCTACCAGAATACCTGCCGGCCACCATCAGAGGGGGTGGAGTAACTTCAGCAGAGACATTGTGTGAAGTGGTTCACTGCCTCTCCCCAAGGAACCACGAGCTTCTTGTCAAAATGGTACAACCAGAATGAGATTTTATGCATCACCTGCTCCAAGGCATTAGAATTGGTAAAAGGACAGAGTGAGATTAAGAAGTCTGAAGAGTGAGCTTTATATGGAGGTCCCAAGAAGTTAGTTCTGAAGAGGGAGAACTGAGTAAAGACAAAGAAGAGTGACACAAATGCTGGCACTTCATCACACAGGGCTCTAGTGAAACTCTTGTCCCAGGAAGCAGGAATCCTACAGGAGTCCCATTATTTTCAAAAAGGTGAAAGTTTCACAATTTCAATACAATGTAACTGGAGAAACAATTTTGCTCTTGAGGAAGGCATGGGCTCTTAAAATGCATTAAGGAATTAACTCAACTGATTTGTAAAGCTAATAAATATGAAAATTGTTTTCAAGAAAAGATAACTCACTTTGATTTAGAAAGAAAGAACAAACCTAGGTGGCAGCATACAAGGAAACGTATTGGTATTTTCAGCACAATCCAAAGAAGCATTCCCTTGTACATGAGCCAGAACATTTAATCAAGAAGAAAAATCAGTTACTTCCAAACCAGTCACCTGTGAATTCACATCTCCTAAACCACTCTAGGATAAATTTACCTCAAAATTGGTTTTTATTTCCTTATAGACTTGCTTCCTCCTGTTCTCACATTAGCAGTATTAGACACCAAAAAAAGAGGTAACTAAGAGGAGGAGCAAATCAACCACTGAAGATTATCTGCCACAGAATTACTACTGCATTATGCACATGCAGTTTTCTGCAGATACAATTCCCTGATCATGTAGAACAGGGTTCAGCGGCCTCCACACTGCTGGCACACACGTCTTGAGCTCCCACTACAGTGCACTACAGTTTTCTTATCAGTAGCATCTGGAATTCTGCTGCTTCCACAGAAATGTACTTCTGGGCTTTGATGCATGCTTAGGGTGTCATTCCGGTTTTTACACCTTAGCTTTACACTGCTCCAGAATTACTGCAAATTCATCTCAAAGATACCCTGAGAAGTCACCTTGCATCTAACAAAGCCAATTTCTACACGTCTCTTTCCCACCTTCAATATAGATGTCTAAGTTTGTAAAGTCAAACGTTAAAACATTCCTCAAAATGTCTCCCAAAGACCCCTTGAGAATATTTTTCTTCATGAGGAAGTAAACAAAATGCACACATGGTTTCAATGTTTTTAGTAAGTTATTAGTTGATCTGAATAAAGGGGTTTTCACATTTTCAGCTTATCTTACAAATAGGTAAGTTTACTAACCACAGCACAGAGGCTAAATTCCCTGTATCTCTGCAACTACCTGGTGAAATACTGCATATAGATCACTTCACCCAAAAACGTATCTCACATTCAAAATTGAGTATCTCAAATACCTCTACACACAGAGGGCCAATAGCACAGTGCAGCTGATCCTCCTCATCATGGTGACCCACATAAGGGTTGCAGAAGTTACTGTAGTGACTTCAGCTACCCCAGCACACTACATGATACGTCCCAGTCAAGTTCCCAACGCTTTCCCCCAGTACAGCAGCACGCTCAAATACTGCATTTTTTTTACCTTAAAACAAAATACAAGAAAAAACAAAATCCCCACTTACCAGCACCGTGGTGCAGATGGACCGGAGCTCAGACTCCACCTTCTCCCGATAGTCCTTGATAAGCTGCATCTTCTTGTCACTGGTGTCTGTCTTCTGCTCGATGCTGGAGATGACCCTCCAGGCCGAGCGCTGGCAGCCCACCACGTTCTTGTAGGCCACCGAGAGCAGGTTGCGCTCCTCGTTGGACAGCTCGGCACCTTGCTCCGTTACCGCCTTCATGCAGGTGGCCATGTCATCGTAGCGCTCGGCTTGCTCAGCCAGCTTGGCTTTCTGGATCAACTCGGTCTTATCCATGGTGGCTGGCAGTGGGACAAGGGCAGTGTAGGAGCAGAAGCAGAAGGAGCTGGAGATGTCACACTATCAACACGAGAATGGACCTCAAAACCTGACAGAAAGAAGACAGTAACCATGATGCCAAGATAAACACCACCGAACACGATCCTACGGCATCCATTTGAACCCAACAAAAAACCGAGAATTACTATGAGCCTTGCCTTCCCTTCCCCATCTACAGGTGCTTCTCCTGGAGAGACGGACTGCAATCCTGCCCTTCTATGCAAGGCTACGGGGACTCGTCCCAAGGGTCCACCCCTCGGGAAACCACGACCTAGAAACCCAGCCGAAGAAGTCACACTGGGTCGGGGCTATCCAAGGGACGGCAGCCTTCCGCCCAAGCAGTGGTAATGGCCGTTTTTCCATCAGAAAAAAGTCATCACACCGCTTTTCCCTTCGTGCCCTACGTGAGCATATTCATATGCCCTCTAACAGGGAGTCGTGGAAGGATTCCTGGTTACCACCCAGCCTGGGGCCCTCGCCCAAATCTCTGCCTCCGTGTGCTACCAGCCCTGCGGGCGAACGCCGGAGACAGGCGGGCATGAATACCGGGACTGGCGGGAAAAAATACATAATAAAAGCAGCAAGACGAGCTTGGCCCCAGAGAACACGGCAGGGGTTAAACCCCTCCAGGACCCGCCTCCCTGGGGGCGAGCGAGGCC
>VXBB01007110.1:1018352-1030344 GCA_013399915.1 Illadopsis cleaveri | reverse complement strand
CCGGGAGCGGCCGTGCGGCCCTTCCCGAGCCGGCCGGATGAAGTCCGGGTGCTGCCGCCGCCGGGTGCCGGGGGGCGGCCGGGTCTAGTACAGGCACTGCGGGGCTTCGTATTCCCCAGTACGTGTTCCCGGAGCCCCACGCGGGGGAAGGCAGCACTTCCCATAAGCAACTATCACTATATTTGCTTGTTTTCATCCTCTTGGTTTCGCCTTAATTCTCTAGTGGTCAGACCGTGCTATGGCATACAATAGTAGTGTGTTACCCACCCGCGGCCGGATAAAGGTGAGGCACATATGTAGGTCCAAAGCGTTGGCCGAGTGGATGCATGACTTGTGTGCACTCACGCTGCCTGAGCCTCAGAGGATGCGGTAAGGACACGGTGGGTCTGTGTTGTTGATCTTGCCGTACAAAATCAGGTCGAATGCAGCTGGTGTATCAGGGCTCAGGCGAGATCAGGTTCTCCAATGTCTGTGCAGTACCAGGTCTGTGCGTGAAGTGATGAGATTGCTCACCTTTGCTTTCAGCATCACCAAATATAGTCACACTGAGGAACTTCAGCATCCAGATGGGATGATGAATGCTCTGAATCAACCTCAGGATGTTACTGTCTCAACTCATAAAGCTTCTGGTGTGTGTTTGGACTAGGACTTGGAATATATATGTGGAAATTTGAGCTATGCTGCGAACAAGACACTTTTCTTTGTCATTTGAGTTTGGAAAACATTCGTTTATTAAAAAGAAATAGACCTATTGATAACACCCTTTTCAAATTTGATGAAACTCAGAAACCGCTCTGGATCTCCCCCAGAAGTTACCTCTTGATAACTTGCTACAGTTTTAGGATGCCCATTTATTCTTCCTTGTTAGTATGTTCTCATTTTCATTGATCCCTAATAATTATCTTCATTTACATGAAGCAAAGACCAAAATTGACCATTTGTGTAACAAAACCTTTTTTATTAATACCATATCTCCATCAACTAACCACTCCACTTATAAGGCATGGGTGAGTGTGTTTTATTTGAGGAAGGACAGCTGACCTAATTGAGGCTACTTCCTTCACTGATTCACCTCCGAAAAGGGGAAGATATTAAGAATTGCCTTCATGCCATTTATTTCCCGTCTCTCTCCCACCTATTGAGAGGCTGCATTAAGAAATACAGAACCAAGTTAAGAGGGAAGTGCTGGGCAGAGCAGTTTGTGTGCACAGAGCAGTGTGATGGATGCAGACTAAACTCCACGTGTGGTGCAAAGTCTGATGTGTGGTGTTCTCTGATGTGTGCAGAGCAGCTGTGTGGCCTATGTGTGTCTGGCTTCAAATCCCCTCTGTGCTCCTTGCTTTTCGGGCTTGGGTCTTGTGGGCTTACATGCCATGAGACTGCCCAGCAGTATGGATTTTAATCACATAGCCATAAACTTATTTTCCCAGAAGAACCCTATTGCTGAGTAGGAATGTTGTCCTTTGGGGAGCTTTTCTGAGAAAGGGCTTGAAGAATTTATTGTGCTTAGATTAGAAAAATGAATGTTAAGAGGAGATTTGATTTTGTCTCTTCTGAAGAAGAGTAAATGGCATGGATGTAGAATTGTTATTTAAATGTGTGTAAAATGGACATTAATGAATTTAGGCTGTGAATTAGAAGAATTGGAATTTTCAGAGCAATGAGGTCATGAGACAGTTTCCCTGTGCTGAGCACAGGGAGCCCATCCACTTAGAAAGCAGATGAGTTTGTAAAAGTGCTTATGTGATGTAGTTGCCTGGGGTAGCAGGAGAGTAAGCTCCAGAAGCTTTCCAATTCTGTGTTTCTTTTATTGCTTATTCCACATTCTTATACATGCTTAATCCATGTATACTTTAATGTACAGTTTACTGCATAACATTGTCCTTTATTGAATTAAAAAAAACCTAATTTCCTGTAGAGCATTTCAGGAGTGCTATAATCTTGCTGACCATTAATGACTTTTCCCTTGTCACCACTATGAAATGGTCGGCATTATTTTGTCTTGTGTGCAGGAAATTAAAAATATCCACACTTCTGGTTACCTATATGAAGAAATTTAAGACCCTAATTTCCCAAGTGGTAAATACTGTATCAAAGACCTTCATTTCCAGGGTGGTAAATGTTTTATTCTACTTAGCATGTACAGAAAGTCCACCTCCCACTGGCTTCAGATGCACCTACTCACGTTCAGCATCTTAGCAGCTCACACCACAAATTACTCAATTGGAGTGTGGGAGAAAAAATGAGAAATATATATAATGCAAATTCCTCAGACTTACATGTGAACTTTACAACAGAGTTAGAAGACAGTTTTCTAGAGCCTCTGTTATTTGCTATAAGAATCTTCTTGCTTTTCTCCAGCAGAACCATCCCCCTCCATCACATGCTTTCCATTTCTACAGCAAAGGAGATTGAGATGGTCCTACAGGCAGGAGCTTCCTTCCTTCTGTCTATACAACAAGTACACCGCAGGTCAAAGTGGCATCTCACAAAGCAAACATATAGCACTGTCAGTGAAGGTAAACACATAAACAAAGAACCTCCAAAAGCAGACTTCGTCATTGGGTTTACCCAGACTACCAATGAACAACAGTTTGAGTGAGCTCTTTGGGTATGCAGCATGCTCCTGAACTATCCAAATAGTCCTGTCATGGGTAGCAGTAGAAAAACTTACTCATTTTGTGTCCTGCCTTGAGTGGGATGGAAATTCTTTGCAACTAGTCTCGTGTCTGTTCACTTAATGGCAAGAGAACATATTTTATGTTTATTAAGGCCCTGTGTTCTGCTGGTTAAGGACTATTCTCTTTTGCCCCCATACTCCTCCTGTAATCTTTTCCTTATTATCAGTCCCTTAATTTACACTGCTATCCCATCTCATCCCTTCTGATTCCTGCCTTCTGCTCAGCTCTTGCCTGTATACTTGTTCTCCTTTCTTTCAATCTTTCTGTGTCTGTACCCTCTGCCCTTCTTTTGTGTTCCAACTTTTACTGAAACTTCTGAGAAGAGAAGATTTGCTTAGGAGGCCTGGACATTTAGCAGTCTTATATGACAGCTGGAGTTGAGGAAATTCTGCAGGCAATTTTTAAGATGTCAGCTGATCGTATTAAAATTTAGTTTTCTCTTTATGTTTTCCATGTTTGGTTAGTTTTCCATGAAACCAGCATAAGGCTAAACTTCCATCTGGCCAACTTCTTGGAGAGATTAAAGGCACCACTCTGCTGGTTGCAGGTGTTGGAATTCTTCAATAATCAAATTGTAATAAAGTGTGTCATCCTGGACAAAACTGGAATTCCCTCTGATTTTCTCTATAAGAAACAGCTAAACCATTCTAGCTAAAAAAAGAAAAACATTCTAACTGCATTCATATGGACTGATGTGTATTTAAGCCTTTGGAGAGGAAGTAAACCAGTGGTGATGACTCTTCTAGATAAATTTACTTAAATTTATCTTGCACTTGGTTGGGGGACTTAGGAAGGAAAGGATAAGATCTCTTGTTACCCTTGTATCTTTTGCGCATAACTTAAAGGTGCTAGAGGGTGGCACAAGTGCTCTTACATTAAAAATAGAAAGTCACCTGTGTAAGAGGCTAAAACATCATCAGAGTCCAGTTAAGTGACAAATAAATGTGAGTCAGTGGGGTCAAGCTCTTTAAACATTAGCCTGATTCCATATTGCGTCTGTACTGTGAGGAGGCCACAGGACTTCTTAAATTTTTGAAATACTTGCATGGTTTGCTCATTACTGGTATAAACTAATTTCTCCAGAGGACAAGCCTCTGAAGATGCTGATGAATGTGTAGCTAATGGTGGGTGCTGTTTTTATGCAAATAGTTTTCTTCTGCTGCGAGAAGAGGGATCAAGGAATACTTGGGTTAGGAAGGCAACTGTTAGCGTGGGAGGGTGATACTGAACCTCAGTTTTGTTGCTGAGTGCCAATTGTCTGGTTTAAGTGGCTTCAGGATAAGTGTATCTCCATGCTGGCAGTAGTTTGGTTGCTGCTTGTAAAGGATGGTATTGATTAATATTGCTATCTGCTGCAAGGTAAATGCTGCTGTAGTCTGATGTGCTGAGGCAGCTACTGATCATGGTTGATAGGAGTGCCTCAGCCTTTGTCTGGCACTCTTTCTTCCCTCCTACCATTTCAGTATTTGATGTTAGATTCCATGCCTCTTTTTGGGAGGTGCAGTATGTATAATCTTATCAAACATGACAGGGTTTCTCTGCATCCATCCCTCTGGGGAACAGAGTCAAGCCTGTCACCTCACCTGGGTGAGCCATCTCCCTTCCTTAGAGAGCTTTCCTTTTCTCCTGATGGCCTGGGAGGGAGGATGCTGGCTGCACAGAACCATTCCCTTTTTTTGTGCTGGTGGCATTAAAATGCAGGTTTGTCTGTTTTGGTCCTAAGAAGGTCCAGTGGATCTCTTGTGAAGTAGATCCAAAGCCCTGGGACCTCACTGTGCTGCAACTGCTAAGAGACATGTGTGGTGGAGTCCCATATGGGATTCCTCTCCAGGAGTACCCTGCACTGGTCTAGCTGGACATAAATCTTTTACAGATATTCCTTGGGCCTCTCTTTTATTTTCACTGGCTCTGTCTTACAAGTGTGACTTTCGAGTGGGAGGACAGGAGCCAGCTGGAGTTCATGGTATCCCTCAAAGTTGAGGTGTGTGCTTTTTTTGTGGAAATGAAGCAAATAGCCTTTTAAAGGCTTTTGTTCCATTGCATACAACTTGCTCTGCTAAATGTTAATAAAAGGCCCCCTTTTGCATGAAAAAACATGACTGGAAAAAGTCACTCAGATTGTCAAGTAAATTTTATCGTCCTATTTGGAGGGAACAGGAGGGCTCCTAGAATTAAGACAAATGTAGCTAATGTCCTTTTAATGGTGATTTGATTATTCTTTCATTGCAAGTAACTAGTTCCCTTTTCTAATTATATGTCTTGCTTTTATCTAAGAAAAATTACCCGGTTTATGGGAGTGGACTATTAAAATTGCTCATCCATTAACAGTTTATTGTGGTGCTATGAGATTGCTGGTTTCAGAAAATATCTGTATTGCAATAGATTTGTATAGATTTTTGGTTCTTCTGCCATTTTGCAAATGGTCATGACAAATGAGAAAGCAGGTAGTGAGGGTGGATGCGCGAGGCAAAAACCATATGGAGATGTCAGAGAGCACAAGCACTGCACACATTTAGTGTGCCTTTTGGGGGGTGAGAAGTATTGGAAGGGAAAGGGGCACTAGGGAATAAGACCAAAATGCATAAAGGTGCACTGGTACTTGGAAAGGCTTCACGTTTAATAAATATTTATCAAATTCTGGGAGAGCTCTGTGTGTGTTTGACCTCTGCACTTCTTGGTTTTGCTCTCCCTCTTCTTCTCTTTCCCTTGCAACTGCCATATGAGCATATTACTCAAATGGGAGAAAGGACATCAGTCAACCAAGTGACACAGTGGGGACAGGAGAGGGGACATTAGAGGTGTAGTTGGGAGCATGATTTGAGAAAGCCATGGGTCTTGCAGCAGATTACTGCAGGGAAGTCAATGCAGGCCACTCTTGTTAGTTTTGTGATGGTCTAGGGATGCTAGCAGGCAAAGCTGGTCCAGAGAGGTAATATCTCTTACTGTATCAATTAACAGTTTGAAAAATAGGCAAGCATTTGGTCTGAAAGTACTAGTGTCGTTTCTCTGTATAATCTAAATGTACTTTTTTGTTCTGTGTCATATAATATTAAGACTGATGGGTGTCTGAAGGTCAAGTGTTCATCTATACAGGTAAACTGGTAAAGGGATTGTGAGTAGTTATACCTGTAAACTATAAGTAAGCTGGGGTAATTCTTTACATGGAAATTCCATTCTATAAAGAAAGCCACTTTTATTCTGACATGCTAGTGCATGCCAGGGGAGCAATGACAACAAACTACGATTATCAGACTATTCCTAGTGTAGAGCAGCCATAAGAATAAAGTGAGGAAGGGGAGAAGACAAAAAAGATAGAGATGCAAAGAAGGCAGTCAAGTGGTTAAACAGAGATACTTGTGGGAAGATGTAATATAACTATCCTTCCTTATCTGAGTTTTACAAACTGAAATTAATTGTGTAGTAGCCCTCAGAAATTTGTTCAAAGCTGAAATATTCTGGTTTTGAAGAGTTCATGCTCTTCCATCAGCTCAATGTGGCACTAGCATGTGCATCTCTTGAATTTTTCCATACAATTTCTAATGACAAGGTTCTTGCTTATGAGTTTAATGAGGACTCAGCACTGTCTTTTGTACACAAAGATCAGAAGTCTGAGGACTATGAAAAACACATGTTAAATTTCTCACTACTCATTATTATATATTTGGTACACTATTAATAGTGATTTATATGTAGAATAAAATAATTCTTCAGTGGAAGAAGGGCATAGCATATGAATATATATACATATTTTAGGCTGAAATCCCCTTTGACAAGCCAAGAACAGGGTCCTATTCATACATCTTTAGTAAGTGAATTAATTTTGGCAGTTAACATACTGCATCTCTGCTTTACTGAAATATTTTATCACTGTTGTATTTGTCTGCCATCATTATAGGCAAGCTGCTTAATGATGGCTGTGGTAATGCAAATTGTATCACTTAATTACTTGCATTAATGTTGTAGGAAGTTTCAGGTACATGGAGTGAGTGTCCATGGAGCGACAAGCAAGGAAAAAACTTCAGACTAGGGAAAGGAGTGTCTAAGTGTGGTGTTGCCTCGTGCATTGGTGGGTTGAGCTTCCCAGTGGAAGGTTTTGCCTTCTGGAAAAAACAACTGAGAGATGCAACTTCCCTTTCCCTATTTTCATGTTCTACTGCGAATGAGAGAGCAGAGCTTTCTGTTGAGGTGAAGAGCTATACTGACAACATATAGCCCCAAAAAGAGCACAGTAACATGCTGATGTTGGCTGTGTTGGCAGATAAAGCCATTTCTGCAGCAGGAGTTACACTTCGAAACAGGGAGATTCAGATGCAGTCCTGGATTTTTTTTCAGGTGGAGGGAAATATTCCATATTTCTGATGCAATTGTTTTATTGTTACTCTTGGCACACAGCCATTTAATTCGTTTGAAGGAACAGTAGTTGCAGGGCATGATAAGTAGGGTAATTGTCATCGAGAGTCATTTAGTGTTTGCTTTTACAGAGCACAAGCTCCTTTTGATTCACTTTAAAAGGATAAGGCCTGATTTTTGTCTGGTGTAAATCAGAGAAAAATGCTGTCTGTTTCCAATGTGTGTCTTTTGTATTTAACTAATTCCTTGAAGATTTTTATTGTAAGCCCATTGTAGGATTTGTACATTCTCATTTAGTCTGTCCTTACTTTTGAAATTCTTCAGTTATACCTCTGTGGACTCTTTATGTTTCTCATATATCTCTGTGATGGGAGACTTGGTACTGGACACTGCTTGCAAGGTGAGACTCTTGGTTTAGACAGTGGTTTAATGCTTTCAGGACTTTTCTCAGTATGATTCTTCCTGATATTCTGTCAACTTTATAAAATGACTCTGAACATTGTGCAAATGTTCTTATTTTGCCGACCACATCAATACTTAAATCATTTTGCCTAGACTATACTTGATAACGTGGCATTTCCTCTGTTTCCTGTTGTCCATTCAACCAGCATTTGTTAGGTCTGTATGAAGGTTTTTCACAACCTTGTCTCAGAGTTCTGTTTTGACTGTCAGATAACATTGTGTCACTTGTAAATTTGCCCTGTTCACAGTCTTTTCCAGGTCGTTAGTCAAGACATTGAGCAGTAGCCTATATCTTTAGGCACCGTGCAGTTTATCTTTAGCCTGAGTGAAAAGTAAAACCTGTATTCCTACCTTTTTGCTTGCATCAGTGACAATGGCAGAGCTTGAGGCATCTGAGAAGGTGGCCAAACAAATCTTGTCCCTGTAGACTTTAGCATTGTTTGAAGTTTGAAGTTTGAACCAGTTTGGATAAAAAAAATATGCTGTGAGCAGCTGTGGTGGCATCAGAGTCTCAGAGTGGTTCCAAGAAACTTGTAGATGTTGAAGGAGTGGAGCCCACAGATGAGTATTTCCTACAGCCTCAGAGCCAAGCACTTGTTATCTGGGGTCAAACCACCCTAGACTGCCCTGGCTGGCAGCTGATGCTGTGGGTGGCAGTGAAGAGTGGGCAGAGGCAATGGGTGTGTGTTGGGCCCTCTGCCTGTGCCCTGGAGACTCCATTGCACTGGGATCCATGTAGGCATTCTACGTTTTTCCCTCTTCCTTCCACAGGTCTTTCTAATCATTACTGGAGAGATGTATTTCTGTACACAGCTTGTCAGTCATGTGCAGGAGGTAGTGTGGAAGTCCACAATCCCTGGAAACTCTGCTTTCTTTGCTATGTTATATTCCCAAAGCTTCAACATAGGAATATTTAGTCCTGGCACCTTTTACATTCCCAAATGATTCCCTGGCTCCAACTCAGCTGTGGGCTTTGCACTCTTCTCATGTTGCTGAATTATTGATGCTGCTTCATTGCAAAAGAGCTCCTTAATGCCCATGTTGCAGTACAAGAGCTTGATATGAGACATTCCCTTCTCATCCCCCAGACAGACACAGGCAACTTGCAGAGGGAAGGGGTTGGGGTAAGGGAGGAGAGAATATATAAGCAGATGGGGAAAAATGGGATCAAATATCAAAACACCAGCATAGGAGCCCCAGCTGAGAAATCAGAACAAAAAAACGTGTTTCATTAGTTGGAAGGAGATGGCTACGTCTAATCCAATTTGGCAAGGAAGATCCACATTAGTTTTCCACATTTTGCTAAGGCAGCTTCTGAGGGAGTTGTTCCTGCAGGCCTGTCTCCCCTCTCAGGTTTGCCTTTAATTATGAACAGCAGAAGTATGCTGGGGGAAGGCAGTACAGGGGATGTTGAAAGGTTCTGTGCTTGTTCATGAATCATGAGAACAAATTCTGTGCACATTTCAAGGCAGGAGCATGTCTGGTTGTCTGGTTGCCTACATCTGCCTCAAATCCTTCAATCCTACCTTACAATTCACTCATGCTGCTGGTGCAAGTGCAGCCTAAACCTAAATGCTTTTCCCTTTGTATCTACCTCCTTCCCTCCACCAAAACAGCCTCTTGAGCAGCTCCTCTTGGGCCTGAATTTGTCTTTGTTAAACAAAAACAACCCCCAGTTCCTTAGAATATCCCAGCAAGATCCCATTAAGACTTTTGGTACTGCACATTAAGTTTTTTACTGGTGAAATTAACTCATACCTTTGGCATCAAACTTTGGTTTTTCAGCCCTGCATCACATTAGCAAGGGATGATTGTGCTTAGCTAGAAATATAAGGTGCTCCTAGTTGGCTGCTAAATTAAGGGCTTCTAAGTTTTTAGCAGAAATTCCAGTGTTCATTCCTAAAAACATCACTTTATACTCCATAATCTTCAGTTTTAGTCTGTCTGTTTTACTCTTAGCCTACCTGTGCAACACTCTGATCTTCCTCTGCACTGACACAGCCTTTGAATCTTGTGATATGCTCTTGTTTCATTAGCATGTTTTCATTTTCTTGTGCCAAGGTTGTTAATGAAAGTATCAAATAAGATCAGTTCCAAGGTCCCAAGCTTGAAGAAGCTTTAATTTGCTGTGCAGGGTACATTTTGTAGATAAACAAAGGACACAGCACAGATCCTCATGGGAGCAAATCAGGCTAATCTTGATGTCTTCTGTAGAGTTATTCTGCTTATTCAGAAGATGCTGCTTCATTTCAGTCTTCTGTCCTGCACACAGGTAGCAAAACAGTCCTTTATCCTATGGCCTGGGTAGCCTTATAAGGACTATGAAAATACGATTTGGATGAATCATGATTGGATGGACAGCACTGTTGAGGTGGAAGTAGGACAGAAATACTCTCGCAGTGACTTTGTAAGGGAAAAACAAGCAAGGGAGTATTGTACAGATGTGGGAAAAGCCAAAAGCCCTGAATAGACAGATGAGAAACTTCACAGAAATGCTGTGTGTTCTTGGGGCCATCAAGTCAGAAATGCATTGTGCTCCTGGCATGGCTCAAATAGCCACTTGTGAACTAGATACATCTTTATATAAACCACCAGTCAAGCATATTGCATATCTTCTTGTGTATGGAATACTATTGTCATGATTCATGTGTACTTTTTACCTTATTTTATGTGCAGAATTAATTGCACTTTCTGTGGAAAGGAAATATATTTTCAGTGGTTTTTTTTTTTTAAATCAAATATCAGGAAGCACAGAGTAAACACTAAGCAAAACCACATTACTAAGCATCTGAAAAGGAGTTAGCAGTATTAAAACCATGGGCTTCAGAAAAGTTATCTGCTCCTCCAGATAGGATGCCCCAAAGCTGTTTTGCTATAGGGTATCAGCTCTTTTCCCACACTCTTCCGTCTCTCTTCTCTTTATCACACTGATGATCTGGGGACACGCAAAGGAGAAAACCAAGAAATTACTTTCCAATTTACAGACATTAACCCAGTGCTGTTGTCCTTTAGGCTTTTCCTCAGGTTTAGGTCCTCTTTCTCACAGACTCTGTCCAGATCTAAACAAATCTGAAGTTACAAGGATTTCATCTTTCCAAATTTTTCCTTGTCCCCTGAGCCTAAAGGCAGTTGTCTAAAGGCAGTACTTTTCTGGTAACTCAAGGAGAAATTTATTAAACATGGCATGGATTCCTAGATATCCAGAGAAAGGGCAGAGGATAGAAGGCTGAGAGAGGCTTCAGGACTTGTGCATGTCTCCATTAGGAGGGTTGATGGCTGCTTTTGTTATGGAGTAGCAAAGTGAATGAGAGGCATATTAGTAAGTGGACACAGCTCACTATCAAACTTGTTGCAAGCAGGCAAAACTGGATTTTTAAAAATGAGGATAAGGAGAGAGAAGGAAAAATACATCATATTCCTCCAGAGCACTAGGCCCAGACTAGGCACAAACACACTCCCTCCCAGTTTGAGCACCACCAGAGAGCTGTGTCAATGAACAGTCTTCATGCTAAGGGACAGCACTACTTTTAGTATAAGTTCATATAATTGCAGCAGTTCAGTGTGAAGTACACTGCAAAACTATAGGAAAGCTGCAGAGAATTCCCTACAGCAACTCTCAGAATTGCTTTCCTTTAGCAAGTGTCTGAATAGCCTGACCTCAGTGATTTCCCTCATAATAATGACTTATGCTGGCTCAAAACTGAGGGTACTAATTGAACTTAAGGCAGCAACACATCTCTAGAAGTTTTCTTCCTCTGTTTACAGTAAGCATTTTTAGAATAAAAGAACTTTACCTTCCAACTGTTGTGGTTTTCCTTTAGCTGTGAATTTTTTTTTGACTGGTGTAATAATGCCCTATCACTTGGGCAGTCAGCTCAATGGAGGAGGAGGCAACAAGTTTCATCAACAATCTAGACAAGGGGATTGAGTGCACCCTCAGTTCAAAGATGACACCCAGCTGGGTGGGAGTGTGGATCTGCTGGAGGGCAGGAAGGCTCTGCAGAGGGATCTAGACAGGCTGGTTCAATAGGCTGAGGCCTGTGGTATGAGGGTCAACAAGATGAAATGCTGGCTCCTACACTTGGTCCCAACAACTCTGTGCAGTGCTCCAGGCTGGAGGCAGAATGGCTGGAAAGGTTCTCTAGTGAAAAGGACCTAGGGGTGTTGGTTGGGAGCAGCTGAACATGGGCCAGAGTGTGCCCAGGTGGCCAAGAAGACCAGTGACATCCTGGCCTTTATCAGGAATAGTGCCATGGGACACCTTCCACTACACCAGATTAATCAAAGCCCTTTCCATCCTGGCCTTGAGCACTTTCAGGGATGAGACATCCACAGCTTCTCTGAACAACCTGTTCCTGTGCTTCATCCTTTGGAATTGTACCTTCCCCAGTCTACAAGGTAGAGCACCAGAGCACAGTCAGGTCTTGGTAACAATATACTTTAATAGCTGTTACCCTGGTACCATCGTACCATCCGTACCATCCTTGAAGTCTTGCTCT
>VXBB01007110.1:908115-1018283 GCA_013399915.1 Illadopsis cleaveri | reverse complement strand
TTTTTTTTTTTTTTCTTTTCGTGTCACAGTCAGGGTCCTAACTATCCCTCTCTATCATTCCTCTGCTTTTCTTCCTTCACTAAGCAGTTGCTAGAGATTTGGCCAAGAGGCAAAAGGTCATCAGTTCCAGATTTCAGTGTGGGATTGTGGTGATAAATCAGCATGCCACCAGCTAGAATACTGAAGACCAGCACTTCGCTCTTTGCCAAAATGCTAGAAAGCAGGTAATGGCTGCAGCAAAACCCAGGTATCTGGCAAAATGTGTTGGGATATCAGTAGAAGAATATGGGACGTTTTCAGAAGAAGGATCCACTTCCTGTCACCCTGAAAGGGTTAGGCTCCTCCAACAGGTTACTAAATCTGCCTGCAAAATGGGTTTAAATCTTTGCCAGTTTGCAGTAAAAATCATGAACTGCAGGAGCAAGCCTAGTTAACATTATTCTACAAACTCTCTTACAAGAATCCATGGATATGGCAAGGATGACGTTCTTTCTTCAGCGCCATTGATCTCTCTCGTTTCAAAAGGCCAAAAGGGAGGTGGAAAAACTCATGACTCCTTGACTTGAGATACACCTGATTGTGCAGTATTGCCCTTTCCATTCCTATATTAGTGTTTTAGCTGTAGTTCCACAGTAGTTCCACAGTTGTACCAGTCCTTAGGTTGAAGCAGATCTCTGAGTGCCCTGGAGTAGGAATTGCCATTCCCAGCAGGACATGGGTATCATTGTTTATTGTGTACTAAGTGTTCATCTCAGTGCTGTTAAACTCAAAGCAAGTTTGTGATCTGCACTGTACATAACTCCTGTCACTCTGACACCCATCTAGCTGGAGTCAGGCATGGAAAGGAAAAGACAAAAATCACTCTCCTGGGTCATCCCTTACAGTAGGATATCACTCCTTTTCCATTTCACCACATTCTTCACATTCTTTCACAGTCAGGGTTCGGTCTGAAGGAGAACCAGCCAGATCACTAGACTACTGCACAGCCACCAGCTTGAGGCACAGGGATAAATGTTAGTGAATGTTCACCTGCAGGAGAACAGGGAGTGTGGCTCATGGAGCATCTTGCTCTTTCCACTGAAGGATTAGGAATCTCTTTCTACAAGCAAAGGGAACAAATACCCTCTGTTCAACTCTATCCCCTTTCAGGGATGGGGAGAGGAAAGGTTCCCTTCCCTTGGTGAAGAAGTCAGGACCAGCAGCAGCACTGGTCCCTGAACTCAGGGCATCATATTGTCTACCTTTCTGTGTGAATTTTACCATTCATGTTTCCCCAAATCTGGACAGACACTTCCTGGCATACTTCCAGAAGGACAGACAAGATACACTAAAGACAGTGTGCCTTGTTTGTACAGCAATTAGCTCATCCCCATTTTGATTGCAAGCTTTCACTGCCAAATACTTGGGAGAAGTTTAGTTCCTATGATATTGCATGTATACATCTGCCAGGATGGATCTGCTCTGAATGATGTTTGCTTTCTTCAAGCATTTGTCCTTTGAAGCATTGTCCAAAGCAGACACTTCCTTTGTAATGCTTGGCAAAAGATGGCTTGAGGAACCACTCCAACCTTCTTCAAGCCAGCTGCTGAGCTGAAAGGAGGAATATGGCCACAACAGTGCATTCCATTGTTGAAGAAAATAAAGATGGAAGTGTTGCTTTTTTCCTGCTCAAAGAAAGTGAAGTGAAACAGGTGCCTTGCAGCTTTTGGTATCAAACTAATTGAATGGAAAAATTAGGGCCATAAAGTAATCTGGACTTTATAGCTGAAATCTGATCTCTGTCAAAGCATTTCAAGGATGTGCATCATGCCTGTAAAGGGCATTATAATTATAGCAACGGAACTTGCACTCTAATTTGTGCTGCCCTTACCACAAAGTACCCTGACAATTCTCCTTCTGTTGTCATTCTGCATCCTGAGAGATGGTGAGCCCCCATTAAAGCTTGAAGTCTGATGGTGGAAGTGTGTCTGCCTGACCCAGGTGTGTCAGTGAGTTGTTAAGAGGATGTAAACAATTTAAAGGCCATAACCTGGAGTCCTGTATGTTTTCAAGCAATGCCTGGGCAACAGGCAGTGATGCCCTGCCTACAGTACCTTTGTGAAGCTCCTATCACTTTGTCATCATGCCTGTACTTGGTGTATCAGGGCAGTACCCCAGTAGGTATGAGGTTACTGCTGTATTGAGTTCTGCCCATGCCTCCATCTCAGCACTTTCCAGAGGTACAGGGGCTGGGGAGGACATCAGGATCTTTCTAAGAAAGAAGCATTTGGAGCATAATGCAGCATTTCACTTGTGCAGCCAGGAAAGCTTTGCTCACCCGTAGTAGCTGTAGATACAGGAGAGAGGCTGTTGGACACAGCCCCTGCTCCCATCATCTTCCACTGCCTGGATGTCACTTATTTGCTGCTAAAACCTCCTCCCCACATTTCTCTCATAGAGTTTTTCAGGCTTTGTCTGATTCATGAAATAGATCTAATCCCTGCTAATCCCTAATCTCGCCTAATCTAATCAAGCACTGCTTAAGAGCTTGTTAAAATTGAACATTAACATCTAAGTAATAATCCAACACTCGAAATAATTTCATTCCTTTTGCACTTAATGCAACATCTTGCTTTTGTTTAATGCCACTTCCTCTCCCATTTTAGGGGGTTTTGTGTATGCCTACACAATATTTAACTCTATAACACATCATTTTACCTGAAATCATTAAGAAACCTGAAGCACTCGTTGAGACTTAGGACTGAAACACTGCTCAGCTCAGTTTAGAAGTTCAGCTTTCACCCACAGATCTAAGGTTCCTAAATGATACAACCACCTCAGTTATGAAAAAAAAAAAAAAAAGGAGATTGTATTAACAGATTTCTTGCAGCTTAGAGTATTAATTCTCTATCAATTAACTCAAAAGCATCATTAAAGGCTGTGGGAGCTGGACACTTACTCAGGTGCACTGGCTGATGCCTGGTGGTAAAGCCAAGCCAATCCAAGCCTAGC
Source organism: Illadopsis cleaveri (assembly GCA_013399915.1). Taxonomy (NCBI): domain Eukaryota; kingdom Metazoa; phylum Chordata; class Aves; order Passeriformes; family Timaliidae; genus Illadopsis; species Illadopsis cleaveri. The sequence continues at coordinate 1,015,292 of VXBB01007110.1, read as the reverse complement.
CAAGCTACAAGAAAAGCACACTTCACTCTTCAGATCATTTTAGCAGGTCGTTTCCTAGGGCATAGCTTGTTGTTTACAACAAAGGAAATATTACAACTAAAACACGGTCCCCAGGGGGCACTTCCCTGTCTCCGTTAACCAGAGGAAACAAGACACACCTTCCATGTGACCTGAGAAACTGCTTTCTATCGTGCCAAATGGACCTGAGGTAGGCAGGGATGCCAAAACCATCTCTAGGCTGCTGTCTTATAAAACTCTGCAGCAGTTAGTGCATGTCAGCTCTGGGAGACAGAGATGTAAAATGCATTGCAATGCTTTTGAAGATTCCACCAGAACCCTCGTCTAACCGAAAGGTCATGTATTGCTGTGATGTGTCCTGTAATAAGAGAAGTAATCCTTCTTCTTAATGAGTTGAGAGCAGCACTGCATGCTGATATAGGGATACACTTCCCTGTTTATATTGTGGATTGTTTCCCACCACTTGCAAACTAGAGCTGTGCTTCATGAAAATGCTGCACAAGCACTTAAAACACTTTGGCTCTTGCTAGCAGCCAGGGCTGATATCATCTTGTGAGTGGTTCTCAGAAGTCTGCAGGAGCTATTTTCAATGGGACAGCAGATCTCTCTGTTCCTCTGGATTATAAATTGTGTCTTTGGGTTGATCTTCATATTCAGAGTTGTGTTACTGAAAAAGTCAATATTTTATCAGGTAGTTGTCTGCATCTCAATTTTGAGGACAGCTGATGTCCTCAGAAGTACTGAGCACTCATGATTCCTAGGTTTCTGGCAGCTCACTTATGAGTTTCAATGTATATATTTAACAATAATATCCTGCATTTGTTACGCAAGCCATGAAATATTTTTTAAGATGGGTCTTTTGTTAACAATAGGTCAAGTTAAGTTGCAGTGCTTTTTACAACATGGATTTTATTAAGAACTTTTGATAAATGCTAAACAGTGGGAAGGAAGGGAATATTTTCCGTCCCTTCCATGATCATCACCTCACTATCAGGCTTGTGAGTATACTACAGGGGAATTCTACCTTGACTTCAGGAGGCTGCAGGATCCCACTGCTTGCAGCAAGGCTCTGAGCAAGATCCTCAGGCCAGGCCACAGAACTCTTACCTAAAGAAAACATTAAAAATGTTCCAATTAAAATACTCCTGCAGAATGATGCCCAGCTCTAATCAGCAGAGGACAGCAAAACAAGAAAAACCAGTAAAAGGCTGAGAAGGATTCTCCAGAGGTGGTGGTTTAAAATCTGCCCTTATATAACTTGTTGAAGTCACCAAATATGAACCTGGGGCAGCAAACTCATTCAAATTTTTATTCTATAAATAGTTTCCTCTCTCCAGTGGCAGGAATCTAAGATTTAATAGTGGTTTGGCAGTTTGCAGAGAAAAACCTGAGCTGTATGCCAGTTTACTGGGAGGGAGGGGCAGAGGGATGGTGAAACACCCTGCGACTCATTCTCACTGCAGCCAACTGACTTAAGGCTTGGACTTAACCGGTCTGTGGGATTCAACCTTCAACATGTCCGATTATTTGGAAAACACAGGAAAGCCCAGACCTCGGGGGAGGCACTTCCCCAGCACCCTGCCTGCCTGTCTGCCTGCCTGCCGTAGTGCCGGAGCCTCTGTTGCCCTCCCCGCTGTGCTCCAGCACCCCGACAGGAGATTCCTGTGTTGTTATGCACATCAATTTCTGCATAGTTTTTAACGTGGGGGAAAAGCACCAAATATGTTTGGATTTGTTTGGTTTGGTTTTTTGGTTTTTTTTAATGATTATCCCTTACAATTTGCTTTCCCAGCCTGGTTCTGCGTTGCTAACTGGAAATGCAGACTTAAAGGAGGCAGTACTGGAACTGAAGAAAACCAGGCAGGAAAGAGAAAACAATGGCTTGGATAAAAATCATTCCCTTGGACAGAAATGGATAACCAGACTGAGAGGGATGAAGAAGGATCCCCAAACTCCAGCCCCTGTCTTTGGGAGGCTGCTTTGGGAAGGCTGGGGAGAGGGGGGCAAGCTGAACTGTGAGCATAGGAGCCCTGTAGGAAGGGAGGGAGCTGGGGGCTGCAGGGGTGTGTCTGGAGACTGAGGGATTTGGCTGCGAGCTCCTACACCTCGAGGATGAGTAAATGCAGCTTGCCTGGCCTGGGAACAGAGAGGATTCATGTAGGGAAGGGAATATGCTGGGAGACCTGTGTGTGCCTGAGGCATTATACCTTGGCCACATGTCACTTCAGTTTTGTTGGGGATGAATAAAGGGGTTTCTAGGGGAGAAGCTGCAGATTCATAGCATTCAGCTGGTGGAAAGCAAACCTTTTTCTGAGAGAGCCACAGTAGGTGTTGTTGGTCATAGCTTTGTGTGAACCTTGGCAACCCTCCCAGGGGAGGGACACAAGTCCCTTTGCTCACGGAGCATCCCTACTGAGATCCCAGGAAGGAGGACAGTGTGTGTGGCACAGTAGTCATGATGGGACAAAGCTCTTATTTGTTGTTTATTGTTGTTAATCTTCAGTTCAGAAATAATACAATCACATCAGAGTCATCCCTGCCTCTGCTATGGATGCTCTGCTTGGAGGAGGCCTCGGAGGGAGGTTCCTGGGGGGCAGCTCAAGCTGTAGACCTGCTTTGTGTCACTGACACAACTGTGCGTGCAAAACAAGTACACCCAGAGCTCTGTGCCCCAGCCTGACCCCAAAGCTCCTCTGTGAACACTGTGTGTTCTCCTGAGCAACAAAGAGCTGTTTGCAGGGCTGGTGCTCCTTCCCACCACCATCCCAGGTGCAGCTAGCCCTTTCCTTTCAGGAATGCAACACCCTCAAACAAGAAAGGGAGGAATAACCCATCCAGGAGATACCTAGGAGGATCAAATTAGGAGAAAGGAACCTCTCAAGGTTCTCCTATGCTTTTGACCTATTATCTCACCTCTCCTTAAGAGTGGCTTCTACTTTAGGGCAGGGTTTCATAATGGTCATCTGGTGCTCAGGTCTCCATCCATGTTGTGGGCAACCTGCACAATGCCTTTGGAAGTAGGACTCATTGGCATCCAGCTGGCCCAAGTTTTGTCCTGCTGCCCCTTGTCTGCCAAGAGTGTTCTGTGTGCTCCAAATAATGTATGAGGCTGGGCAGGGAGAAAAGATCTACAAAGACAGCATCTTGAAATGCCAGGCTGCAGTTCTTGGCCAGGCATTTCCACCTTACACAGAAAGTGGGAACTATGTTCTTAAATACCTTGAATGAGGTGTTTTCAATTCGTAAAACTTTTTGAGATTCTTCACCATTTGCCTTTTCACATTTTTGTTCACTGTGCAGAAAAGAACATTTAATTTTTAAGAAGACAAGGAGTATGTATGTTGTTAAGGAACAAATGTACTAAATATTTCATCAAGGGAAGTGTTTTAATAGGCACTTTGGGTTTCATGTGCTGTTTACTTTTGATAGCTTAGGTGAAAACTGTTTATTGGGGGAAAATGTGATCTTCTTTTGCCAAGACAAAATGTCTCTCAGCCCAAGTCATTACATTTACTTGTCCATGACCCTGATCAGAAGAGTAGTGACACTAGTTCATAAGTTGATGTTTATATCAGAAGCCTGATGAAAGACTAGAGCCCACAGGCTTTAAGTATTGAACATGACACTATTTTTCAGAAGTTGTGCTATTAATATCATGGTCATTTTTGTTTGCAACTAATTAAAAGTTGTCATATGGTCTGTCTCCTGCATGTGGAATGGTCCAAACAAAGGCAGTACTGAACTTCACAAGAATGTGAGGTTAGATCCTCATTTGGAGTAATCTGTATTTCATACCTTCACCTCATTATGCCTGTATTTGATAGATTTCTATGGCAGTTAATGGTGGACTGTGTTTAGACATTTGCATATGACTTAGTGCTATGCTATTTACATACAGAGCATGGTACATAGGAATACAATCTGCTCTTTGGAGTCTGATAAAATGCCAATGATTTTGTAGGTGTGATGCAATGTACCTGTGATCAGGGATAGCTGAATCAGGGATTGAAAATGAGCTGTTAGGGAAGATGTCATGAAAGCAGGCTCGCCTACAGTGCCAGCTCATCTAACCTTTGGCTGCAGGGGGAAAAGAGAGGAACACGTTCTCTCTTCTCCCATGGTTTAGTATCTAAAATGACTGCATTAGCACCTGCAAAAATGAGAAATAAAAAGCAGTCTGTTTCTGGTATTCCTTTTCCTCCATAAATCAAATGGTATTTTTGGGAGGATTACAGTCCTACACATTAAGTGGCTTGACATAAAATAATTTTGTTGCAAGTTGTGAAGTGAGAAGTGCAGAAAGGAAATTTCTGTTCTTCTTCTTTACCAAAAATTGTTGTCTTCCGTCTTGGCTGTACAGAGAGGATAATTCAGACACAATGATCTTATTTGCCTCCTAAAGGAAGCAGCACAAATCAATAATTCTACCAGGGTCAGGACTCATCTGCATGGGAAGTCAGACTGCTGTAATTATAGCTGTATTGCTGCAGTTATGAAATATAATCTCTTGTGTATCCTCTTATTACAGGATAAAGAGTGACTTCTTCTCAGCTTAGTTTAAACTACCTCTTCTGATGTTAAGAAACATCAGTTGTGTTGAAAATGGCCATGGTTCATATTGGAAGAGAAATACATGGGGAATGAAGGTGCCAGCATGATTAATTAAATTCACACCTTCCTTTGTAGTGGTGTAATTCCCCTTTTCTGTGGTTAATGTCAGGTTCAAGGCAGTGTTAATAATTCCTGCAGCCTTTTTAAACTTCTGTTTTGAGCCTGCTGCTAATGAGCTGCCCAAGAGGAAAACCTGATTTCTGACATTTTAGCAGGAAGGTGCTTTCTGCTGCTGCAACCAGGGCTGGGCAAAGCCAGAAGTCGGTGGTGTAACCCTGTCCATGAGACCTCAAAGCAGTGGAGAGTGTCCCATAAACATTATTGTTCCCACTTTTGCATCCTTGTTTGTTTGTGCTTGGTTAAATAAAATCATATCTTGGCCCTACTGATGGTAGTGGCAGAAATTGAAGAGAGTTGGAGTGAGACAGGTTTTTGCCCAGAGAGCACAGAGCATTTCTCCAGGAGTTATCTTTGTCTGGTTCCTGGCCCTGTGTTCACTGCATCAAGCAATGGTTTTTGTCTAAAAGAATGAGTGAATTCTTTAACTCTTTCCCCCAACTAACCAAGACTGGTTAGTTTTATCATCTCCAACAGGATGCAACCATATGCACAGAAACTTGCTCAAGTCTCTGCATGAAGGTTGAGCTTGGGCTGGTAATAAGGACTAACTTTTAGCCCTAAGGACATTTCTCTTAGTTGTTTGTCACGACCTGCTACACCTCAGAAACCAGAATGATCCCCCTTCCATTTCTCAATCAGACTGGAAAAAAGATGCAATATCGTCAAATATTACAGTCAGCAGTTTCGGTGCCAGAAGGGCTGTTCTTAAGCAAATTCTTCTTGACTGGCAGTGTGCTGTGCACTATGCTGCCATTGGTGGCGACCTGCCCTGGGGACAGAGTCCACTGTTGGCTGTTGGCAGTGCCTGGATATCAGGTAAGTTGATGCCTTTTTATTCTGTTTAAAGACAAACTGAAATAAAATGGGTACTCCTTATGTGATTATTAAATATACACGTTCCTGGTTTTATTCCATCAAGAAAATTAAATCCTATGGTTTTGCTTTAGTGTATGCAAACCTTTGAAAACCTAGGTTACAAAGAAGTGCAAAATGTCTCTTAGAGCCACTGAAAATATTGTGAATAAAGATGGATGAAGAAATAGTTTCTGCCTCACAACTTGATTATATGAAGATTCCACAGCTAAAATCTGAGGTCAGAAATCTGCCTCCTGCATTCTAGATTTCTGGTATGTTTAAAACATTGATAAGATGATCACTGGTCAGAAGAGCTGTATTTTTTACCTGTAATTATTTTTTTAGGAAAAGTATGTTAAATTATCCTGTCACTAAGTCCATTTTGACCAGTGCCTTACTACGTGTTAACCAAGTGTTAAAACCCAACTCTTGCTTTCTCCATAAGAAAGTGCACCAAAATCCCTTTCTGCTTTCTTTGGTGAAGGACAGCACACGATACCTGTGCTGGGATGATCCCAGCTTTGAAACAGTGGACCTCAGCTCAGTGAGGTGCTGACATACAAAGTAAGGGTGGGATCAGGTTTGGGTTTTGTCTTTGTCCTGAAACAGCTTCTTTCACCTGAAGCTGTAGAAGATGAGGCAAGCTGAAGAGTCTTCCTTGCATCACTCTCGAAGAACAGCTTCACGTTTCTATGTGATGGCTACAGAGTCATTTCCCGTACAAGAAGACACTATTCCAGCTTGCATCCAGACCAGAATGGTTACAGTGATCAGACTTACTCCTCTTTCTCAGCTTCCAGAAAGCTTAATACTCCATAACTCTGCAAAGAGATCCCAAAGGTCTTGCTGGTGAGCTGATCTGTAAACTCGATGGATATTTTTGGTGCAATATGGGCTCTTTCTTTAGCTGCCATTTTTCAGGTCTAGCTCAACATTGTGCAATCAGCTCTACCAGTCCCTAAGACTATGTCCCTTTGTGCTCCAAATTCAGGTAAGCTGCTGTGCCCCTGTGTTCACTGGTAACAGCACACAGCAGGGAGGGGGAAGATGCACACCTGAAGCATGGATATTCTGTGTTTTTCCTGGAGAGAAGGAGGAGCATCATTGCTGATGGAAGTTGATCACCTCTGTGTTTCGCTATGTGGATGGATGACGTACAGCCAGGTACAATAATGTGCCTTTCTCTATAGTTTGTGGCCATTCCTTTTCTCTTTCGTGCTAGACCTGTTTCCTCAGTACTTTGAATTAATTTTACTGACCTGATGTGCTTGGCATGCAGAGGTGATACTGCTGCTCTGAGTCACTCCCGTGGGATGAGGTAATGCTCCTGCTGGCTTCCCCACGCTGCTGGGCGGTGGCTGCTCTCCCCCATAGGAGTGGTGATCCAGAGGCAGTGCAGCTGAGCATGGGGGCTGTGCCTCCTCCCAGACCTCACTCCTGCAGGAGGCTACTACGTGTTCCTATTCTCCTTTAAATTAACCCCCTTTCTTCAGGCTTTCCTTATGCTTTCTTCTCTGTACATCCTGCAGGCAAATGCCACAGCCCAGCTCTGCTGGTTAATGGGGGCATGGATTAGTAAATAAAGGTTTTCTTCTTGCACTGCATGTGACCATCTCCCCTGTACAACAGTTCCTCCCTGCCCTCTCCCAGGGTTTAAGCTTCCACCACGCACTAGATGCAAGTTTTGGCCAGTGGCAGCTGCAGGTATCACCTTGCATAGAATGTCTCTTTTCTCTTGGGGCCAGACCATGCTGTGTCTGTTTCCTGTGAGCATTTGTCTCCTTCTGCTTATGGCTGCATCACTCTAGATTGCTCTGCGTCATTCTGCATCCCTCTGTGTCCCTTTGTGTCCCCCTCCACATCTGGGTGGCCAGAGCAAGGAGTTAGGCCAGTGAGCAGGTTCCTTCTCCACCTGCTCCTCCCGCTGGGAAGCAGTCAAATCTGAGGAAGCAAGGTTTGCTGGAGGCTGTGTCTGCTCTGTTTGCTCAGAGGCCATTCACACTGTGTGCCCTAATATGTATTTTTTAATTACGTTGCTCCTGGCTCAAGTGCCATTTTCTTGGAACAGGAAGGTTTTCCTCCAGTGCAGCAGGGTATTTACAGCCCTGCTAGTGCTGGCACAGAGAGGATGCATCTAGGGGCATACCCAGGTGGTCTGACAGTCCACCCAAGCATTGATTTTAATTTGTTTTTTTTAAATATACATATCATATCATATCATATATCATATATCTTATCTTTTAAAAAAATCTTCATATTTTATGTTACTCCCAGCCCTCCTCCCCTCTTGCTGGGAGCAATGCTCCCTGTCATGATGAAACCCCAGCAACAGGAATGTGCGACCAGGGGTGTCACTGTCCAGGGATCACAGTGCACACTGGAGACCTTGTGGCTAATCAGTTCTTGTCTGCTCTCCCAAAGCTGACAAAAGCAGGCATAAAGCTATAACAGGAGCACAAACTTGGCCTCACCAGATCCTATTAATTCTATATAAAATAAATTATGAGTTGGTGTCACATCGAGATTTCATACATACCAGGGCTTTGTCTCTTATTGCACAAATCTGGTGCTGATGGTGGCAGATCTGCAGCCACGAGTTCTCATACAGTTGCCCCAGCACTGATGGCTACAGATGTTGCCCATGCTGTTCTATGATATGAAGGTAAACCAAAAGAGGGATGTCACTTTTGGCACTTCGGGGGACTGAATGAGTTTTTCATTGTAATAGAATGGTTTAGATTGGAAAAGACCTTTAAATCAGATGTTAACACAGCACTGCCAAGTCCACCACTAAACCATGTCCCCAAGTGTCACATCTTTTAAATCTCTTCCAGGATGGTGACTCACCCACTTCCCTGAACAGCCTGTTCCAATGCTTGACCACCCTTTCGGTGAAGAAATTTTTATTAATATCCAATCTAAACCTTCTCTAGAACAGCTTAAGACTATTTCCCCTTTAAAAATTTCCCATTACTGTGAACAGCAATTATCTTTGTGAGCACTGCCAACATTGCATCCCTCATATTCAGCTGCTGTTTGCCACCACTACTTTTAAAAGAGATCAATATGACACCAATCTGTGAGGAGGCATGTTTCCAGAGACCCAAGTCTTCCAGCACATAAACAACCCAGGAGTTTTTTGGAGACAGTACATCTTTGAGTGAAGAAGGAGGTGTCCTGGGCTCATGGAAGATGCAGTGATGAGGTCATGAGTGGTCTACAAAATACCTGCACCCTTCTCACACTATTCAGAAATCAGTGCTAGATTTTATCAAATGGCTCAAGAAGCTGAGGCTAGTAGCCTTTAAACCTCTGATTTAGGTGGAGAAGTGTGCTAGAAAGGCTTTGAAATTCTACATCTAGCTGTATAATAAAAACACCCACATCCAGCGGTACTTGCGTGTCTGAAGTCTTCAGATTTCTTATGCATGCTGTGACATTTCCCCTCCATTTAATGGCATTAATCCTACACCGAGATTGCCTTGGCTTGTTGCTGGGATGCTCTCCTGCCCAGCCTTTTGCTACAGTTGAGCAAAAGAATACTTGGTGGTGTGCAGAGCTTGCCATTTGGGTATTATTTTTGCTACATGTTTTTTTCTTAAATTCCAGCACCACTTTTCTCTCTCTCCGTCTCTTTCGTGTGTTACTTTCTGTGTAGTGTAAGCCCATCTGCATTTAGTCGAATGAGTGGGAACTGTGGGCATGCAACAGTACATGATCCCTTCCATTACATAATTAAATTGCCATAATGTATATGACTTAGAAATATGTCTGAACAAGTTGCTATGAATCATACATTTTTCAGCCTGAAACTGCCCTATTTAGCTTTTGTTAATCATTTCACTGCTCCTACGTTTCAAAGTAAAGCTTCCCTTTGCTTCAACTCCAAAGGCAAAGGGATGGGAAGAGTGAAACACATTTCTATCTCAGTTATTCTAGTGCAATATGAACATAAGGTAAATTACAGCACGTGCAGTTGAGATCAGAATCTGGCACAGAGTCTCTGTGCCCCATGATAAGAAATTTATGCAGTCCTGACCTACTGAACTATCAGTAACAGCAAACAAGTAGATGGATAATTGTAGTTCAATATCTCACATAAATTTTGGGCACAGATTTGCAGGGCAAGTTTTAAAAAAAATTTTAAAAAATTGAATCTGTTGTTTTCTTTCCCTACCCAAGTTGCTACTTGATCAAAATAAAAACAACAACAAACTGTTCTGTCTTTAGTAGGATCCTGCTTATCCTGCTTTAAGCAAGATATATTTTGTCTTTATCAAAAGCTCTGTCTGATGAGAGAGAGGATCCTGCCAAAAACATGGGAGAGATTTGGCTAGAACTAAATGTGAGAAGTCAGTGGTAAAGGGAAAAAAGTCCAATGTCTGCTTATTTACTCTGTGTCAGACTTTGTCTTCACTGAAGTTCCTTTAGCTTTCCCTGTGCAGCTCAGAGCAGAGCTTGGCGTGCCTGAGTGGGAGTGCCTGAGCTTTTGCAGTCTGGTTCAAGTAGCCAGGGTAGCTAAATCAGTGTGTCTGGGGAGTAGAAGTGTGAGTGTGAGTCAAAAGTGACACATCCTCGATTAAAGAAATGCACTTGGTTCAGAGAGCCCTGCCACAGCTCCGGCACTCTCTGGGGAGCTAGTGGGGATGATGAGCTCGAGTGCTTGACCATCTGGGAGCTGCCTGGCCTGGCCCCAGCACCATTCCCGGGCAGTGCCTCATGTCTGGAGGCTGGAACCAGCAGGTGATCTCTCAGTGGGATCACCTACCCTGCGGATCCCAGTGGGGTCTCACTGGTTCTCCCCACAAAAAGCAGTATCAACAGGCAACCCGTGTTTCAGACTGGAGTCTGCTTTACTGTGGATTTTGGTGATTCACATTCCTTTCTTTCTTTCTGCCTTATTTCTTATTTGTGTTGTGTCAACGGCAGCCCAGCAGTTGCGAGTCAGGGACGTCTTATTACCATGTGGAATTTTATAGTGAATGAGTAATCGAACCTCTGCAGTGTGTTTTAGAGCCAGGCTTGCAAAATCTGTGGTGTAGCGAAGGGTCTGACTGCCGCGCAAAGGAATCACTGAGCAGTCCTGCCCTGCCTGGGGGAAGGTAGTGAATGCAGATATTCGGGGGAGAATTTAATGTTCTGTGTTTTGCAAGGCGAACTCGCGGCACTGCTCGCACGGGTCCAGCCTCTCTTTCCACACTCTAGCACGGAGACTGCATGGAATGAATAGCCAATGCCATGCTGTGGCCGTTCGGAAGGGGAGGGGGGCCTTTGTCATGCAAATTAAAGCACTTGCATTCATACAGAGACTTTCTTGGCACAGTCTAGGATCTTTCTGTAGCTTTTCTTCTTTCATTAGAAGATTCACCAATGTTATCCGTATTCCTTGTTAGTACAGGTGTCTAGAATGAGCTTACATTTCATTCAGAGACTATGTTAACTGCACAATGGTTCTATTTATAAAGATGCATAGAGAGCAGAATTGGAAAAATATAGGTGGGGTGACAAAGAATGGTACCCTTTGCTCTCAGTGCCTATTATGTTTTCCTCTTGCAGTGCACAGGAATCCCAGGGTTTCCCAAGGCACTTATTAATGTTAAATACTCCTGACCTTCAGACTGTCTTTACTGGGTAATAAAAATAGAAAATGTTCTTACTTGGTATAGTGAACTCAACCTGTCCATTTTACACCTGTGTGTAAAATGTTACTGTGATAAGGCAGCATTGTACCCATCCTGAGACAGTTAATGGAAGGAAATCCCTGCTGGAAACTGGTCAGAATATGACTCTTCAGGTTAGTGGCACAAGCAGGAGGTCAGCCCTGGAGTTCTGCCCTTCTTCCCAGTTCCATGATCAGCCCATGTGCCAACTCTGTTGCTCGCTGTCCTGCTGCAATATTGATGGCTTCAACATTTACTCCATATAAGAGCATCCCTTGGAAATTGTAACACAATAAAAACATTGGGGTTTTGGGTTGTCTGAGTGTTTTGTTATGTGCAGCATTTTCAATCTATTTGAAAAACACAAGAGTTCTTGATGTAACTTCAATGTACACAAAACCATACAGATCACTATAATAAAATAATACCATGGACTCTATAAGAATGATGTTCATACACATCAGCAAAACCCATGACACTCTGCTTGAACATAAGAATATGTTACATGGCTGTCATTGTGGGTGTAAAAACAAAGAAAATTACTAAAAACTGAAGAAGATTACTGATGCTTATTCTTGGAAAATGTTATTGAATTATTTTTATTAACATTTTCTGATAACTTCTCCAATGGAAATGATGAAAAAGCCTGTCAAGGAGTGCTCCAGGTGTCCTGGTTCATGAACTTAAAAAAAAAAAAGCTGCTTTGCTTTGATTCCCAATGCAGACTTTTCACCCTGAAAAGGGTTTGATACCAGCTTTCTAGATTTTGCTTAAATGCCTTTTCTTAGAAAATCCACTGATTTCCATCTCATACTAATCACCCTGAGTTAGCCCTCAGTTTAGAGCAAGAAGTACTGATCAAAGAACTCATGCTTTACCTTTTACAGAGATGAAGAACTACTCAACAATGTTAGGCTTTTTATTGTAGTGCAAAACACTGTAACTCTCTTTAGAGGAGGATATTTCTGGATTTATCAAGATCCTTACAGTTTCTGAGCAGTTCAGGAAGGGAATAAGTGAAGAGGAACTTCAGAAACTAAGACCTCTAATTTTTTTCTCCTATATATTTTTCAGGTTTTTAGAGCATTTAATTGCAAACTGAAAAAGATTGGAACACAATGTGCAGGTAAGGGCATTTAAAAATGATGGCATCACTTCAAATGCCACTTTTTAAACCCAGATAGTTGCTCTCAAATGGAGCACGACTTTTGTTGTCTGTAAGCAGCCAAGGACCCATGTATTAGAAAACTGGCCCACATCATTGTCAGCTCCAAATCTCTTCTCAGAAAACTGAAGTGAGAATTATTCTCATTCAGAAGGCCTATGCAGTCAACATTTTATTCCAGTTAAATGTTTCTTTAATTATTTCAAAGCATATTTTTCTGTTTTTATCACTACTGATCAGCCAAAACAAAACAATTTGTGTGTTAAATTGAAGAACTTCTCATTGAATTGAATTAGTTTTTAGCCAGACTCTCATTTTTGACTCTAAATACATCTAGAACATCTGACTTGTAGTAGATAATAGATGCTTTTGCACAATATGCACAGGTGTCCTGGAATAGAAGAGAATAATGATTTGGAGGGACTTATCTATGTTCAAGTAACAGCTCTTTTACTGTGTGTTTGGGTTGTTTTTTTAAAAAAAAGATGGAAAGAAAAGTAAACTAAGGGAACATTATTTTATATTAAAGGTGGGGAGTCTAATCCAAATGTCAGGAAATGCAGAGCTTTTTCCTCTGCACTTGGCGAGCTTTGGACCAAATGCCAGGCTTGCAAAATGCAGCATTTTGTCATAGCAGTCTCAACCCCACCACTTGATTCGGGGCTGGAGATGCTGCCCAGATCAGCAACTCCAAATGTGCTGCCAACAGTCTCTCTCTGGGTGGGGATCATGGTCCTGATTGCCTTTCCCAGCTGTATCTGGGAGCTGCTGGGTTGGGTTGGGAGACCTCTGGTAAGAGTGGGCATCTTTCCCTAGTGGGACAGGTGCCTGCAGTGTGATGGTGCAGAGGGCTGAGGCAGGCAGGGGAGCCTGCTGGTCCTCCAGGGACGCCACTGGAAGGACATGGGCATCTTGGCAAGAATCATCACACAGCAGGTCTGAGAATGAAAAAAGGGACAGTCATGCCATTTCACGTGATTTTAAGACATGTTCTTTGACACAGATTTTTTAATAATGTAATTTGCTTACTTGTAACTGACTTGCTAACAGCCACAAATATGAGTTCTGTGCTGCGGAAAGACAGCCCTAGTGACTGAAGTTATTGCTTCTGCTTCAGGGAATGATCAGCAAACCCCTTCTCCGTGCAATGCTGACAGCCTTCCTCCTCTGGCCAGCAGGATCACTGTCTCTCAAGTTGAGACAAGTTACTTGGAAGGAGTGTGGGACTCAGAGTCTCATCTCTCCTCAGCTTTATTGCACAGGTGGTGGTCTGGAAAGATTAACATTGACTGAAGGTGCTGGGATTGCTGCGGCTGCTCTGCAGGCTCTGAGGTTTGTCTGCACCACGCTGGGATGTTGAGGTCCTTGCTATGCACTCTGCTGCCCTTTCTAAGGTAAAGCTTCATCCCTAGAAAACAAATTTGTTAAACCTAAGCTGATCAAGGCTTCCACTCCCCAGAAGTAAAGATTTCTCCTATGGCACTCTCAGTCTCTGATGGGTTGTCTCCCACAGGCTGCACACTTAAAAGCAAGCATTAAATGCACAGCTTTCACCCAACTCTGAAGAGAAAAACCTAAAAAAAACTTATGAATAGTTGTGAACTAGTGCAGGAAGGCCAGGGTCCTGCCTCTACTCAGACATTGGGACTTCTGGTGAAATGCATCCATGAGCAAAGATGGGTCACCTGCAGGCTGCAACTCTGGGAGTCTCTTGAGGGTGAATGATGGAGTAAATCCCCAGAGGGACCCTTACATGTGTTCTGACTTTCAGACAGAACTCTAAAAACATTAATAAATTCTCTGTTCTGCCTTTCTGAAGGGCCATGGTTTCCTTTACAGCAGTGCAAAGCCCTTCCCTCTGCATCTTGCCGCATTGGTTCCCATGCTCCAGTTGGGGCAGTGGGCTCATGGCTCTCTTTTAGCATTGCAGTCATTTTATCTGCTCAATGAGCATGTGATGTCTGCCTCTCCTTTCTTATCCAAGCCTATGAAATGTGTATGAGGATGGAGAGCTGGACTGAGAGGCTGGACAGCCGGTCTGTTAGCAGGGAGCCCTCCAAAACCTGCCCTGGAGGAGGTGGCTGTGCCCCACGATGGCCAAGGAAGGCAGGACACGTGTGAGCCTGCACAGTGATGCTCAAAGGGCTGCATTCCCTTGGTGCTTATGTTTTAGGACAACTAAGGTAATGCAAGCTGTGATTAAACCTTGTGTTCAACATTGCAAAATAATGTCCTTGTACAAAACCAAAAGCAAAGACAACCTTTCTTGAAACTCTCTAGTTGTAATTATCTTTGGAACAGCAGAAAGGGAAGAAAAATCATATTGTTTCCATTAATGGATGTCCTCCATCGAAGGACATTATCACAACAGAGATTTGGCAGTGGAGGTGAGCTGAAGCTGAAAGAGCAGATACTCAGGTGGTGTAAAATGGCTTTAGTTTAGTGGAAGTCAGTAGATTTTCATTGCTTTACCCTTTGCAACCTGATTCATAAACCCCAACACCTTGTGTCCTGTTTCTGACTGCTCAAATCACTTTTTCTCTTAAATAACACTTCTAGGGTGTTGTAAAAGAATTTTCACTAAATTTAACAAAGAGAAAATTAAAAGCTTGTGAATTAACAGATTTAATGCTCTGGCTTATTCTAATTCAGTCCTTGGGCAGTTTGCTTTGAGAAAATGTTATGACAAAATCTGGGGGAGAGGATTTTAAATAAGAATTCTGGATCACATAACCAGACCTTTCTTACTTGAAAAAAAAACACCTCCACTTTTTTTTTTAGAAGTAATTATGTGATACAAACTCTTCACGTTTGCCAATATCTCAAAGTCAGCCCTGAGATAAAGGCTTACCTAATGCTTTGGATTTTTTCCCAGACCACGTCTGTCACATCCCATCAGCTCCCTGAGATGCTTCCTGGCCCCTTCCCTGCTTGGTTCAGCTGTGGTTGGTGGCTGAGAGGAGAGGAGGTGGGAGCCTCCAAACGTGGCAGTGCCATTCCTTGCTCGCTGCTGGTCCCTTCCCCTGTGGCCATGGCATCTTCTGCCTTGGTCTTCTCATCCTGGAGTTTGAGCTCCTGTAGGTTATTCCCTTCTGCCTTGTGTTTGGTTGATGTTACATGTTTTTACCTCATTATCTCAGGTGAGGTTGGGCGGCTGTGACAGCCCTCAGCACTGGCACTGTGGTGGGTGGAAGATCCTGTCACACAGAGCAGACCAGTCCCTCTCATACTCCGTGTGTCTGCCCCAAGCACAGCTCTGCTGCCAGCTTGTTTGTGTCACCACCTTGCCCCCAGATGATCCTCACCTTCAGTGAAACTTGGCTCAGTATGATGCCAAGTCATTACTTCAAAATGTGCATGGCAGCACTTTGAAAAAATGTAAGAGAAAGAGATTGATAGATTTCATAGCCCATTTTTTCCAGGAATCTAATAAACAAAGCTAGACATGAGGGTCTCAGCATAATTCACACAGTTTGGAGAGAATGAAATAACACAAATAATATTTCCACTAGTGCAGATGTCCAGCCTCGGACCAGATGACTCCCAGAGGTCCCTTCCAGCTTCCACTCTTTTGTGAACCTGTGGTGGGAATCTGGTGCCATTGGGAGCAGGGATGCAATCACCACCTCCAGTACCATGTGCTGGCAGAGGGTTTGATGTCCCATCAGGGTGAGCAGTGTGGCTGTGCTGAGGAGGGGCACAGCCTCTGCAGCACATCTCTCATAGAGACTTTTATTTCCCCTTCCACTTCCCCTGGTTGGAGATGTGTGGGATTGCTTTTCCCTCCCAGCACACAGATGATGTCATTGCAATCACCACGACATCATTTTCCAGGAAGGGAAAGAGGAGCAAGTCTTGCTCTTGCCACCCCTGCCCAAGTGGGTTTGCTGCTGGAAAGTCTTGGGAGCTGATGCAGAGTGAAACTGTCAGCAGCCTTTATAAAAATTCTATACAGCAAAGATCAGAAAGGAATTAAACCTGTCAGTGGGTGAAATGGTAGGGCTGGGGTAAACTGAATTTGAACACTGTCAAATTTGGTTCACTGGCATTTTTAATTGAAGACTAAGTAAATAAATAAATAACATGATTTCTTGCAATTTCTGGCCAATAGAAAAAAAAGTCTTGGTTCTTTGCCATGGAAAACCATCTGCCTTATACCTAGCAGGGGTTTGCACCTAAGTGATCCTTTTTCTTTTTCTTTTTTTTTTTTTTTTTTTCCCCTCTTGTTCTGCTTGTAGTATGAGTTATTCCTTACCCTGGATTTCCTCTCTCTCTGCCTCCTGTGAGGCTGAACCAGTCGCATATGTCAGGTTTCAGCAGGCAGCAGGCTGCCTGCCCAGGTACCAAATTTAATGAAAATTCTGGTTAGCAAACCAGTTACCATCCTCTCTGTGTGCAGGAAAGGTGTGATAGTGTCTCAGGCCAAGAGCTGTCTTGTCAGTGACAGACCCCTGGCAAAGGGCTGTCAGGGACAGCGGTGTGTTTGTGAGTATCCTGCCCTGCCTGGATCCTGAGGATTTACTGTGCTTGCTGTCATCTTTATGAATGTCCCCTTCATTTCTATTTCCTACCTCAGTATACTATCCTTGTCACACAAAATGAGATAAGCTATTAATAACACAACTGAACTGTAAATGGTACCACACATATATATGCATTAGTGTACAATTAGAAACATTATAACCCTCTATTTTAAAAAAATTACTATTATTATTTTATTTTTCTGGTTTTTCTGGTTTTTCTCTTCTCCAGTCCTACATGAAAGGGTTTCTTCCTCAGGAATTTAAGAGGTGAGGTTCAAAATTTGTAGTATTGTGTTGATTGATTTTAGCATGCCAGGTTTGCATTATTATTATTCATTTTCCTTTGGTTTTTAAGGTAGAAGATCAAGAGTTGCTTTAATAAATGAGATGTCCTTGGCACCAGGATAGCCTTTACCACAAGTGACACAGTCCAGCCATAATCTTGTCTAGTCATAATCCAGTCCAGCCACAGCAAAAGTCAGCCAGCTGCCTCATAAAATTGCAGTTCAGAGGTCAGAAAGACTCACAAGAAATAAATTTAGGATACAAGAAGAATGAAGTAGAGGAGGAGAATGAAACTAAATAATAAAATTTTGCTAAGTAAAAGAATATTTTCTATTTTCTACCTGGCCTTCAGGTGAGGCAAGGACACTGAGGTACCAGCAGGAGGGACCTCTACAGAGCCAAGTGTCCGAGCTCTGCTCGGCCAAGGTCACCCACAGCAGGTCACATAGGACTGTGTGCAGTTGGGTTCTGAGTATCTCCCAGGGTGGAGACTTCAAAACCTATTCCTGTGTTCAACCACCCTTACAATGAGAGAAATCTTTTGATTATGTTTAAACATCTTTTCCTGTGTTGTGGTTTGTGCCTAATGCCTCTGGTCCTGTCCCTGGGTGCCATGGAGAAAAACCTGGCTGTGTGCTCTTTGCTCCCTTCCCTTCTCTTCTCCAGGCTGAACAGTCCCACCTCTCAGCTTCTGCTCACATGATGAATGTTCCAGCTCCTTCATCACCATTGTGGCCCTCACTGGATTTGCTGCAGAGTGTCAACATCCTCCTTGTACTGGGGAGATTCTCAACTTCCAGGTTCTGTAACAGCAGCATGGGTTTTGTCTACAGTTCCTCTATGTGCTGTCAAATAATAAAATAGTCATTGAGTATTTTTTGAAAGGAATTACTTCATTGCCAAGGTTGGTTTAGGCTTAAATTTAACTTTGGTGTGGGAGTGAGTTGAAAGGTGTCTGGGTACGAGCTGCACTGGGATACACAGCTTCACACAGATACTTCATGGGTTTGTTGACTGTACATCTGTACACAAATAACCAAAGCACTGATAATGTGTGCAAAGGAATGGAGGCCATTTGGAAACTTGTATAATTTTGATGAAGCATAGAATTGAGAATATTTTTTCTCTGGTCATGTGCTTCATCAGACTAGTCCATTTTAGTCATCCTTGAATAGACTTTGATCTTCTACAAATGTACTTGATGTTCAAACTATTTTGCCAGTGGTTAACTAAATACATTTCCTCTTAGAATTTACTTATACTTCCAAGATAATCCATTGTTCATGCTGCAGGAAAAGTCACCCAGCTCATACAATGTGATTGTTGCTTTCTATGCATCTGATTGACAGTTCTTTCATGCATTTCAGTTTGGGCAAGCCCACATTTCCTGAAAGTCATACATTTAATATCTGTCCCCAGAAGTATTTATGATGCTTTTCTGATGGAAGTATTAGCAAAAAAGTTAGTAGAAACTTTAGTTGAAAGTGAACAAAGTCCTTAGTGTGTCATCTAAGCATCAAAAGGTGGAAAATGGGATATGATCCAAGCAATATATACCTGCCAAGGTTATAAGAGCTCTCTTTTATTTCAAAACAAAGCATCAGTGACTGTCCTGATTCTCAACTGAGACTCACTAGAGTAGTTCCAGAGCTCTTTCACATCTGTATTGTCTGTTGAACAGCACCACATCTCTCACACCTGCCTCACCAGCCTGGTCAAAAGTCAGTCTTGGCAGTGGCTAGTTGTAACTACACAGATACAGTGATGTCCAAATTTATTCCAATTTTTTTTTTCCAGTACAAAAGGTAGATATGTCTGTATCTAGTAAGACTATTAAGATTTAAAGACCGGCCTTGAGGCATTGATGAACATACATGTAAATAGGAGAAAATTTATTCCTAAAAAAATCACTGTTACAGTACAAAAGAGTGGCACTATAATGTAGTCATCTCCAAAAGAAAAAAGATAGTGTTTCTCCATTGTCAAGGTTGGGAAGGAGAAAAGGACTTCATTATATGACCTTATTATATGATTATATGAATCAGTAATCCAGTGTCTTTGTGGGTAAAGGTGTCTCTTCTGTGGAAATATGTAAATGTCTCCTTTTCCACTTTTGTAATAGAAAGAAGTACTGAACTGACTTGAGTTTTCCTCTTCTTTAAAACAAGGATGTGGTTACTCCATGTCAATTAAAAATTTGATCTTCCCAAATATATTTTGGATATTAAAAGCCTAGTACAAAAATATTGGCTTCAGATTTGTGTATTCATCTAGCACCCAGTACAGAGTGATGCAGGTGTGTTGTTGGGAGCCTGAGGTGCCTCACCATAGAAATAATGATTGCTCATCAGAATGCTAATAGTGCTTTGCACCATTTAAATAAACTGCATTGAATTAACAGCTCCTTTGTAGAGCCACTTATTTTGGAGTTGTTTTTTTTTCTTCCACTGCAATTATATCACTGTAGTTTAAATGGCTAAACACTTTGAGCCACAGGCCAGGCTTCAGAGGTGTTGCAAATTTAAGTGATGTTTGATAGATAGTTTGATGAAGTCAAATGATCACCAGTTACAGCTATGAATAAAACAAGAATATTTCTTCATATTTGGCTTAGTGTAGTATCTAAACAAAGGTTCAGGCTTATGTCTTGGGGACTAAATTCTTCTGGAAGGAACCAGTGAAGTTTCTTCCTTATTTTTCACTGTCACGCTTCTACTGAGCTGGTTGAGAACCTAACAATGTCCTTGTGTTATTTTGAACTTTTCAGCTCCCATTGGCACCACTTTATATAGCACAAAGCAATTTGTTTTCATTACAAAGGACATTAAGGTGATGTAGCTGGAATTGTTCTGTGCCCTAAATCTATATAATTTGTTGCTCTTAAGCTATTCAGCTTAGCTTCCATTAGCACAGACTGACATCAACAAACCATTTCATCTTCCAGGCCTGTCACATCAAGTATTTTTTACAGCACTGTTATAACTTCATTTCAGAAACTGACTGTGACAAAGAAGGGCCTGCATTAGACTAAGTGTCAATAGCAATCTGATTTGCTTCTCAGAAACTTCATTAGGTAAAAAAAAATTAGAAAGTGACATGTGTACAGCATTGGCATTTCAAAAGCACTGAGAAATGAAGTGCTCTGACAAAGCAGTGTGTGGCCCAGCAGCAGCACCCTTGGCCACTGCCAATTCCTTAGTGGTGCCATGACCATTGCTGGTCCCACTCTCTGTCTGCTCTTACCAGCTGTCAGGAGAACATTTGTTTGCAGACTGGTGTACTCCAGAGTTGCATTAATGGATAAAAATTTTGGAGAGGTACCAAGATCCTACTGGTCTTCATAATATCCAATAGATAACAAATCTGTTTGATGGAGAAAACAGGTTTTTGAGCTGTTTCTTCATAATTTCTTCATCCACATAAGGCTTTATTAATATTGTATATTGAAAATTTCTAATCAGAATGCCAATATAGTGCTCAGAAAGAAACCTTGTAAAACTCTGTCTTTGCAGTTATAAATCAAACACATAATCTCCTCAAAGAATTAAATATTCTCTTTGGCAGGTCTTATCTTCCATAATTACATTTCTACTCTTGTCCCTCAGCAATTTTTTACTTTTTTTGTCTAATACCCCAACTCACCGTCCTTCAGTTGCTATTTTTGAATTTACTGCTACAACAGCCCTCTCCTAGGCTTCACAACCTGCTCAGGAAGACAAGGTTTATCCAACAGACAGCACCAGCAAAGTGGACATCCTGTCTTTCCTTGTCACCTGTCCTGCCACCTATGGCCTTTTCTTCTAGATACTTAGTGTTCTATATAAATTTCCTGCATTTTATAACATTGGATTTTGGTGCCACAGAAGGCATAAAATAGGGCAGGATAAATACCTAATTGATGTCTTCCTTACTTTGTTCACTGACATTTAAAGGGCATTTCAGCTGTGCTCATGTAGAGGCACAGTGCTGCATGAGCACCCATGGGACAGGGGAGTATCCTTGGGGACACTGCACAGCCCCTCACCAGCACATCAGACCAGACCCTGCTCACACTGGTTTTACTGTCAGTGCAGTCCATCCAAATCAATATTTCTCAAACTTGTTGAAAGTACCTCTTATTTTGTCTCCTTCACATAGCCAGCATTCCTCTGAGCTCAGCTTCCCCTCCAGATCAGCAGCCAAATTTGACATGTTTCTGTTCAGAGCTGCACTAAACTGATTGATTTTAAATTAATAACCTTACTCAATACATAGCTTGCATTCACCCACTGCAGATGCTCCAAAATCATGTCAAACACCTGCTCACCCATTCTCAGATGAGGCAGCAGTAGTTTGGAATAAGAAATATCTCTCATTTCTGTGTGAAGTGTCTGTACTGACAACTACCTTAATCTTCTAGCAGATGCTCAGCACACCCACGGTGAAGATGAAATGTACCTGCAGAAAGTAAAGGCTGCCTGTATTTTTTTCCCAGGCTCTGAGAGATCCAGAGGTTCACTGCCTTTCCCATGGAGAGATTTGTGTTGTTCACCCTGCAGAGGAATCCTGGCAAGTGGAAGGGTTTGCTGAGACTCAGCCTAGGAGCTGAGTCTTACTTTTGCACCAATCTGGCTATCATGACATATAGGAAGCCTATAAAAAGGTCTTGCACAGCAGCCCTCAGTAAAGATTTTACTGGTTATCCCTAAGTGCACAGAGGATGGCATGGGGCAATTTGGCCAAAAGTGAGAAGGAATACAGAGGAGAAAGCTGCAAAATTCTTTACAAGTTCAAGTACGAGTTCAAATACCAAAAAGACCTGTTTTTCCCCAATGTGTAAGAAACAAATCTTGTCTTGTTATTATCTTCACAATAATCTATACTGTTCTTTCTTGTATTATTTTGTTAGCTTAATTCTCCCCTTCAGTAAGCACACTGCAAACATCACGTACTCCCAATTTTTTTGTTAAGATCCCTGCCAGCCAGAAAGCATTAGGACCAAATCTACCCTGCTGAGAGTGGATGGTTGGATGGTCAGTAGGTTGTCTCTGCCCATGTTCAGAAAGAGGGATAAAGACTGTGCAAGTCATAGGCTGTTGCAGATCAAAAGATGTGAAGACAAACAAGAATATAATAATTTTTCACCGTTGCCATAGAAATCCTCTTTTTCGCGAAGCACCTGTTCTTTCTGTGACCTGGGTTAACACACCCTGGTGTCATTTAGTCCCCTGTAAGCTTGACTAACATTTCTACTAGGTTTCACTGCTGCATTCTCACACCTCTGATGGGACTGCAGAGTGATATTTAGAACTATGAGGAAGCTAGTGCCCATGAAACATAAGGTGACTGATAGTGGATGCTTAGAAACGTGCACAAAAGTGAGAAAGCTGTAGGAGAACTTCCCCAGGAGGCTCTGCCAAGGAACTCCTAAGGCAAGTGTGATACTTTGTGATTAATAATACTTAATATATTCTGTCTTCCATCAACTGTTTCCATTCACTGTTTGAACACGTACAGTTGTGACATCCACCAATGTCACATCTCAGTGAGCTCTCCAGTTTAACAACACACTGTATGCACCTCTTGGTTTTGAATCTGCCACTAGAAAATTTTAGGTGAGGCTTCATAGCTTATTATTATTATTACTATTATTAGTAGTAGTAGTAGTGGCAGTAGTAGTAGTAGTAGAAGTAGTAGTAGCAGCAGTAGTAGTAGTAGCAGTATAGTAATAGTAGTATGAGAAGTTGAATCATTATTCCCTCTTAATCTACCCTATGTGCCTCAAGGTTTTATAAACCCTAACATATATTCCTCATGGTCCTCTATCCTTAGGTTGAAGATTTCTTATCTCTGTCAAGTTCTTCTCTGTATCACCGTTGCTTCACATCTTTGTGTTTTTCTGCTGCTGCTACTACATTGCTTTGGGGAGAGATGCCAATGCTCACTGTAGAGTACATGGTAAGATGCAGGCAATACGATCCTTGCAATATATTTTTTTTTTTTTTCTCTCAAGTTGTTTTCTGTAATTTCCTAATAGTAGTATTAAAATTAGCCTTTTCAAGCTGAACCTGAGCTTTGAGTTGATAGTTTAACAAAGTTCTCTACGATCTCTTTCCTGAGTGGTAGCAAGCCAGTCAGAACCCATCACTGTGTGCATGGAGTTAGTCTTTCCAGTATGCATTATTCCACATTGATCAATATCACATTTCATCTGGCTTTTTATCATCCAGCCATTTATTGCAAAGTTGTACTACAATTCTATAGTCAGCTTTCAGTTTTGTTGGTTTGAATCAATTCATATCATCATCAATCTTTGTTCCTCACTCTTTCAAATAATTTATGAAGGTGATTCATTCCATATGCTTCATACGATCTAAACTCTGGAAGAGATTCCCGTGGGATTCTCTGGTAATCTCCCTTGTTCAAAAACACTGCCTGCCTATTCCTACCTTTTTTCTTTTCTATCTTTTGATGGTGATTTACTCAAGCAAGACCCTTCCTTCTCAGGAGGCTTGGGAGGAGACAAGCTTGCAGACTTATTCAGAGTTAGTGAGCATGAGGCGAAATGCACCAGAACTCAGCTGGGTCAGCAGTGTGGGGTGTTACTCGTGCCTTACACTGGCCATGCTCTCTATAGCAGAAGATCTCTATGGAATGAGAGAGAAAAACATATGAAAGATTGGAATTTAACTATCTGAACAAAAAGGGTTGACCATGAGGTGTTTGCATGTGCTTGTTTGGGCTCTTCTGGCCCCATTCTTGAAAACCTATCCTAATCTAATGGCACCTGACATAAGATTTGAATGTACATTACACTCCTGCAGGCTGGTTCCTGAATATATGTTTGACAAACAAAGGGCCAGATGCCTGGAAATTGCTGGGACACTGCTGTCCCCAGTGCTGGCAGTACTGCATAGCACATATCTTTTGCAATGAGAAGGGAAAAATTTCATCAGGATAGGTTGAAGGCATTGCTGGTTTATGGGTTTGCTGTGGAGAATTTGGAAGTGCTTCCAGAAGTGCAGAGGAAAGAGGCAGTGCTGCCTGTGCCCGTGCCTTGCAGCCATGAGCCAGTGATGATGTGAGGCAACACGAATGCAGAGTACCAGCAACTCTTAAACCACCAAGGCTCCTGTTTTTACTTCTTCATGGCTGCTTGGGGCTGAGTGAAGAGCATGCATCCCCCCAGGACCATCCTCATCCCCAAAGCCTGAGTGTTGGTACAAGCCCCCTTGGGACATTCTAGTGGCAGCAGAAGGAAAAGCAAGTTTACACTGTGCTTCCCTTTGAAGCCAAAACTGAAGAGGTTAAGTCCTTTAATTTTTTCTTGGTGTGTCTAATTTTCTTTACAAAGGCTGACACACACTGTAGTGCCTTTATGCCCTCTTGAGAATGTGGAGAAGCTGTCTCATGCAAATATTTCTTGTTAATGAATGTAATACCTCACCTTCAGAGAATACTGAATAGTCCAGAGGTCTTTGAATAGGTAATTCTGTTATCTAGTGGTGCTAATGAATCATACTTGCTTATGAAATCCTGTTTGTCTGTACAACATTTTAAGCTCTACCCAGCATCCCACTGTGATATAAGAAATTTTATAATGAGCACAGAAAAAAAGCAACCATTGCTAAGAAAAAGTGGTTGTGGTGGTTTTTCCTGTAAAGATAATAATATTATTTTATATAATATAATAATGCAATAAATAACAAGTGTTGCATTCAGTGATAATCTGTAGAACTTTTGCTCCTGTGGTGAGTATTGGATTATTTCTTAGGTACCCTGAGGCTGTTGTGCTACAGGTAACATAATTCCTCTGCTCTGGGTGATCTGGTGCCTGTGCCACTGTGTGTGCCTTGCTGGATTCAAGGTCTGTCTGCTCCAGAGCTCACCTCTGCCTGAAGCCAAGCACAGCCAAAGCTACAGGAGATGCTACAGAGATCAGTCACCATCACTTTCCTTCTGTAGACCTGGTCAAAGGAGTTTTAGATTAAAAACCCTTAACCAGAATGTCTCACAAGAAGCTCATCAGAAAGAGAAGGGTTTCACTTTTAATTATACTCTGTGTTGAAGTGGGAGCTTGAGGCAATGTGGTTGGGTGATATCCAGTCCCCATTTGGAAAATTCTGCCAGCAATCTTAAGGAATACAAAACTCACTCATTAAAAAAGCAGAAAGATATAAAGCATAAATGCTGCTCTACCTGACCAGGACTCAAGAGAGCTGGGCAGGCATTTCAGATCCACACCCCACTGTTCAGTGGGTCTGATGTTTACAAATGCAAACAAGCAAAAAAGCAGTGAAAGTGCTCCCTGAGGTGAAGCTGGTTTCCTGAAGCCTGGAGAGACAGCCCAGTGCAGACCAACTCCCACGGGCACACTGGATTTTGGAGGCCATCAAACATCACTAGTGGGCTAGAACTCCCTGCACCCACAATATTTAACCCTCAATTTCGCTTTCCGCTTCTCCACAAGATCCTGGGCCCTCCTCATTCCTTACCTCTGCCATCTATAATGCCTTAAAACTCCTACAATGGAACACCTCCCACATCTCTAACTTGATGCTGAATTTGCACTTCTGGAGCCCTTCATGCCCCTGGTCTCCACCAGTGCAAGAGCCACCTTCCATCCTTCAGCCAAGAACACATCCAGCTTCCCACTCAGCTGTCCTCAGGCTGTGCAGAACCAAAGGGAGGCAGCTTGGCTGCTCCCAGCAGTACCTATGTGCCACTCTGCCAGCCCAGTGCTGTGCACATTGTCACTGGCCAAGGGCTGACCTGGGCTCCCCACAGCCTCAGGGCCTACTTGGCTGCTCCTTGTGGCCTCTGGAGCGGCCACGCAGCTCCCCTGCCCCCTCAGCAGCTGCAGGAACAGGGGAGTTGCCTCACAGACCATATGTTGCACAGATTTTGTCCTACTTTCTCTCTCTGGTGCTGCACGGTCACTACCTGGGAGAGGGCTGGCCTGGCCAGGAGTTTGTATTGGATACTGATAGTCTTTCTCTCAGGGGTAGGGAAAAAATCAATTTTTAAGAATTCCTGTGGACATATTACCTTGACGAGGGAATGCTAAGAAATTAAAGTAATTTCATAATCTAATGCTGACAAATCCAAAAGCTTTCCAGTAGAAAATAGCACTGCTGAGACAGTATAAACTTATGCTTCTCCACACTCTTGGCTTGTTGTACATAAGAGTTCCAAAAATTAGGGATTTTTTTTCTGATCCTGTTAAAGTAGCCTACTAATTCTGCAGCAGGAAGCCTATGATACCAAGACTAAAATAAACCTGGATTTTAGAGGGGGAATGCATCAAATGATAGATGCTATTTAATGAACAAAGCATCTTATTTTCAGGTAAATATCTGCAGTAATATAAGACGAAGGAACTGATCCATGAACAGACCTGTCCCTGCTTGCTGAAGCCTTTCCTAAGACAGTAGTAGTTCTTTAGCATGGAGGATTTGGAAACTGCTTTAGAAATGGTGCTCAGCTGATATCAAGTCAGTATTTACATCTCTGAAACCAGGGACCTCAGTGCAAGTGCTGACAGACAGACAGCACCCATGGGCTCTTATTCTTCTTTAGAAGATGTGCTCTGCTGTCAGGCAAGAGCAGTGATCTTTGACCAAGCTAAAAAAAAGGAATGTAGGGAAATAAAAAGCTTTCATTTGAGTGCTGAGGCAGAGTCAGTAAGAAAGCCAAACCTGCAGTTCAAACCCTCCAAAGGATAACTTAATATAAATATTTTTTATCAAAAATGTCTTATAGCAAAAAAAATTGGATTTGGTAGCTGAGTTTACTTAAAGCAAACTAAATTTCCTGCTGTAGGACTGTTCATGTTCCTTGGCATTCAGTACATAATTCAAGGGAGGTAGCTTTCCCTGACGACAGTATTTCAGTGTCAAGGTAGCAAGATGCCAAGCATACATAATGTTTTGAAGCTGCAGAAGCAGGGCTGTGCAGAAATGTGCTCTGCAGGCTAAGAGGTGTTTGGTTCCAAATGGTGGCAAACACGTAGGGTTCACCTTCACATCTTGGCACACCTGGTAACCATGAAGGTTTGTGCCAGTGAGTGGCTGAACTGTTTTTCTATACCAGGAACACCACAGACACTGTGCCATGCAGCAGCCTCGGGGAAGGAGCTGGGGATAAACCCTCCCTGGCATGGAGTGGTTCCCTCATGAGCTGGTCCAAGCAGATGAAGTGAATTGCCACCTCAAAAGTTTCACCTGTCTTTTCTTAGGGCATGGTGGCTACCTTCCTCTCTAACACAAGCATTTAGCTAATGCAGGCTTTTAAGTTCAGCCCTAGCTTTTGATATCCTGTCTTGGAAACTACCTTGGGAATGTGTACAAGGTCCCAGATTTTAATTTCTTTATGACAAGATGTTTTTTATTTTAAAGAGCAAGGAGGTCTATGTGCATGAAAAATTTGCTCAGCAACTACCTATACCAGCCAGTTCTGAGGAAGTGATGTTCTGTGTGAAGCCACAGGCCAAGTGGGCGTGAATTATCCTACAGCTGCCTTGTTTTTCTGAAAGCAAATGCTATTAACCCATGGTCAACACTGTGTGATATGCTGGGAACGATTTTACACCAAGCGCTACTTTGCATCTCCCTCTGACTGCTGGACATGGGCTACTATTTTACATGGCTCATTGATTTATGTAGGAAAGTAGTTTTGGTGTTCTTCCACAACTTTTGATGAATATCTCACACCACTGGATCTCTGGCTATTCCCTGCACTGAAGAAGTATCTGAGTAGTTTGTTCTGCTTCATAAGCTCTAATAGTTCAAATATGATGCTATGGATTTGATTTTAACCAGGACAAGGGCCACAAGAAAATAGAGCTGGAAGAAATCTTGGGATGCTTTCTGGTCCACCTTCCTCCTCCAAAACAGAACTGTCTCTGCCTGACAAAAAATGGTAATTATTTCAAGACAAAAGATCATTTGGGGCCAGCTGTACTCAATAAGGTAACCAGACCTGGTCTGGATATGCCATCATCCATGTGTATTTTGTGAGTATAGATGAAGTATTTGTGTCTCACTGTAGTATAGTAGAGACATGGTCATGAAGTTAACTTTTAAGTCCTTACTTGAGAAGCACTGCTCTAGACTGGGCTGTTGTCCTGTGGGTGAGAAGGGTGCAGGCATTCTGCAAGTGCTGTTTAATGCCCAGTGTGGCTAGCTGCTGGTTTTTTGGTGACTGGTGAGATACTGCTCTGCCTCCCCCTCCCTCTTCCTAAGGCACAGGGGTCACTTTGCTGTTGTATTTAGAGAGAGGTGTCCTATAGTGGCTAAGATATTCCAGACAGCATTTTAAAACTATTTATGCAAACATTATTTCCTGGGCCAGTGATGTTGACATGTGAATATAAATGTCCCATGGGTGTCTCTGAATGTTGTCACTGAAATGCTGATGCTCAGACATGGTGTGACCCTCACATCTAGGAGGTGGCAGCAGCATCTGCTGTAATGGCAGCAGAACCATGAGTTTACACTATTAGGCAGGGTCTGTGTCAAATGCAGCCTGGAAAAAAGATCAATTTCCAGCTCTGCTGTGTCTATCTCACCTTGGCTCCCATTCATATTCTGTCCTTGTCCCTTCCTTTGTAAGATGAGAGTAATAATGCAAGCCAGTCATTAAAGGCTGGTGCCAGGGGTAAGCAAATGAAATACATAAAACATCAAATGTAAAGCCACAAGGAAAAACTCCCTACAAATGCTGTCAATTTATCACTGCATTGCTCAGATAACAGTGGTAAAAGTGTTGTTTGGTTCTCAGAGATATTCTCATGTAAGTTAAAGCAAATTCCCCAAATTGCACATGGATTTATTTTCCATTTATCTACTTGTCTGGTTAGTGGCCCATCAATGTTCAGCTGAGTAGCAGAAGAGCACCCTGCAGATAACCTTCCTACAGCAGACATCAGCTCGTTTTCAAAGTGATTGCAGACTGAAATCTGAGACAAATCACATGATCAACATTCCATGGTTTAAAGAGTCAAATTAATGCCTTATGATTCATCTATGATTTATAAGTAAGCACTTGCACTGATACAATGATGGGATCACTTGACGAGTCATGCGTGATTTAACGCGTCTGCAAAGTTCGGGCGTGTGTCACTCAACAGAGCTTCCTACTCAGCCCATGGGTTCACTGCCTCAGCTGTGCCCTCAGGCAGGTTCCCCAAACTCCTGCTGAACAGCAGCAGAGGGGCCACGAGGGCTCCCTTCTCCCCTGCAACCTGTCCTTTCTAAGGTCTAGATGGGCCTGATGCAAAGGGCAGAGTCACAGTGACATGTTTTCCAGGGTTTTGTTGTCGCAATTTCTCTTCCTCAACAAACAATTGCTATGGCAACCTTACTGCTGCTCAAGCCTTCTCACTTCCTATTTATTCTAAAACACAGCTACAAACTGTGACTGCTCCAAACACTTGCATATTAAAGCCATTAAAATCTTCAGATGAGAAAGAGTGGGCAGGGAACATGATCAGCCCAGAGAATAATATGACCCTTCAAGACTTCATCTCTGTGCAGATTTTGTATCTGAATTTTAGTCAGGAAATTGTTGTTTTGATTGATGTCATGGTTTCTGATCAAATAGGGAAGGCTTTTCTGATCACAGTCAGCTGAGACCTGATGGTGCAGCGCAGGGAGGAAGGATGCTGAGCATTTGGCTTTCCTCTTGGATGCTACAGCCTGTCCAGGGCTGGGGGAGATGGATCTGCTAAAATGAAAATTTTATGAACTTTTTCAAGATATGAATGTTCATGTGCCATCTGAGGGGATGCGTAAGAGGAAGGCAAAGAGACAAAAAAACACCCCCAAAACAACACAAAAATCCAGGACAAAGCATCACCTCACCTCCCATTCCCAGCAGGTTTTGCCACCACACACACACCCCTGGGCGCCTGCTGGTCCACCTGACTACTCAGCTCTAATGAGACACTTTCACCCTCCTTTTATTTGTAAAAGACTTACAATGATTACTAAGATTCTTGCTTTTTGTTTTCTGCAGCCTATTTTTTTTAAGACCAATTTATTTGGGAATTTGAAGGAAAGATTCACCACAAGGATCTTCTGCTAAAGGTCCTCGGAGCTTCTGAATGTTGTAGGGTGCCCATTCCCATCAGGCTGTGAAACCTGGTGTCTGCTTGCTTCCTAAATCACTGGAATTAATTTTCTACATGAAAGAACAGTTTCTTATTGTAGAGAGAGTAACTACAGTGTTGCTGAGAGTCTCGTTTGTGCTCAGAGTGTTCCTGCCCTGCTTCATCTCCTGGTACAATCTAAGTGAAGGCACTGAGAAGGGACATCTCAGAGCAGCTTCTGAGCTGATGTTGACTGAAAACTCATCCCTTCCAGTTTGGGCTGCCTACAAATGTCTAGATCTAAAATCTGTTCCTGAGCCTGCTACACAAAATGAATTTGGGGAAAATAACTTGAATTGTCTATGCCTGACTGCCCAAGTACACAAAGTGAGGATAAGAGGAATTACTCGTTGGGGTTTACAAGATTCAGTGTAATCATGCTTTGAGATCTGATTAATGGGATAGAGTTCAAGCATTTATTGTTTTCTTTGGCCCAGGTCTCTCCCTGTAAACAGTCACAGTGGTCATGCTCTAAAACTGTTTGTCTGTGAGGTTTGGTGCAAACCCTTAGAAGGAAATCAAAAGCCATGGAAGGAAAATGCAGACAACTGCCTGGGGCGGGAAGAGGCTTTCCTGTAGAGGTGAGTCAGTTCCAGGGGAGAAGGGCTACTGTGTCCAAAAATAACAGTGCAGAAAATGGGCACACACCACTGCCCTGTCATCGTCCACTTGAGGAAGATGTTGGGTTTCATCTGCAGCTTTTTTCTCTTTGTTAAGCTAGCAGGTTTCTCATCTGCACTGAATGCTACCAGGTCTGTGTCTGTATTCTTGTTAAGAGTCCATATTAGCCTGGCCTTTGGAAAATACCCTGGCCACATTCTTCTCTTGTTCCAGACCCACTTCAAAGAGACCCCAAGGAGGAATTTATGTCCAATTTATGTACTGTTTCCTTATATATTCCAAAGGCTGAGGTTGATTTATACGCATTAGTGTTCATATTCTTGTAGCTCTCACTAATCACTCTCTTGTCTTCAGACTGATTATACCAAGCTCAGGATATTCTGCACTGTGTTACTGTTTGGATAATGCTGATATCAAGCTTCTGTTCTTCAGTGTTCCTGCAGTGGCATTGCTACTGAAGAGCTTCTTCATCCTCTGTGGCTGTGTAAGTAGTGCTGGCCATAACAGAAATACTATCCTGAATACTTAACACCTAGCATGTTTAAAGTAAAATCCAAACTATTTGATGTGCTTTTTAACTAGGGAAAAAAGATTACTTTTAAATATAGAACAGGATGACAAGATCTTCACATTCAAAAGCAGGCAGGTAAATTACCTTGTATGAAATGAAGTCTAGTAATACCCATGACTGCCACTTACATGGGAGTCTGGAACAGAAGTGAGACAGAAATGATCCCCCCTGCAGATAACAGGCCCTGGCACTTTACATACTTTTGTCTGTCTCAGGAAGGGAGAGAGGAAGGAAGAAGATCTTCAGACAAGAAAAAGTAGTGCCTGTCTTGCCTGCAAGACACCTAAACCCCTCATGTATCTGGTGGCCTGCAGAGAGCTGGCTGGCCAGCCTCCTTCCAGCCC
Organism: Illadopsis cleaveri; assembly: GCA_013399915.1. Classification (NCBI taxonomy): domain Eukaryota; kingdom Metazoa; phylum Chordata; class Aves; order Passeriformes; family Timaliidae; genus Illadopsis; species Illadopsis cleaveri. Next base: position 983,390 of record VXBB01007110.1, on the reverse strand, counting down.
CCTCCCAGGGACCAGGGCATATGCCAGCCTCCCTCTAGCCTCCTCCCAGGACCCAGGAGGAAGTCCCNTTCCAGCCTCCTCCCAGGGACCAGGGTACATGCCAGCCTCCCTCCAACCTCCTCCCAGGGACGAGGGTACATGCCAGCCTCCCTCCAGCCCCCTCCCAGGGACCAGGGCATATGCCAGCCTCCCTCTAGCCTCCTCCCAGGACCCAGGAGGAAGTCCCAGGACATAACAGCTTCATGTGCCACAGCAGTGTGGTACAGCTCATAAAAATGGCAGGATACATGAGCCAAGGCCATGACATTTTTGGCTGGACTTGAATCTGGTATGTCCCATGTACTATGGTGAAGGAAGGCATGAGGGGCAGGAAGAGCTTCTGTTTCAGCTGGCTATAAATGATTAGACTCAGAAGAAAACAGAGCCTACTCCAGGTATTCTCAGCATTCCTCCTGATCCTGGCTTGTGTCAGAGTGATACACCAAGGGCATCACTGTACCATTCAGCATCTCTCTGGTCATTTGTTTACAGTAACAAGCCAGATTTTCTACATCAGGACCAAATTTAAAGCAATCCCACCTGCTTTTGTACTTAAAACACTGTCTGAAATAAGTCCTTTTTCTCCTTTACCATATAGTGCTTGTTAGTACTGCCAGTAGGACCACAGCACAGACACCTCATTTATCAGACCAACAGTAGTCTGTTCAGCCCAGCCTGCTGCTTTTACATTGTGTAGTTGCTTATGGGCAGCTATTGATCATCTAATGCCTCATCACAGGGATTGCCCAGACTATAGCAAATGCCCATTTAGAGAACGACTCTATCAGATGATGCTGCCATCATAGTAAGTGTAAATATGCTTCATAACACATCCAAATTTTAGAAGCAGTTGAGAAAAACATACACTAAATATTTCCAAGCATTTGTTGAGTGAAATCTGTGTGTTTTGAGCTTTGCTGCAGATTATTCTATTAGCACTCCATTTTAATAACATATCAACTAAGCACAGCTACTAATGACTTCAATGGAAACAAGTGTCAGTTTTGATATAACTAAGAGTTTGATGTTGACACACAAGCTCTACCTGACCAAAAATATAGGTGTGCCTCTCTCCCCAGGACCTCTTTGTGGACTGCATATTTGTAGGCTTGTTTTCTTGACACTGTTTTAAATTTTATTATGCTTATTTTCTCTATGCTTTAAGAGGCCCTCACAAGAAGCTTTGCTCATTTAAAGACAGAAAAAAATAAAATTAATGTATTGTTTCTAACTTAGTTAGATGCACAGGTCATTAATACATATCTCCAGGCTTTTATAAGCTAATAATGATAATAATAAAAGGCAGTACACCTAGACAAAAAAAAGGAGATTGTTAATGAAAAAAGCTATGTCAATGTGGGTCCACATTAATGAGCAAAGAGGTGGATTTGTAGGAACTGGAAGATTCAGGGCACTGGCATCACAACCCAGACGCTCACTCCAGTGCTACTGCTCTGAACCCAGTTTGTGCTGCATGCTTCAAGGTGTGGCTCCTCAGGGCAGCCCAGTGGCTGGTTGGTGAGTCTTTCAATGCCAAACTAACTTCAGAAGAGACTCACTTTTGTTAGCAGAGATGAACACTGCATGGAAAGGGCTGTGAGCACCCCATGGGCAGAGCAGACCCTGACAGTGGGTGCAAGGGGGCATGTGAGATGCTGAGAATGGGCAAGGTCCTCACTGCCACTCACCATCTCTGTCCCACCCTCTCACAGTCAAATTCAATCCCGTTTTCAAACTCATAGGTGTTTTTTGTCACTCTGCTTCCTCAGGGAGCCTTTTCAGACCCTGCCTGCTCTAACAGGCCGGAATCACTCTTTCATTTTCAGACTGAAGTCGTTCCTGAGCACAGCAACCCATTTGCTCTGGTAGAGCAACTGGTGACACCAGCTGTGTTATCCCTAAGCATAATCATCATGCTTATCCCTAATGTTTGCTGCACTAATGGAGATCACTACCATCTCCACTTTTCCCCAATTTACTAGGCTAAATTAAACTTATTTTCTTCATATTGGCCAAGATTTCCCTCCCAGTCATCCCCAGAGCCTGGTCTACTTTGGATTGCCATAGGACAGTCTGTCCTTACACTGTGCAGCATTGCCTCTTCCCAATGTCATTGTGTCCCTTCTTTTCATGCCAAGGTAATTCCTTTCTATATTAAATAAATTTTGCTCTTAAACAGTAAAATCAAAGAAGTACCATTGCTTGAACTGGGAAGTTTTGTAGTCAGAGCAGGAATGGAGTCAGCCCTCATGTTGTGAATCCAAATAACCTCATTGATTTCAGTAGGTTTATACTGATTTAAACCTGTGACATTTCATCAGATTTACACCTTGCATTTTTAAAGACAAACCTAAATTGGGATCTTCATGCAAAAATTATCTGGATGTCTGTGGATATTAAGGCAGCCTCCACTCATAAGCTCTCAGGACCTGGATGTTGTAGGCCAGAGTACACAGGCAGGGACAAATTATTCTCAGGCAGCAAACAGGGAATGCAAAAGATCAGTTACAGATCTTTCTGTGGCAAAACTCAAGGTAGTCTGCTGAGGCTGAGGACACAAAGCTCCTGTCTTCTACTATGAGGTTAAAGCCAACTCTTCACAAACTACTGAAGTGAAATGAGGAAAATTAAGAAGAACGTGTCTATAAAGTAACAGTAAAATCTAGCCTACGATATTGCCCAGGAAGTTTGAAAGCCGATGTTGGGAAGTCTGTCTGGGCTGTTATGCTGGTGGTACTAAATTGGGAGGAGCTGTTGACTCCCTCAAAGGCAGACAGGCCCTGCAGAGAGGCCTTGAAAAATGAGAGGGCTGGACAACGACCAACCATGTGAAGAGTAACAGACACAAGTGCCAGATTCTATACCTGGGATGGGGCAACCCTGGATGTACAGAGAGACCGGGGAATGAGAGGCTAGAAAGCAGTGCCATGGAAAGGGATCTGGGGGTCCTGGTTGATGGCAAGCTGAATGTGAGCCAGCAGTGCCCTGGCAGCCAGGAGGGCCAACCCTGTCCTGGGGGCATCAGGCACAGCATGGCCAGCCAGGTAAGGGAGGGGATTGTCCTGCTCTGCTCTGCACTGGGGCAGCCTCACCTCCAGTGCTGGGGGCAGTTTTGGGTGCCACAGTGTAAGAAGGACATTAAACTATTGCAGAATGTCCAAAGGAGGGCAGCAAAGATGGTGAAGGGCCTTGGGAGGAAGCTGTGTGAGGAATGACTGAGGTGATTTGGTCTGTTCAACCTGGAGAGGAGGAGACTGAGGGGAGACCTCACTGCAGTTACAACTTCCTTGTGAGGGGAAGAGGAGGGACAGACTCTGATCTCTTGTCTGTTGTGACCAGGGACAGGACCTGTGGGAACAGTCTGAAACTGTGTCAAGACAGGTTTAGGTTGGATATTAGAAAAAAGTTCTTCACCCAGAGGTGTTTGGGCACTGGAACAGGCTCCCCAGGGCAGTGATCACATCAACAGCCTGACAGAGTTCAAGGAGCCTTTGGACAATGCTCGCATGCACATGGCTTAATTCTTGGGGTTGTCCTGTGCAGGGCCAGGAGTTGGACTCAGTGATCCTTATGGGTCTCGTCCAACTCAGGATATTCTGAGCCTGTTATACTATGAAAGAGCTTTGCAGTTTTAAGAGCCTGTAAAATAAAAGAAAAAGAAAAAAAACCCCACCACCAAAAAGCCAACCCACTAACCAAACAAAAAAAACCCCTGGAAAACCAACCAATCAACCAACCAACCAACCAACCAACCAACCAACCAACTGAAAAACCACAAACAAACAATCCAACAAATATTAAAAAAGAAACAAACAGACAAAAAACAAACAAAAAAACCACAAAAAAAATTATTCCATAATCAAAAATTTTTAAGGTGCAGAGTGAGAAGGTCAAGTAAAGACCCTGCTGTGCTGCTTCTCCAAAGAAACCAGTTAAGCATACTGTAAAATCCCTTATAGCCTGGGCTTGCTTTACATATTTTAGTGATTGATTTCCTAATGTGAGCAAATGTGGGATTTTCCAGACATGTCACAACAGCACAACCCTTTCCCAGGAATACCTGGCCAATAAGTCTAAAAGGGGTGAGGCCACATTCTGAGGCAAAAATTCTGGGTAAGGATGGTTTGCAGAGTGGACATCCCCATTTGGATATGCCTGCCTTAAAACCTTACTCATGTACAGACAGCTGAGATCTGTTGTGATATTCCTGGGGACTATCAGTTCTACACGCTTTTCCTAGCTTTGATACCCTGAAAAATAAATGCAGCTGAAAGAGGAGGGCACTCACAATGACAAAGAGGTTATGATGCAAACTTTTGTCATATGAGACAACCGAAAATCACAGCAAGGTTGATTTTGGTGGGGAACACACGACAGCCCTTGGGGACTTAATGTCCTCCAGGAGGTGGCTGCGCTGCTTACTTTGCACCGTGCCTGGGGCATGGGAGTGTGTGCACACCTGTGATGGAGCTGATGGGGTCAGAGCAGGCTGAGCTCTGCTCTGATGTGGCCCATTGTTCATCGCAGTGGTTGTAAACATCTTCCTTTGACCTTCATAGTCCAGCTACATCGTGGTGTTGCTGGCAGAAGACAGAATAGGCCTTTCATATTGAAAAAGAAAGAAGGTGCTGTGAAACTGTCTCAAAGGACATTAGACAAATTTATCTAAACTCGCCATTTTGGATTATTGCCAGGTGTTTTTTGCTGCATTTAACCCAGACAACTCTCACAGATTTCTGGTGAGCATCAGAGAGCCTTCCTACTCTCCAGCAGATCCACACTCCCACCCAAACCGGTGTCACCTGCAAAGTGACTGAGGGTGCTCTCAATCCCTTTGTCCAGATCATTGATAAAGACCTAAAGCAGGACTGGCCTCAACACAAGCCTGGAACAGCACCTGCAACCAGCCACCAACTGGAGTAACTGCATCCATCACCACCCTCTGGGCCTGGTCATCCAGCCAGTGTTTTACCTAGGGAAAAGCATACCAGTCCAAGCCATGGGCTGCCAGTTTCTCCAGGAGAATGCTGTGGGAAACAGTGTCCAAGGCTTTAATAATGTCCAGGTAAACCACATCCACAGTGTTTCCCTCATCTATTAAGCTCTCTCTGAAGTTTCTTAAAGAGGATTTAATTTTCTTTCCCTACAGAAGTTCTAGGTTTGAGTAGGTTATCTTTCCACTCGTCAGGAGAGTATAGGCCACCAACTATCTCAGACAGAGACTAATGGCTAAACCCATCACTTCAAACTGCAGGTTTGAAAACGGGTTTTTGGAAGCATGTAATCCTGATATTGTGTAACCATAAGATACACAGGGTTCTGCATATGTGGGATTGGTCACACTGGAAATTTAGCAGATGTGTTATTATGAGCCTGGTGTATTATCTGGAGAGAGTGGGAGAAGAACTAAATACTTTGAGTGATATCTCAAAAGTAGAGAAAGAATAAAGGCACACCGCAATGGCATGAAAAATTCTGATATTAGACTTGGTTGAACTACTTATTATAAAATGTATTCAGTATGCATTCACTTCCCTTCTGGCCAGCATATAGCCCATGAATCAGCTCTAATTTTCTCTAATTTTATTCAGCAACCCTCATTTACCAGACTGAATGAAAGACAAATTTTTAGCCTCCTGGCTTTCCAGAGTGTTTGTCTCAATTACATGTGATACAAAGCCATTCCCCAGCACAGCAGCATATTTACCTGCAATTTAGTGTCTGTCCTGAGTATTTTTACAGCTGGAGCAAGAAGATGAACCCTTAATAAGCAGAAAATGTTATTCTGCTAAAATCAGGGAAACACCAGGACTTGCAAATGTGACATTAATACCTAGCAATTGTTTGAAACAGCTCTGAGCAGTTTTTTCTCAAAATCCCGTAAACCCTCTCTACATTAAAACTACTCTATGGGAGTAGTGTACATGAAATGCATAGATTATTCATGCTGATGATTTACTTGCAAAGCCTTGACAGTAGCCAGGAAGGGAACTGGAAGTGCTCTGTGTCGCTCAAAGCCAGGAATGTGGATTTTCTTGCTGTTCATCCTCAGTTCTCCCACTTTATCTCATGACTCAGCTGCCTGATGCAAGGGTTTGCAATTACAGCTTGGCTGATTAGCTCCTCAAATTGTGTGGTGTGGTTTCTAGACTTTGCATGCAATTTTGACAAATATATGGACTTTATAAATTCGCTTTCAAGAAGTCCTTTGTTGTCCTATTTTGTGAGTTTTTCTGCTGATAAACCCTAATGACTTGAATATTTAAGCCACCTGGAAGACAAGGCACAAGGGATAGGACAGGCAAAGACTCAGCTCTTCTCTTAAAAAACCACTCAGTTGTTTGTTGTCTCTCTGGTGAGAACGTCAGTGCAGAAAAGATGCCTCAAGCAAGCGGCCTCCAAGCCCCTGTGAGCCTGAGACACCACTGATGCAGCCCCTGGGTTTCCATCAGCTGGGCTCAGAGACAGCTTGCAAGTTGGCACTGCCTCCTGTCAGGGGTTAGTGCTCCACAGAGAAAGCTGTACCTGAAGAGCAGAGGAAAGTTCCTCCTGTTTGTGCCTGCAACCAAAATAATCTGTCCCGGACCAGTCGGCTCAGCTGGAGGAAAAACCCCGGGGGTGACACAGTCTCTGCTTCCTGTTTTTCTCTTTGCAGGGTAAATGGGTTTCTAAGGTCTCCAGAGACATGACTGAACGAGAACCTCAGACCTGAGTATCCTTGAACTTTTGGCAAGTTTGGATTCAGTTTGGGATGCAAAAATTTCGGCTCAGATGTATTTTTAGTACCATTCATCCTCAGAAAGCTCTGCTTATCCTTCTGCACTGCTCCACACAAGGCCTGCAGGAGTGCTGCAGTCCCTGTCAGCCAACATGCTGACATGTGTTCATGCCTGCCAAGCAGCTGGGCAGGTTTTCTTTGCCATCGTGTGTTAGATGAATTACAAAAGTGTGCCTGTGTAAGGGAAGGTCTGTCGTTGGCAAACCCTGGTTACACTCTGGAGATAAGCTGGGGAAGGAGGAGCTCTTTTGCTTTTGCTCTTCCCCTTCCCAGCTATGGGTCAAACATCTGTAACACATTTTAGCATTCAAAAAAAGTAATTTCCCCTAGAAGTCTTGGTTTTATTAGATTTCCTTTAGTCTTCTCTTTATTCGTAGATGTTTGATTTAGGGGACACAATCTTTATGAATGTAAAAGTCAAAATTAGTGGTCTAGTCTGACACATAAAATGGAACCAAACCATTAGGTTTTTGAGTTAGTATTTACTGCTGTCCCAAGAAATAGTGTGAGTGGAACCAGACTGTTCAGCCTCATGATATAACTTTTCAGCCACAATTCATATGATTTGCAGTTAGCCTTTTGCTCCAAGTGGTCATTAAATGCTGATTGTTAAAACATGAACTAAGAATTAAGATAATTATAATCATCTTTAGAGCCTCATGAAAAAAGGCCAACTTGATAAATCCATTTTTCAAGCTCTTTAGCCTGAAAAGTAGCATTTTTTCCTCTTAGAAAATAAGGTCTGGATATCCATTTTAAATTTATGCTATTTTATTTTATTTGTAGTTTTGTGGTGTGAGATGATGAGATTGATATTAAGTGTGTGCCCTCACTTGTCCCAGTGGCTGCCACTGGTGCAGGCATGAACATGAACCATACAAAGGGCAATGTGGGCAACTGGCCTGGCTGGAGTTTTGTCCATCCCAGCTAATGTCCTTCCATTTATAATTTTGGCCACACATCCCCTGGAAATGTTCGATGTGATGATGCCAAATGGTGCTTGCAAGTGCTTTGGCAAGGCTATGTGTAAAATCCAGCTTTCTAGGCTGGAGTGCTGGTGTCAGATGATGCCTGCTTGAAGTTTCTTCACACTTTTCCAATTACAGCCTTAAAGTGTGCAGGTGAGGTTTGGGCATCCCCTTGCCCCTTATGCACAATGCCACACTGTCTTTCAGTAACCTACAGCGATAGGGTTGCCAAAAGTATGTGCAAGTTCCTGGGTGCAGTCTCAGTGTTTTCATGGTGTTGTGCTGTCTTCCCACTGAATTCAAGGAGAAACAACTTCTGAGACAAGGGAAAGCAAGGAGCTGTGTGGAGACATACCACTACAGAGCTGGAGCCTCCCTCTGCAGATTCCCAGGATAAGTGAGGCTTTCTACCTATTAAAACACCAACATTTCCTCCTGGCCAAGGTAAAAAGAGGGACTGTGTGTGGAAGGAGTTGTATTTTTCTCATGCTTTGTGTGCTTTGTCATGCTTCTTTGGGTATTCTGTATAGTTACCTCACATGAACAGGGATTTCATCCTCCCAGTGTTACCTGGAAGCTAATAGCATTGGAAGAAGGGAATCTGCCTCCTGAGCAAAGGCATTAGGTGTGTAGAGAGCAGCTTTTAGCTTTCTGGCTCCCAAACACTCTCTGTCCCTGGGGGGGTTCCATAAATCACCCTCCCCAGAGTTGGTCTCCAGCTGCTCCAGATGTGCACAGTGTTTCTTAAAGCCATCACACACAGAACAAGTCTGTCTCACTCATGGGAGAGACAAGGTTGTGGCTTCTCCCTGAGTGGGGAATGCTTGTGCCTCCAGCTCAATGCCACATCCATAGTCTGGGAGAGTCTCTCCTGGAGCCCACAACAGCCAATGCCTTTCTGGGCTCAGGAAGTGTTGGTGGCCATGAAGGACAAAGCCCTTGGTGGACATGAAGTCAGCTGATGCCAGCAAAGGCCATCTTGCCAGGGAAGAGCAGTGGTGTGACAGGGAGCATGTGGCTGCTTTGGTGCTCCCAAAAAGCTCCAAAAAAGACATAGTGCTTATTAGATTTTCAGAATTAACTAACTGTATCTCTTGTTTGTTGCCCACCTTAAACTCTCACCAGCAAAAGTAGAGGGAGACCTAGGCCTGCTCCTGTTTCCTACTCCATTAAAGATCTTTTGCTGGAAGTGCTCCTGCCCATGTCCAAGGGCTGGGAACCAGTCCACATCCTCCAGCCTTCAGGTCATCTCCTCCTAGACATTGTTTAACCCTTTCTTGACCTGTGCCACCCTGAACATGTTCTTACCTGTCCTGGGTGACACTGTTGTTCCAGCACAGCTGTGCTATCCCAGTTTGGCAGTCTGGATCATGACCAGTTCTGCACTCAGTCCAGTATGAGTTGTGTCAAATTGCCTTGTGTTATTTTTGTTATGTAGTGGCATACTGATCCAGAAGAACACCTTGCTGGTGCCCTTGGACGGAAAGTCTTTGAAAAGTCAGCAAAAACTAAAAATCCCACTGGAAGAATTCAGTGAGGCAGCTCAAAAATCTTCCATCATTATGTTGGTGCTTTCCCACACCATGATGTGTTTTTTCATGTATATGATTCTAGTACTGCCCTTCTGCAGACTTTTGGAATAAGCTTATTTGAGTAACCCTGCTGTGTTCTGAGGAAGATGGGGAAAAGCTGGGCAGGTTTTGATGTTGGTACTGACCTTTGTAGAAAATGGTGTCAGGAAGTGCTCAGAACAAGTCTCCCCTGGTGCTAATGACACCACAGCATGGGTTTGGTGCTGCAGGTATAAAGGGAGGGTGAGAAGGAGAGCAGCAGGGGGCACGGAAGAGGAGGCTGGTGACATGCCATGTCTATTTGTTGCCATCTCTTAGGCAAGCAGCAGTCTTCCAGCATGCCACATATTTCAAGAACTGGTAGGATGGAAAAAATGGGCTCACTGTCTGGCAGCACTGGTGAATAGGTGATGGTAGGTAGATACAGGCTGTACTGTGTCCATAACAACCTTATCACCTTCCTTAGGTGAAATTTCTCCAGTGTCTGTAATGGTTCTGGATTTGAGGGTGGCATTTCAGCAGCTGTGATGTTATGTTAGAGCAGACACTGCGTCTGAAAGCTCCCAACACCACACTTAATCTTGCTCATGCCTATTTCATTGAAAATAACACTTTCAGGATAAACATTTTTGAAATAATATATTCCAGGCACCACAACATGTAAAGGAAGTGACACAGCAGGTTGCACAATAAATAGGAAAGTGGATAAATCCAGGGCCAGATTTATGAAGCAACTGTTTTCAACAATCTAAAAGTAGTGAAAAGCGTACACTAATCAAAGCAGTGATATCCCATTTTGTATTGTGCAGTCTGCTATGCAGTGGCTGGACAGGTAAAAACCATACAGGTAAAGCCATTTTGGGGCACTGCCACAGTATGGGGTGGCATGGCCCTCTATGCCTTTTGCAATCGCCCTAATTCCTCCAGGGGTTACTGCTCTGCAGGGCTGCTGCGGTCCTGTTGCAGATGCAGCTTTGAGGATGCACACAAGCACATCAAAAGTAAACAGCTCACTGAGGAACAAACACTGGGGCAAGGGCAGATGCATATGTAATGGAGATGGGCACCTATATAGGATTTTTTCAGGAAGGGCACAGTGCTGCAGGTCACGTGGGAAGCCTTGACAGTCTTATTTCAACTGCTGTGATTCCTAATTATAATTTTTTTTTTGCTTCTAAGTGCTCCCTGCTACTCTGCATTGATCGTAATTATTTACCTTGCAAAGGCTAAGCAAGGGTTGATTAGCCCAAAGAAAAATATGTTAGGAAAATAGGAAATGTTTCTTCATATAGAACTTAGATACCATTAGCTTTAGTAATTGGAAGAAGGTACCAATTTCTTTCAACTAATCAAAATAAATGGGATATTATTTCTTTGACTATTGATATAGCTCATAATTCTAAAGGGATTAAATTAGGGATGGCTCAGAATGCCATCCCTAAATCCTTCTCAGCAGGGCTGCTCTGGATCTGTTCACCCCCAGCCTGGATTGATACCAGGGGTTGCCTGATCCAGGTGCAGCGCTTTGCACTTGGTCATGTTAAACCTCATGAGATTCCTATGGGCCCAATTCTCAAACTAGTCCAGGTCATTCTGGATGGCATCCCATCCCTCAGGTGTGTCAACAGCAACACTTGTCTCTGTGCCATCTGCAAACTTGCTGAGGATGCACTAGAGCCCTTCATCTACAGTATTAATGCAGATATTAAATAGCCCTGGTCACAGTGTGGGCCCCTGAAGACACCACTGTTCATTGATGTCCATCAGGTCTCTGAGCTGTGGACCATAATCCCCTGGATGTGTCCATCTATCCAACAGTCTGTCCACTGAATCCATCTCTGTCTATCCACACAGGGATGTTTTGGGGAACCTTGTCAAAGGCTTTTCATCCATGTAAAGTCCAGGCTGATAGTGTGTTACTGCTACTGGAGTGTACTGGTTTCTGAGCTGCTCACCGGCCAGCTGCTGCTCTTGAGCCAGCACACAATGACAGCTTGGTGGGTTCAATCTCAGACTTGTAGCGTGGTCTGAGGCTTGGAAGAAAGAGCGGACTCTTGGTGGAGTTTTGTAGAGTTTTATTCCAGTCAACTCCACATGCCAGAGTGACCCCTGGGCCTCAGTTCTCCCCCAAAGTACTTGGGGAGTACCCTGAGCAGGGGAAAACTTCGGACCAATGGTGGGGGAGGAAGGGGGTGGCTCAGGACAGGGGTGCTTAACACAACAATGGGAAAGGTGGGTGCTCAAGCACCTGGGAAAATGGGTGAACATCTCTTTTCAGGTCTCTCAGGGTGATTGACAAGGTTCTCTCCTTAGGGTGATACCACAGGGAATTTAGGATGGGGGGTTGGAAGGGATATACCAAAACAAACAAATAAATAAAAAACATATACAAAATTGAAAAACCCTAATTATGCACAGCAACACTGGAGCTGCACAGCTGTGTGGGTACAACCCTACCACCACCCTACTCCACACCAGGTGTGCATAGATTTACAAAGGGCTGGAAATAGATGTGAAAACTGGGATCCGCTGCTTCCACAGTGCCTGCTTTTCCTAAAGCCATTGACAGGATGGACTCACATCCCTTATCTAGTCGATAATAAAACAGTCCTGATGAAATAAGTAATTGAAAATGTGCATTTACCTTTCCCCCCTCCACTACTGTTCTAAGTGTGACAAGCACCCCGTTCCCATGGATTTTTTCCCACCTGTTAACACCCATTTCAGGGGAAACCCAGGGCATGGGCCTATGTGCTCATCCCATAAGGGTGGCTGCAGGGAGATGGAGGAATCAGATCCTGAACCCTCTTGAGTGGAGGCAGAAATACCCATTTCAGATTCTTATTTAAATGTTGAATCACCAAATCCTCTCTCATTTCCTTCCTCTCTTTGGGTGATTTTCAGACAGAGGAGATGCTAAGCTGTAAACAACATTTTTTTTTCAGCATCGTCTCACTCCATAAATGGTTATTCTGTCTCCACTGTGGCAGGTTCAATTGTGTGATTAGGCTGACAATGTGCTAATGCTATGCCCTAGACCTTCCACATTCCTTAGACAGAATTTGCACATCGAGGAAAAAAAGAAAACAACAAACTGAGGAAGCACTTTCTGTACTGGAAATTTTGACCCACTTCCATGTCTCATTTTGCAAGGTCACTCTCTGAACATTGCAGACTTGGTCAGCTGCTGCTCCAGCATCTCCTGAGCCATTTATTATACTCTGAACATCATTTGTTTCCCCTCATCCCTGCCGCCCCAAGTGATGAAAGCAAAGGAGGGCTGTCACTGGAGCAAGGTGCATGTGAAATGCAGCTCCCCCATCACAAGGCAGGGCATAATGTGAACATAGGCATAGTGGACTTGTATCTCTCACCACTGGCAGTGGTTCAAGTGCAGAGGTATGTGGGGATCTCACTTTGAACTGGTCCAAGTCTGTGTTCAGCTTTGCATCTACAAGTTTTTCCAGATACTGCAGAAGCTGAAGGTTCTACCACCCACCCAATACATAAAATACAGACATAATTTATTGAAGCATAGTGATTCCCCTTTTGATATGTTATCCTAGTATTTGAGTGCACTGAGGGGAGCATGTCCATGCTTGGAGGATGGCTGCTATTCAGTGCACTGATGTGGTTAAGTGCAGTTCCTCATGTAGACAAGTCCAGATTGTCCTTCTCTGGCCGGGCAAGGTTTGACCATCCCTGAGAGTCACTGAAAAACCTTGGCTGTGAAAGAGCTGTTTATATCTACCTTGTCTCAGCAAAAGATGAGGTTTGGGAAGGAGGAGGACCAACACAAAATAACTAACACTAGAACTTCTTGAAACAGTGAGAAAGAGACTTTTTCTCCCATCTTTTGCCATACCAAGGTTTGTTAGAAAAACCCTATGCTGCCTTGCATTTTCCCGTATGGGCAAACTTTCTGCATGATGTCTTCCTGCTTTTTCTGCTGTGGTTATCATCTGCTGGGTGGTTTTTTGTAGTTGCAGGTTTGGGGGATTAGAGCCTGTTGGGTGTCCAATGACCACAGGCCCCAGCAAGTCTCAGGGAAGCAGACACCCTTCCCCTTAGCCCACACTGACTGAGGATTGCCATAATTTACCATTGAGAAGATGATATCAACATTTATCTCCCCAGTAGCCTGAACTTGCTAGTATGGGAAGCATCTCATTTCCAGCTGATGATGGCCTTGTTGGGCTATTTTTTAGCAATGCTAATTGACAGTTTCCCACTTCTGATTCCCCTTTCACAATTTCCAAGGGGAAGAGAAAAGCAGGGAAAGCACCAGAGAGACCCAAAAAACCATTCAGATCTGGAAATCACAGAGATGCGTGTGCCAGGATGTGACTGGTGCTGGGTAGGGACTGAATGGGTGTGAGTGTGTTTTGAGTCAGGCAGAAAAGAGCTGAGGGCAACTATGGGGGATTAGTGCAGAGCGAAGTGGGGATTATCTTTGTCATCATTAAAATGATGAAGCTGCACCTCCTTTCTTGAAGACCATCTTGCAATCTGAGGTCGTTGCTCAAACCCTGGGTGCTATAATGAAATTTCTGGTTAACTCTATTGGGAATCTCTCATGATGTTGCCAACAAGCCCTCAATGCAGGACTTTCCCCCAGCTGTCTCCAGTATGGACGTTGACCTGTCCGTGCCTGAGAAAGGATGCAGCACATTTTCCTCCTGCACTGCACCCAGCTGAGGGGATCAGTGCCTGTGCAGACAAAAGGGGAATTCACAGATGAAGGTTGACTTTACATCTCATGAGCAGTTGGTTTTGACTTATCCATTATTTAATCATAACACTAGGATGGCAGCAAATCTAATAGGAGACGACTTATTGACTCTTATTGCTGCTTCCTTACACACCTTGGACAACCATATTTCAGTTTATTTTTATATTTACCCACACATATGCACTCAAGGGATTCATATCACTGTACCATCCCAGCTTTTGGAATGGAGATACCACCTCTACAACCAGGGACATGGGTAGGCTGTGGGGATGTAGGGTGCTCCCCCAGACCCCCACCTCAGGGACAGAATGTTGTCCATGTACCTGCCCTCTGCACCAGCACAGAGGGCAAAAGCTCCCTGCTATTCTAACAATGATGTGCCAAAAAGGACACATCCTGTGGCACTGACAGCAGCCAAGCACATTGTGAAGGTTTTTCTATGCCTGAAAATGACAGGAGTTTCTCAGGTGGAAGGGAGGTGCTGAGTCTTTCCAAGGAGAAGTCAGCACAAAAAACCAGCTCAGAGCTGGATAAAAATCCCAAGCCTTCCTCAGCTAAAGCCAGATTTGAGCTTTCTTACATGTGAAGTGAGAAAAGGCAAATACACAGCTGCAAAGAAGCTAGAAAAAGACATAAGATTTTAGCTTGACAACTATTTCTACTTCTGTGAAAATATATAGAAAATTTTGTTAACCTCAAATGCAAGAAATTTTTATTCAAAATGTTATTGGTTAGTAAACCCACTTTATATGTGAGATATGGCCATTTTATACGTGCAGTCCACACTTTCAGGTGTTTTTGGCCCCAAAAGGTGTGTGAGTGCGTGTGTGCACAGTTATGGCCCTGCAGGTGTTAATGACCATCATTGGGAGGGGAAGGTTCCATGAAATTGTAGGTCTCTCTAAGGTAGCAGTGGGCCCAAGCCAGCAGAAAGAGCAGCCAAATGCCTTCAGGTATAAGAAGCAGCTGCACACAAGGGCCTAATGAAAGCGTTAGTCTACCTGGCCTGAGCAGAGATAAATCAGGTGGGTTAACCAGAGCTTTTCTGATTACCAAAGCAGAGCCTGGGGGGAAGCAGAGCACTGGGGCTCCTTGCAGTGCTCCCTTGTGCTCAGAGGGGTGAAAGGAAAATGCCTGTTTTCAAGTTGGAAGAATAGATCCAATTTACACAGGCTGCTCACCTGTCCCAGCAGTCTCCTTCCAGCCACAGGGATGGCAGAGGATGAACCACGATGCCTGTGTGGGGCAGTGCAGGCTGCAAGCTGGGAGAGTGGGATCCCCTGCCCAGGCAGAGGAGGCATAAATAACACTGACTACAGCACTGGACTGCAGCCAGCCAATCTCTGGAGCCTGCCGAACCCCAAACCAGACCAGAGACACTGACTGTACAGACAGCCCTGTCCACCTGCTGGCTTCTTCCTTCTTCTCCTCATCCTCTTCCGCTCTGTCATTTAAGATTCTGGTCTCTATTGGAGAGATAGAGACTGGTCAGGAAAATTTGGCCAACATCAACTATATCAAAAAAAATACTGAAAAACGAATTCCACTGCTTGGCTGGAAAAAGAGAGCTTATCCACTGGGGCTGGGGCAATCTGCAACTTTCCAGCCATAGAGACCTTAGGGGTTTTGCGTGACTCCAGGATGGAGGGCTTGAAACACCCAGTTGCAGATTGAGTTTGTTTGTGCCTTTTACCATTTCTCTCCAAATCCTGCAAAACTGCCCTCCAGATGACTAGGTAAGTAATGCACCAGAGACTATAAAGTGCTGTGCTTAAAACATTCCAAAATTAGCTTTCCTGCAGTCCAGATGGTGCATGGTGAATGCTTAATGGCATGGTATAAGGACTTCATTGGCACTCGTGAGGGATGATCTGAACACCTGACTTTGTGCCTCTTCCCTCCGTGTGCAATGCATCTGTTGAAGCTCATGCCAAAAACCACATCCCACCACTCTGTATTGCATGCATGCCTGTGTGTACATACAATTACTAAATGACAGTAGAGAATATTGAAAGAAAATCTCAGCAAGCTAGACTTTACGTTTGTTATCTTGAATACAAAGTTAACTCTCTGTCTCCCTCCCTCCCTTGTGTTGACTTCTGCTCATGAAATATTTCAATCTCCTGCAAGTCCAGGTCCAACGCTGGGGTAAAGCAGTGTGGTGATTGTGCTGTGGGGTCTGGTCCTTGCTGTGCTTCCCATTTCCCAAGGGATTTTCAGACTGAAACTCTGAGACTGATGAGCCCTAGGGTGGGCTGCCAAGCTTGGAACAGAAACCCTGGCTGGAACCAGGGCTTAAGCACCACCAGGTCCTTCTACATTCACACAAAGCTTCTTCCCATCCACCGGAGTAATCGAAGGTCCTTACAACAAAATAGCTTCTTCCAAGGGTTATTGAAGTACTAGCATATCATCAATATTCACATCTGTCTTTTTTTAACATTAGTATACTTCTTCTTTTCTCATTTTATTTTCCAAATAACATCACAGGTGCCCAAGACAAGGCACAGCAGTACTGGGAAGGCAGTGGAACTGCCCAGCATGTGCCAAGAGTAGGATGCCAGCAGGTTTAGCTCTGCCCTGGCCAGCAGCTGTCACAACAGAATCCTGGACTTCTACAGCTCCCTGAACCCTTCCATGAGAGATACATTGATGAATAATGAGATGTGACCATCTGGGAAATAGTTTGCAACACTGCTGCAAGGAATATTTCTGGGATGAAGTCTTCATGAGGCCGCTGAAGAATAAGATAGGTGACCCTCTCTTAGCTGTACTCATCAGCATCAAGGTTGCAGCAAGTCAGGTGGAGCATCTTCTTGATCCTCTGCATCTTCTGGAAGAAGAAGAAAGAGAGCAGCAAGCAGGCTGGCACAGAGCAGAGTGTGGCTTCTTAAAAGTGGGCATTGTGCTCAGGAACTGCAAGCAAGCAAGAACAAAGGAGTGTGAAGTGGGGAATGTTTGACATCAGCCCCTTCCAATGGGTAAGGAGCTGGATTTCTGCATCTGTGGTGGAAGGAGAAGCTCAGAACTCAGCTGGACTCACAAGTGCTTTGGGGCCATGTGGTTGTGCCTGCAGCAGTGTAGCAGATGTGATTCACCAGGACTGGTGCCACAGTGATGGGTGACACAGAACCCAACTGCTGCAGATTTGTGTCACTGGCAACAGAGGGAATATCACTGCTTGTGTGATGCCCACAAAGTGTTATCTATTTTCTTTATGTTTATTGTGGTTTTTTCCAACATGCCACATAATGCTGACATTTATAGAGAGATGAAATAAAATCTATTTGATCAAATAGCTCCTCAAGGTCATCTATAAAACATGGACTCGAATAGATTTAATTGGGAGGGGAGAAACAGCCCTGCACTGCTCAGCCTCCTTGGGGTTTCCATACAAAAAGCAGATGCCTTGACAAAGTTTCCAGTCCTGCTCAGCCACAAATGTGAATATTTTCATGTGGACATGAGCCCCTCATGCTGCAGAGGCTGTTTGTCCCCTCCCTGTGCATAAGGACAGAGAGGGAGGCTCAGGGAGCCATATCAAGAAGTACAGCTTCAGCTTTGTTTTCAGTCCTGTTACATGGTATCCATGGAAACGAGGATGACTTTCCAATCCTTTCCTGGGGAAGGCACGGCATTCACTGCAATACAGTCTCTTCAACTAAAATTTTGCAAAGTAACTGCACAGGGTGACTGTTTTTTATCCAAAAAGCCTGCAGTACATCTAGTTGGAGGGAGCGAGCCCCTTTTAACCCTCTTGCAAAACCTGGCATTTCTCAGCAGGTCTCTGGATCCTGCTTTCCAGCTGGATTTCATGGGAGAGGAGGGCAGCCAGCATCCCCTGCTGACACCAAACCCTTTCCCAAAGTGCCTGGGGATGGAGAGAAGTGGTGGCCAAGAGGTGGGCAGGAGTGAGTGGAGGCCCTGGGGCAAAGGGGTACTCAGGCAAGGCAACCAGATGAAATACTCACCTGGCTTCAGGAGCAGGGCTGATTTGGGGATGTCAAGGCTAAAGACAGCTGGCATGTGTGAATATGTGATGCCAGGGGTCTGACAGAAAAATCATGTTCTGCCTAGAGACAGAAAATCTCTGGAAGTTTTGAAGGCTTAAGGAGGAAAATATTTTTTTAAAAAAACCCACCAAATTTAGGAAATTCAAATAATTTCTGTAGTTATGTTTCTTATCAGAATGATTGGGTTTTTAATTCTTTAAGGGTGAGATTATGATTTATGCAGTTAGCTCAACAAGGGAGCTGATGGATACATTTACAAAGCTGAGTTTCAGTTTTTTATTTTCAAATGATGAGAGACGTGACCACTGTATGCTGAGGTACTTACTTGTACATGTGTTGCCTACTAATATATTTCTAACTTAAGGAAAATAAAATGCTGAAAAATTAAAAGGAGCCATCTAGCTGTTTTTTAAGCAAGAAAGAAGACTTTATCCTACCACAAGACATCAACATCAACAGATTTAAGAGAATAGAGCAAAAGCTTGAAAAATTAATATTTGCTCTCTCTCTCCATAGTGTCTGTGAGGCAGCTGACACAACAGCAGCCAAGACCATCACTAAATTAGGTATTGAGTCTGTAAGAATTTTAACTGCTTGATACCATGCAGTTTTGAAATAAAAGACTTCGTTTTCATTTGAAATGTTTTAGTTATTGAAAGTATTTTGAAGAGCTGAGAATGGCAGAAGTCATGTCATGTTAAGCATTTCTCTAACCTTCACTATTCACTCTGAGCAAAATTCATTTACAAGAATGTTTCTTCTGCATTTCTTCTCCAAATATACAGTTTTCCATATAAGAAAAAGATGTTAATTAAACAGGATTTTTTTTTCTCTCAAGTCTTGCATTTTTTTCCCAGTCTCCTGTATCTCAGTTGGCTCCTGATCCTCCCACATTGGAGTCCCTAGACTGGATTTTCCTGTTGATCAGGGGAATGGGGTCTTGTAACCAGACGTATCATAGCTCACATTTTCAAAGCCATGAGTCACTTTGCTCCCATTAGCAAGAAAAGAGATTCATGCTTCCAAACAACTAGCAGAGATTTGGCCCCACTATTGTTCTGTCCCTGTGTGCCACTACTGAATAAAGGAGAAGGATTTGTTTTGGATTGTTTGCTTTCCCAACAATTTGTTGCTCTGGTTTCCTATGGAAATCTGTCACTCCACCTGCAGGTCCTCCTAGTCCAGCTGCCACACCTGCTGACCACGTTCTCCAATACTCAGCTCCTGGGCTCTGGTGGCACTGGGGACACAGGATAGACAGGGGATGTTTCTGGGCATGTTATGGCTCTGTAGGCTGGGGCTTGATGGCCCAGACCTCACCTTGTGAGAGGAGGATAGGTTGGAAAGGCCATCAGGCTTCATGACCCCAAGGCAGGATGTGACCCGCTGGGTCTTCGTGCCTGAGCCTCTGCCATCCCCCTCTGCAGCACTGCTGCCAGAGCAAAGGGATTATATTGCAATCCCTCCCGTTGGGAATCTGCTTTTCCGTGAGGAATTGTGCTCATTAGCCAGGCAAAAGTAAAGATGCTTAAGAAGAGATCATGTTCTTGGGCTCCTGTGAAATCACATCTGATGGCAAGTTTCTATGTGGGTCTTTTCTCTCTGAGGCACTGCTTAATTAAACTTGAACCCCACTGCTCCCCAGTCAGGCTCTGTGAAAACAAAAGATAGGAGGCTGGAGGGGCACTCCCCTGCTACAGCCTTGTGCCAGCCCCACTCCCAGCACCAGCAGCACAGCTGGGACACCCTGGTGCTCACTGGCATCTGTCTCTTCCCAGCCCCTCAGTCACAGCACGGGAGAGACATGGGCAGGGGGGAGAGTCACCATTTCTGATGCTCTTTTTTGGCAGGGCCATCCCTGGCACACAACATTACACCACAAATCCAGCTGTAAAGTTTTGCCCCACACTGGAGAAGATTATTTTCTTTCTCTGCAGGCCATTTTGGTGGACCTGGTGCTTCAGAACAACAAAGCAAAGCACCAAAAACAGTAAAATCCCCACTTCTCTCCCAAGCAGACTATCCTCTGCAGGCTTTCTTCTTCACAAACTCCCTTCCTTCCATCTGATGTGGGATTCAGAAGCCAGACAGCAGTACAAAAAGGCTAGACTTGATGTTTGTTTGGTGACTGCACAGAGCCCATAGAAACGTGTCTGAGGGTTTTTTTCCTCCTATTCAAAGCTTTACCTCCTGGTGAGTCATCAGAGGGCTGGCTGAGGGAGTGTATCATGCATAATTATTTGGAAAAGAAATCTGACATGCTAACTACTGTCACAAAATGTGCAATTTGTAATACACAGAAGGACAAAATGCAACATAAATGCTTTAGAAGATTCCTTGCCTCATTTAATTCTCTCATCACAGA
This sequence comes from Illadopsis cleaveri, assembly GCA_013399915.1. Taxonomy (NCBI): domain Eukaryota; kingdom Metazoa; phylum Chordata; class Aves; order Passeriformes; family Timaliidae; genus Illadopsis; species Illadopsis cleaveri. Next base: position 962,924 of record VXBB01007110.1, on the reverse strand, counting down.
TTTAACCAAGAGGCCAGGATAATACAGGACTCAACAGGCACTTCCAGAGCTTAGTCCTTGATGCTTTCTAAGCACCTCAGGTACCCTGGTGCAGTGACTGGGAGGAGGCAGTTGCTTCAGTCCTTCTCTCAGCAGTAAGCACCAGGAGGTGTGAAATGACAGCCATGGAGATCTGGGATCAAAGGTGCTCTGTCTCCCTCAATAACCCAGCAGGTGAATGCAGAAGGTGCCTTCCTCTCTCCTGAGGAGCTGCAGGAAGGCAGTGTGTGAGTGGAAGATATGCAGGTTCACTCACATTTCCCGTTTTCTGGGGTATCTCAATGGCACAAAACAAATACTCCTTTGGTTTTCTCTGGCCAGGAGAGTCGTCCCTGCCAGAGCAACATGACAGGACAGCTTGCTGTTGTGGTAGTTCCAGTGCTCTGATGAGGGCTATTTCAGCTGGAAATAACTGGCATTTTGATTTCGAAAGGCAGAGAGGAAATAAAGGCAGGCAGTAACACAGAAATACAAAAATGAAATAAAATGTCAGCCTTTTAGATGGCCTTAGTTGGCCACGTCAACCATTCTCTGTTGCCTCTTCTCCTCACACAGGGATCCAGCTCTCTTATGGTATAACATCATCTGGGTTGTGTGTCCTCACACACTTTACTTTCCCCAGTGGGAATGATGCAAATTTGCCTGTTCCTCCCTCCACCGATTTATACAACTTATGAAGACTGCCCCATCCTGAGTCCAGATGTGCCTTTCCCTCCCTTCCACCCAGGGAAAGTCTCTGCTTGTCTGTAAACCAAGTGTAGGACTGGTGTCAGACTGAACACTAAGAAGAAAGAAGGGGACAGAAAAATGGAAGCTGCAGCTCTGGTGCAGCATGGGCTGGGAAGGTGGTGGCCCAGGGCACCATGGAGCTTGGTGCAGTTTTTGATAGTTTTGCATGTTGGGGACTTTACTGATGAATGTGAAGATGCAAATGAAAACAGTAGCTTCCAGGACAAGAGAATTTGCTAATAAAAATGCCCATTTTTCTAAAAATGCTGGAAGCCTTAAATGTCCTGAGGAGAGAACATGTTGATAGAATGTTGGGGTCTCTCCCTATCCTCCATGGTGTGTTTGCAAAGTGCCACTCCAAGGCAGGGCAGCTCTCTCCTGGGTGCAGAGGTGGGAAGGGCTGTGAGTCACCATTTGCCTTTCAGACAGAAAGCTGGTTGACAACAGCTTCACATTTAAAAAGAAGAAAAAGCAAAAGTCCACTTGTGATGAAAGTTGGTTGCCAGTGGGTTGTGGTGGAGGATGGATGTGGAAGAAGAGGGATGAGCAGGCAGAAGTTTTGACAGAATTTAATGGGGAGTGGATGGAGAACACACAGAGCATCATTTCTCCCAGATCCCATCACTGAAACAGGAAGGAGACTTTTTCCCAAGCTTCCCAAGGCATTACAATCCCTGCACATCCACTCCACGTTACTTGCTGCAGTGCAACACATGGCTAAAGTGCTGCCAGACACCTCACGTGTGCTTCACACATCAGCAAACCTGCAGAGGATCTCCCCAGAGCCCAGGGCCCAATTTGGGCCATCCCACCTCTGTGAGGAACCTCATGGCATGAAGAGGAATACTGTGCAGGACAACCCTGCTCCAGACAGGAGAGTCCTGCACATCCCCAACAAGCAAAACATTAGTGGGGTTTGCTTCCCTCATTGCCACCCAGAGTTTACATGACTTGTTAAGGCAGGTCTGGTTAAAGAAACCATTTATGTCTTTCATTCAGTGTTTTCATAAATAGTTTCAAGTGGCCGTTTGGCAGTTTGTGCTGCTCTACATTCAGTGGGAAACAGCTCAGTCCACCTGGCAGTGTCCTCCTACAGCCCATCCTCCGTGGGAGGAGGTAGAAGCCTCTGCCCTTGTGCTGCAGCAGGGACATGCACTAGCCAGCATTACTCTGGGGCTTTTGGGGTGCCCATGGTCTGGCTTGCCAGCCTGCCCAGTAGCAGATGGCATTACTGTGTCAAATTGTGCTCTTAGCTCTGAGCTCCTCAAAAACTCACCCAATGGCATCTCCAGCCAAATTAAAGGGCAACTCAACCTGCCACAAGTTGCTGTCTGCCAACTGGCAAGGCCTACTGGGTCAAAAGGCTGTAGCCTAAAGCCACTTAAGAGAAATTACGGTGTTTCTGGTTATTTACTATAATAACAACACAGAAGAGTGACAGTGGGTGCTGCACCAGCAGCAGTGCAAGTTTTGCCAGTGCTTGTCTGTCAGAGCCTGACTGGAGGGTAGCAGCACAATGCAGAGTAAAATGCCAGTCCTTGGGGCTCCCTGAACCATGGGAAGCAAAGCAAACCCCTGCCAGTGCAGAACAATGCCCACGCCATGATGAGCAGCTGTGCATGAGGAGAGCTGAGCTGGCTCAGCTCTGAGCTCAGCCCTGAGCACAGCTGGATGTGCGGCTGCAGCATCGGCTGCCCCGGCTGACAGACACGGCTGCTGCCGGCCTGCCAGGAGGGAGCTGACAGCTGTGAGGAGAACTCATAGCAATAGCAGGGCACTGGCAGGAGGGGAGGGTGTCATCAGTACACTGAGCTAGGCCACTGAGGGGAGATTTCCCTCAGAGTCTCAGTGTGTGAAAAACCACTCCCCATCCATATCACCTTTGCAGCCCATGGTAACCAAGGAGCAGTAGCAATCGTGTTATGATGAAGAATTCAAGGACAAGCTCCAGGTTGGGTCCTGCCAGTGCTTCCCAGCAATCTATGTCCTGTAATTTGAGGAGCATAGAAGTTTTGATTGATAGAAAATATAGTAGATCAGCTGTCATATTCAGAAATGAGCAGAAAAATAAATAGACAAGGAAATATTTTTCTGTTTTCTCTTCTTTTACATTTGACATCCTTGCTTGTATCAGAAGCAGTGTGGCCAGCAAGGCCAGGGCAGTGATTGTCCCCCTGTACTCAGCACTGTGAGGCTGCACCTTGAGTGCTGTGTCCAGTTCTGTGTCCCTCACTTCAAAAGCACACTGAGGTGCTGGAGCGAGTGCAGAGAGGAACAACAGTGCTGGTGCAGGGTCTAGGAAAGATCTCATACAAGGAGCAGCTGTGGGAACTGGGGTTGTTTAGCCTGGAGGAAAGAAGGATCAAGGGAGACCTTATTACTCTCTATAACTCCCTGAAAGGAGGTTGTGACCAGGTGAAGGTCAATGTCTTCTTACAGGTAGGGAGAGACCAGGTGAGAGGAAATGGCCTTAAGTTGTGCCAGAGGTTTAGTTTGGATATTAGGAAAACTTTCTTCACAGAAAGAGTTGCAAGGCATTGGAACAGACTGTCCAGGGCAGTAGTGGAGTCACCATCCCTGAAAGTGTTGAAAAAGTGTGTGGATGTGGCACTTGAGGACAGATTAAATGGTAAACATGGTGGTGGTGCTGGGTTAATGGTTGGACTTGGAGGTCTTTTCCAATCTGAACAACTCTATGATTCTATGATTTTGGTTTATGTTTCTCTTGCTACAGAGGTCGTATGCAGGTGCATATGCTGATACTCATATGACAGGCAGCTGTTGCACGTGCACTAGGCTGTCTGAATCCCCTACCTGCATTCTGTGCATCCCTCTCAGTCTGTCTTCATCATTTTTGCTACCATGAGCTTTTTTTTCACTTTTCCCTCCACTCATTCAAGGAGCTTTCTCCCCTTGAACTTTGGAAGGTGACTAGACTATTCTGTGAATCTTGAAAAATCAATAAAGACACACTCAACAGAGACCTCTTCCAGTCAAAGAGAGCCAGGTATCAGAGGAGTTCCTATCAGGGAGGACCCACATTCAGCTCTCCCCTAGGACCCCAGATGGCTGCCTGGGGGCTGCTGGCTGACCTGCACCACTCAGGAGTGTCTTCAGCTCTTGCTCTGCACAACCCGTGTAGCTGGGCATGGGAGTGGGTGGTGCAGGAGTGGGCAGGACCCTGCCCCTCCCCAGAAGTCTCCAACAGAGCTGTGCCAGCTCATGCCACTTGTGAGTCATCTGGGAATCACTGATGTGAAGGGAATAGCTCAAGGTGCTCCTCTCCCAAGCACTAGTCATGGGGTCATGCTGAGTCAGAGGAAACATTCAAGGATCAGGACTCATGCCTGCCCCACAATATCAAGAGGTTAGTGACATGCAAATAAGGGAGTCACAGAGACAGGACCTGCACTGGTGCCAGGGGGCTCGGTCATGATGTGTGAGGGAAAGTTGTCTAGGTGAACAAACAAAAAACATCCTCCCTGTCAGATAACACAGGCCTGAGTTTAGATCACAGAGATGCTGCTCTGCTTTATTGAATTGGTCTAACAATTAACCTAATTTTTCGTTTTCAAGACCACATAGGTCCCATAACAATTTAAATATTGACAAAGAGCTAATACCATACATGAGGTTTAAATATAACCTCTTGGTAGCTGTTAAGAAAATCCGGGAAATAAATAAATTGAAATGGCATGTGTTAGTGAAGAAATTTTTAGGAGACTTAAAACCAAAATGGTCTGTGAGCAAAATTAACCTGGAGTGTCTGATCCTGGACTGAGGAACTTATGAGGAAAACAAATGTTTTGATCTGTACAAAGTAAACTCAGTTACAAGCTGGACCAGAACAATTCTTGCTGTACAGCTCTCAGCCCTGTGCCTGTGCTGAGAGCACCCCTTTGGTTAACCAAGCATCAACTGAGTGTCCTGAGTGGGATCTGCTACCCAGCACTGCCAATGCTCTGTGCTCAGTAGAATGTTCCCCACACTTGCTATTTCCTCCTTGTTATTTCCTAAATCTCCAGCAGCAGGCTGGTATGAGGGGTCATAGCCCAGGGTCCCCAGAGCTGTTACTCCTGAGCTCCCAGACAAGGCCAGAACACCAAATCACCCCAACCTGCAGGAGCAAGCCCTTATAGCTAGACTCAGTTTTCCTGAGTTTTAACCCAGATCCAGTGTTCCCAGAATCAATTCTTCTTCTTCCCTGGCTGGTGGTGCTGCTCCTAGACATCCAGCTCCTATCATGTCTGATCATGCCTCCCCTGCAGATTTCTGGCCAGCCATGACTTCTCACAGTGATTTTTCCAGCTGCATTATTCTCCAGAGACACCAAGTAGCTGCTTCATGCTGAACATGTGAGCTCCTATCTGCACTCCCAACAGTCACCCAACAGTTTAGTCAGTCGCTTGGGGACAAGAAATAGTTTTTATGATGTTGCCCTTGTTTCTTAAAATGCACTTGCCTTTCTGCTGATTTTTTTTCCTGCTACAGTGCTGTCATAAGCAGGAGTCTGTTGTGAGCTTCCCAACACACCTCCCTCAGTCAGCCTCTTTCCCTGGCAGCACTTTATTTGCTGAAGGTGGGGGACACATGGACACATATTAGGAACACATGGGGAACAGCCAGAGGGGCAGTGGGTGGTCATTTTCTACATCCCCCCAAATCAGTGCTCATCTGTGTTTACAGGGACAAAATAAGGATTTGGGCTTTAAATGTATTTTGGGGTAGAGTTTGGGTTCAAATCTGAAAGTGGTTTACTAAACTCTCAGCACCTAGAGTGCTGTTATGGTTAGTGGTTGCTAGGAATTTCGGGAGGTTGCACAGCATTCCCACCAGCTCCAAGTGGAAAATGGAAAAAACATGTCTTGTCAGTAGGTAAGAACCAGTGTGGAAGAGCTGGTGTGGGCTTGAGGGATGCATCACATGGGCTTTCCCTGATGTGGATTTTTGGTGTTAGATTTGAGGACTGGCTCTGACTGCTTTCTGTGTGCATGGAAAGCCTTTAAGCAAATCAAGAATTGTATTTCATATTGTATGATGCTGAGAAGAAAATCTGTCTCAAAATTACATCCCCACCTCAAATTTTTACAGTGGGCTCTGCAGAAGCAAGAAATTCAGAAGGTTTTCCTAATTCTGACCCCAATGCAGCTTTGCAGAGATGCTTGAGCTCTAGAACTGAAAAGTGTTATTTTGCCTCTATTTTGACTTTTTATTGTATTCACTTGCAGTTCTCCTGTAATTATTTTGCTTTGTTTGTTTTGTTTTCAAACAAAGAAACATCTCTTCAACCTAAATTTAGTGCCCCCATGTTTGTGAGCAATTTGCAATTAGGAAACAATATATCTCTGTGTGTGTGTGTGTGAGGGAAAAGAACCCTGGTGGTAACAGTGGGTGATGTGTTTTTGTCCCAAATAAGCAACATATAGGAAAATACAGTTAAACCTGTCCATTCCTGCCTGTTTCTTTCCTGATGCAAACATGGGTGTTGATGATAAGGCTATTGATAGAAGCTGTCTCTGAACTGCTCCACAGATTTCATCAATATTCACCACAACTGCCTTCTTGCAGTTGGCCCCCCCATGGCCCTCTGCATCCTGTACCCTGCACCCCTCTCCCACCACTTAGAAGGCACTTGCACGCTTTGCTGGCTGCTACAGTGATATTGAAATCAGAAAATGAAAGCATTGCATATCAATAGCATCCTCTTAAATGATGCTCAATCCCTCTTTAATCTAATTCCTGCAACCCCCACAATCCCTGCTTAACTGCAATTTTTTAATTGATCTACACCAGTGCTCAGGTTTTCTCCCTTGCCTTGTCTGCTACAGGTTGGATCCACCTCTGTCTCTCCCTCTTCCCTTCTGTCTGCTCTTTCTTGAGGGTGTTCCTGGCAGAGTATGTGAGTTTGATTATGAAAGAGAGTGGTTATTATCCAGCGCAGTAGCTTGGAATGGGCTGAAATTTACATTTTAGCATAGAGGAAGGAAATTTGCTGCCATCTGCACCTGGTGAGAGAAAGAGCTCCACAGCTGGAGGCAGCTGCCAAACTTCTGCCAAGCACCCCGCCTGTGAAATAAAGCAGGCTGCCCAGTTCTGCACCCAGTACAACTGTTAAGTCTACAAATACATTACCAGGCAAAGTGCTTTTAATCACAGAATATATTTGGATTACGTACAGCTGCAGAAAGAAGGGTTTTTTTCCATTTCCATAGTCTAAGCAGTGAGATCCACTGGTTTATTATCCTGGTATTCATGTGAGTATTAAACACAATTCATAAATTATCTGTCACACATGTGCGCTGCAGAGCAAAATGAAACTCCTGGAAATTTTACATCAGATACAATTAACCTGTTGTCAGCCCATTACATGGGGCTGCTAATAAAAAAGGGGGAAAATCAGGGAAACAAATTTACAATGCTCCTTCCTTATTGCATGGGCAACTGCCCTGTGTTAGGTCCAGAACTTTCCAAGAGCAAAGTCGTGGACTGGGAGGGATATGGCAAATAGGGATTGGTGCAGTAGATGGGGACATCATGGGTTGATGATGCCATCATACTGACTCACATAATCTATCTAGGTAGTTAAATATACACAGAATTGGGGGTTTTAATGACGAATGCTTTTGGGTTGCAGCTGACAGCTGCTACAGATGAGGGCTGGGCAGAGGTTGCAGGTGAGTATTGGGGACAGCTGCTGGACTTCCCCACAGGGCTCTGCCATAGCAAGCCCTGCAGCCCTGGGGGCTCCCTGAGTGGTGACCTGTGGGGTACTTCTGCCTTCCCAGCTAAGGGGAGGTGGCTTCCAGTTTGAATTCAGGGGTATGTCTGGCACTGTGTCCTATCCCAGCTCTGCAAAAGCCATCATCCTCACCACCACCCTGCACCACGAGGGCCTCTGGCTTGGGGGCAGAAGTCATATCTCAAGGACAAGGTAGTCCCTTTCAGGCTGCCTCCAAGGCACTGTGGCTGATGGCCTGAGCATGCCAGTGTGTGGACACCTGCCTGCCAGTATCTGGGCTGGGGCCCCGGCCTTGGTTAATATACCAGCACTTTTACAGCATTTCTAGAGCCTTGGGGCAAAAGCTGGGACTGCTATTTAAGGATATTCACCTGGGTAGTTCACTCAGTAGAAGAGCTGTAGGGCAAACCAGCCTTATGGTGCCTGTCTGCAGGGGCAGCCCTGCTCTCATTGCAGAGAGAGATTGGTGCCTGGGTTTCTCACCCTGGGGGTTACTAACGCAACTGCAGAAAAACTGAGAAGACTCAATTCCCTTCCCTTCTTATTTTTTTTTCATGAGTCACTGCATAAATAACTGTCCGTGTTAAATGCTCAGGTGGGAAATTGCTGGTGTGGGACTTACCAACCTACCAGTTGCTGGTACTGAGTGCCAGCATTCCACTGGGAAGCCTGTCATCATGAGCTGGAGATTAACATGGAGGTAGCCTTTGAATACCACGAGGAGTACATGCATCTGATTCCTCAGGTAAATATAAATTGAAAAGGTAATATTTAATCAGCATTTAAGTAAGCAATATAATAGCACGTTATCTCCGCTCAAACTTGTTTGTTCTGGTCCAGCTTCTGTCCAGTGATGACCAAGACTTTTGAGGGCTCTGTTGTGCTGCCCCCAAGTCACATCTTTGTCTCAGTGTCTCGCTTTTCAGGAGGCTGTGCTGCAGTCACACTGCTCTACTTCAAGAGCCTTGCACGCTCCTGTTCATCTCAGACTGCTGTAGTAAATCAGGAGGAGCCTCGCTGACATCCACGGCATCAGCATAAAAGCAATAAAAGCCACATCCAGAGTAGCATGGTGATTCATTGCCTTACTATTTGCTGGCTGGGCTTGCATGGCTGTTGTGGATGCAGAGGGAAGGGAATTGCCACTGCTTGGCATTGCTCTTCCCCTGCATGCCTCTAGTGCCATCCTTTTATCTGTCTTAATGAGGAGTTTTAATGTGTCAGTGGGAAGGAGATGGGCTTACAGGAGTCACGCTGAATTCCTAGTGCTTTGTACTTCCATGGCTGTGGATGGTGCACTCCTGTTGGTAAAACGACACGGGATCTTTCCATCCGCCCCCAAAAAATTTGTGTGTTGTACGGACCCTTCCAGTACTGACTCTGCAAGTGGACCTGGGGAGAGGCTGGAGGCAGGGAGTGCTGCGGCTGCACGGGGAAAGCACACCAGGGCTATGGATGGATTCCGGCACCAGGACCAGGTCCAGCCCCAGGGCGCCAGAGCTCCGGGACGTGCGAGGCTGCGGCAAGAGGAGCAGCGGGAGAGGATGAGTGAGCGCCGGGCTCCCACCTCTGCCTTCCTCCCTGACCTCTTCCTCTTTGTTTTCTTCCTGTTGCTCAGAGCAAGCTGCTGAGTCAGAGCAGCAGGAGCAGGAAATTCTCTGTTTGGAGGGTGAGATCAGAGTGTTGTTCCTGCTAAGCGAAAGCAATTTATTTTGCTTTGCTGGCGATTTCAGTGCGGCCGGGAGGCTGGGCAGTGTGCTCGGTGGTCACCGTGCTAACAGACTGCTTGTTTTCCTCACACCATCACGGGTAGCACGGATTGCAAATACAATTACACTGGTTTCACAAATTAAGTATTTCATGTACTGTAATGAAGTGTGAGTTGGACTATTAAGAGCAGGTCATAAGACTTTTTCCACGCCCATTTTCACAACCAGTAATTATAATTATTCCATCCCATCCTGAGGACTCTAAATTTTAATTATATTGTAAATTGTTGTGAAATGTTTAATCTAACACGAGAAAATGCAAGGGGGGAGAAAGAAGCAGCTTTTCATCTAGCAATGTTACAACGTTTAACAGCATGCTCTTGGAGGTTTTATTTGCTAAGAAAGTGGGACTTTATATTGATGGATAAAGGTTTGAATTTATTTGGTTTTGGCTCTGAAGGTTTACAAAGAAATACTTATATTGGGCTGCAAATGATATTTCCTTTACAATGCAGAGGATGTCTCTTTTCTGTCTAAATGAAAAGCATAATTTCTTCATAATAGTCCTTTCAGTTAGAGAATTTGCATGGTGAAGCCTACAAAAGAGAGAGCAAATCTGTTTCTCTAAGAGCCTCTCCCATAGAGCAAAGTCAGGATTTTCTTTCAAAAATTTTAGTGCAAAAAGCAAAAAGAAATTCTTAACAATTTATGGCAACACTGCTTTGGCAGTACTCATTTTGACCAACTGTCAAATGGTTTGAAATTATAAAACATTGGTTTGAAATTATACGGTTTTCCCAGATGCACATTAATCTTCCTGCTCCCGTGGGTTGTGGCAACAGACCCAAAGCCTTCACAGTCCACAGTGCCCACACGTTAATTTATATTCTTAAATCATAGCTAAAGTCATTGTCCTGTTTTTCCCTCTCCAAAAGTGTTTAGATGAGGTACCCACAATTTTGATGGCTGAAATTAGGACGTGCATTTTGCCCTATATGAATATGTGAAGAGGAACCTGAAGAGCTTTTATTTTAATATGGAAAAGATTTAGAGCTAGGTTTCTCTCTCTCCTCTCAATTGGTTTTGTGACTTGGGTAGTACAAAGTTATTCATAATTTTGCAGGTTACTGGACTTCCTCCACTTAAAAAGCATCTTATGCTTTCCCCAGCTTCCACTCAGAGAGTTGGGCAAGCCATGGTAGCGCTGGAGTCAGGCAAATGTGGAAAGCTGCTGAGCTCTCCCAGGCCCTTGGAGTGCAGAACATGAAAGGATCTGGTCCAGGTCTCCTGACTCATGCTCTTCTTCCATGCTCCTTGCAATGAGACACATCTTGTTGTTCTCTCACAAAAATGTAGCCTTGTTATTATTTCAGAGTTGTAAGGGAAGGAATCACCATGTTTCCAGTTGCTGCTTTTTCCAAAAGCTATTTTTCAATTCAGAAAAAAAAGGACAGGGTTTTTTTCCCCAGTGTGAAACACTACAGCATTTCCTGCTGGTGCACAAACCAGCACAAACTCTCTAGGGTGAATAGACTACATATGATCTCCTCAAAGCGTGGAAAGTCCTGGGGTTTCTCACTCTACCCCACATATGCTCTGCTTGAACGCCCAAGGTCTCACTGCATCTTTTGCAGAGGTGAGGGATGAGCTGATACAGGAAGGAAGCAGCTTTGGATTGCTGAGGACCAGGTAATGCAGCTGGAGGTTGTTTGCTGGGGTACACCTGCAGATGGCTGGGGCTGCTCAAGCTGTTGGCCCCTTTCACACTTCCATGGAGGTGTAGAGCAGGAACTCATCTTGGGTGAATCCTTTCTGGGCATGAGAGGAGAAGGATTAACTAATGGACAGTGTAATTAAATAGTGAGTGATTGCCATCTTCATTTCCTGTACCCTGCCCTGGGAGTATAATAACAAGTTAGGCCACATCAAAATATTCTTGAACACCTTTAGTGACACAACAACAAAAGTTAACTGCAAATATGTCTAGAAAATCATGGAGTCAGCAGGTCTTTTGGCACCTCACAGTTCTGGTCTTATTCTGGTGAGGCAGCTCCTTGGAAGTGCTCACGAGCAGTGGTTTGGTAGTAGACAGGTGCCATACCATCTTTCCATTTGCTTCCAGAAAGACTGCAATCCTTCTGCCCCTCTCCAGTAACAATGGTTACATGAGTGATCCCACTCACACAATGTCTCTTTCTGTAAAGAAGTATTTGGAGACAGGAGTATGGGGTAAACAGAGTTTTTCATGGCCAATGCAGAACAGATAAAAATAGGATTATCATCTCTATCAGCCCTCTAGTGAAAAAACAGGGCTGTGAATAGCATAACTGGTCAGTGAGACAGCTATTATCCACAGAGTGCTGTAGATCATGCTTCTCAAGGGCTGAATTTGTTATGGATATTGGAATTCATTCCCTAAAGAGACACATCCCAGAGCAATCCCATTATAAATGCATAGCCAACAGGTGGAAGACAGCAGCCCTTGGCCATGGCAAACACAGTGAGTGTGGTCACTTTAGCTGCTTGCTTGTTCTCTTTCCTCCCATGCCATTTCCCATCACTGCCATGCTGAGGCAGATCTGTGTTGCTGTCGTCCCCACAGGCCAGTGATCGTCACAGCCAGGCACTGCAAAACAAGATAATGGAGAAGCTCTCCTATGGCTATGGGACTAACAGCTTGGTGATTTCTACTGCACTGCTTCATCCTTTGATCATATTATCCCAGCTCAGCAAGCAACACAATACCAACTTTTAATTCAGAAAAATGGCCAAGGCATTTATCTCCTTCTGGGCAATATAAACAAAAAAGTCGCCTGTAGGTTGTCACCAACTCCTCATTTTAATCCTGCTGCACTGGGGAATTAGAGCACAGTTCAATAATACATAAGGACAAGAATGATGCATTGAGAGTTTAAAACTGGTTTTAGTCCTCATAGCTTACTTTACCATAGAATAGTGCAGAATTGGAGTGCTATGTGTTTATGGCTACATGAGTAGCAATATGGGTTACAACAAAGGATATGCCTCTTTTGGAGGGAAAATGGATGAGTTTATAATTTAATTGGGGTGTTTGTGATGTGCAAGTGCCATGCAGGATTGGTACATGTCACACATGGGTCAGAAAAGCAATGTGCCCAAACTGCAAGGTGTGTGACCCCAGTGCCTTCCTCACCCCTGCAGCCCAACTCAGTGGCACTGTTGCACTCTCAGCTTCTCTAGCTCTCATAGCAAACCAAATATAAAGTAGATCCTGATTTTTTCCGGGGGGATGGGACCCTGAACTTTGCACTTGCTGCCATGGGGAGCCAAGTGGCCACTCTATTTGCCTAGATCTGAGGACAACTCATAAAGAAGCAAGCACAGTAATTGATTGCTATTCTATTAAGATCTCCCAAACTGATATCCTGCACTGACCACAGCTTAATGAATAATGTTCCCAGTAAAGTCTGAAGGTACAGGGTGGGAAAGTGTTGTTGCTACAGATGTCCACTGTGATGCTAAATCCTCCTTTCCATCATGCTCCAGTGCTTTTGCATGGAAGCTCTGCACTGCACATGTCCTCACAGCTTTGACCAGCACTCACATATAATTTTCTGCTGCTGCTAAGGGAGCTCATATTGTGTTCATGATGAAAGCTGCATCAATAAGATTTCTGCAGGAGCAGGTCTGAAAAGATGCTGCAGAGCTGGGAAGAGCTGGGAGGGGAGGCTGGCTGTACAAGCTGGCCCCTGCTACTGGCAGCTGACTGCTGCTCTGGACAGCCAGAAATCAAGGCAGGTTTTGACCAAGGGTGTGCTAAAGCACTCGAGGCCCTTGTGCTTGGGTTTGGGCCAGCCCAGCTGGTGATTCCAGGTCTTTTATCTCACAGAAAAGACACCTGACAGAAGTGGTCTTTTTTTCCTTTCCTGTGAAGCTCCAAGCTGTGATGGTCTTGTGGAGCATTAGCAGCAGTAAAACACACAACTGCTGGATCCCTGCCTTCCTCTTGATGTCTCCCCTTCCCTGCATCCCAGTCTGAATGGGTCTCTGGGATGGTGAGTGCGACAAAGAGGAGAAGCTATCAGTGAAAAATCTATTAAAATAATGTTCTTGATAGTGAGTGCATTTGCATGTGTAATGGCTGAGGTGCTTTCCCTGGATTATGCCAGTACCAGTTCAGGAATGGCCATGAGGCATGTCTGCTCGAAGCAATAGTGAGCAATACTGGAAAGTGCTGGGTGGAGCAGGGAGGGGGACAACTATTATGTGCACATGGTCATTACACATGTAAACACAACATTAAAAATAGAGCTGGTTGAATACTGCCAAGCATCTCTGGCTCCCCGTTGGAATTAAAGGCAGACATGGGTTTGGCTGGAATCCCTGCCATTTTGTTCATCATTCATGTGACCATTTCAGTGTGATAGAAAAATGCCTGCAGAAAATGGATAACAAACTCATGTGTGTCAGTATTTAAATGAGAAAGTTTTGTTCCACGTGGGGTGGGACACCGTTCGACACAGCAAGGGCAGGACAGGATTTCTGAAACTTCCTGCCAAGGATTTGCATCCCTCCCTTGAGGAGCAGAGGCTGTTGAGATGCAGTCAGTGAACACAAATCATGCTGGAGAGCACTCAGTGAACAGAGCTCCTGGGGGACAGATTCACCCTGGGGGAAGAGCAAAGATCAGCACAGTCACTCCAAAGGAAAGCAATGGCCTGTATTTTCACCCATTGTCAGAAGAAGTTCTTCATCACAGAGATGACATGAAAATGTGGGAACCTTTGGGCTGAGAATTAGCAAACTGGGACAGAATGTGAAAGAAAATCTAAACCCAGAGACCCTCAGACTGAAAGAATGAAATTTATCCTGAATATTCAGAAGAGGTGAAGAGCCAGTAAAATTATTTGAAGGCTTGGAAAAAAGTCCTTACTCCTGAACACTTCAGTCTGTTTAGTTTATGATAAAAAGAGAGATTGAGAGGTGATGTGATCAGGGTGCAAAGATACTTTCCTGGGGAGAAAGCAGTGCATACTAAAAAGGCTCTGTAAGCAATACTGCCTCCTTGTTTCCTTATATTTCCCCATCTGTCTGTCAAGTAATATAGCAGAAAGAAAAAGAAGACAGAGCTGGGACAAACTTTCATAGATTCAACTTCAATGTTTGACATGCAATTCCAGCCATCGTATTTTGCACGTAAGTTGTTATATACCAAGTAGGTGCCCTTCGAATGTAAAGAGGGGATTTGGTTTTCACCATCCAAAATCTGGAACCAGGTGAGTATCCTAGAAGCTGCTCACATGCTCTCTTGCCTTCTATGTAGGGAGAGTCTGGACCGAATGTGATGTCTTCCCAGGGTTTGGGTGTAAGAGAAGGGTCCTGGCACATGTCAGATCTTCTCCAGGCCTCCAGCAGATAAACCAAACCTGCGTTGCTCACAGTGCTGGTGGGAAATGCACTCTGGAGTGGTTAATGGGGCCATTCTCAGGCTTCTGGAAACTTTGAGTGCTTTTTAAAAGTAATAACTTCAGAAACTAATTTGCTTTGAAGGAAATTAGAGAGGTAGAAAGAAAAAGCAATACAACCTCTAGCTGTCACTTCTGCTCCTTGTCTCTACCTGAGGGATTAACCTGTTAAAACCTAATGTGAAATAAATATTTTTCAGGCAAGTGATGGCAAGATAAAAACTTACTTTTGTAGCTAGAATTGACAAAACCAAAACCAGACCTAACCCCTCCACACTTGCACACTGATAAAAGAGAAGTGACTTAGTCCTGGCATGAGCTATAACCTATAAGGTGTTTCTGTTATTAGAAACAGGCATCCACACTGGGAATAAATGGTACAGATTGATAAGGCAGATAGCAGGTCAGCCAGGATGGCACTGCAGGGGGAGGATGGTTTCTATGGCGATGGAGAACAGCCGTGATGGGAGGTTTCTGTGTGGGCGGCCGCCAACGGCAGCCTCGCTCCAGCAAAAGTGGTTAGTTGCTTTGGAGACAGGTGCCTGCTCCGAAAAAAGGCACCTCCAAGGGAGTAGGACAGAGACAAAAGAGACTGCAGGATAGCAGCCATGCCGTGGGCTAGCCAGGAGGTGAACAAATGAGGTGGTATCAAATGTGATGCATTTTGGCCATTACAAATTCTCTTTTGTTCTTAAAAACCACAGCCATGAGCACAGTTTGGAAACAGCGCATGTCTGGAGGCACAGCATCCAGGTGACAGTGGAGAGAGCAGTGAAGATGTCTACAGATTAAACAGTAAATAAAAGCACAACTGGTGAGAGGAATAAAAATGACATTTCAGAATGAATGTGCATCCCTCACTGAAGTCACCACTGCAGCAGATCTTGGCACATGAGCTTCTTGGTCTCCCACACCACCAGGAGAGGCCTATAGCAAGATACCAGCAAAGAGGTAGTTGGTGGGATGATCTCTCTCCTCTTCCTTACAGTCCCAGGCTGGGAAAACACACAATTGATTATTCAACCTAGAGTTTTCCCCTCTACCCAAAGAGGGTAATTTCACATGGAGGAAATCATTAAAGGTGAATACAATGACATAGCTCATAAAGTGGAGGAGTCTTGCTTGGTGGACAGCACACATACGGGTGATGTTTGGGTACACGGTAGAACCATCTCTCTTCAAGAGGATCCTTTAGTTTTCCCCCAGTCTGTCCAAACCTGAAGAAATCCTACCTTGTTTTTGTTCCTGGCTGGGTTGAGACTAAAGAGACTTTACCAGGTCCAGACCTGTGAGACACATCTGAACTGCAGTGTATGGAGACTCATATTGATGGATCCTCTTATCAGTGTCAGCATGGCCTTTGTGACAGCTTCAGGTGCTATGGTGGTCAATCCTCATGGCACTCACACAAGGTGACAGCAGTTTGCAGTTTGCAGAGGCACAGACAGAGACAGGAATGAGAAAGGAAGCACCTCTGTGTGGGCACTGCCTGGCTGGCCATGGGTGCTGGGCTCACATCAGGCTGGTGTGAGGGACAGAGCCAGGGGCTGCTCCCTGCCAATGCAGGACAGGGTGGAGGACAACCTGAAGGCACCCAAGTGGAGCAGCAAGAGCAGATCCTGATCCTCCTCCCTGCTCCTCAGGGATGCAGGAAGGGAATGTGGGAGCTGTTTGCTGCCCATTCCTGGGCAATGAAGTACTGGCATCCATCAGCAGTGACAATGCCAACACTAATCCAATGCTGCCCCAATTTCACATTAGTATCATGTTGCACTCTTACCACCATTAGCACTACTGCATTAGGGAGAGATGAGTAACCTCAGCTCCTCTTCCCAACCCTCCCTAAACAGCAAAACCAAAGCTAAAGAATTATTAGCTATCATAATGAGACCAAAAGAAGTTCTTCATCCATACTGGAACATGGGATGCTGATCATTTATCTATACTAGCCCATTAGTAGAAGGGCTTTAAGAAGTTGAAAATGGCTTTAAAAAGTAATTATATTTTGAGAACTACAACCACGAAGTTTATTGTGCTCATGAGAATTTAATTCATATCCTTCCATATATGGACTAGTAGAATGTATTTTGCAGAGAGAACTGATAATTTCTTACTGGAAAATGGTTGCTTAATGGAAAAATCAAGATTTATATAGATTCTTGATTTAACCAATTTAAACTTCCTAGTAAATTTTTGGACCAGTTCTTTGTATATGCAAAGTTATGCTCCCTTTTTTGCCCCCAGAATCATATCCTTTTGCTGATCAACACCATTCTTATTGGAAAGGATTTACCAGCTGTGCAATAGTGAGACTGAAATGGTGTATTTGGTCCCGTCCCAGAGCTGTATCCTGCCCCGCAAAGGACATGGATTTCAGTGTGCCAGAGGACCCTCCCTGGCAGGTCCTTGTCCTGAGGAGTAACAAGAAATAAAATCTTTGAGAATGAAGGTAAATCCTAAATCTGTCTCCTTTCCTATAATTTCAGCCACATTCACTTTATTTTGGAGCCATTTTCTCAGCAAAATTCCTCCCAGATGTGTTGTTGAAGACAGTATATCTCTGTAAAGTTGCTAACACTTGCTTTTCTCCTTCAGTTACATTGCAATAGAAGAGGATTTTTAAAGTAGTTATATCCTTTGTTTTGACCATTTTCCTCAGAGTTTTTAAGCAGACATTGTGAATGAGTCCTTTCTGCAGCAAATTCTCTCAGGGAGCTGAAATGTAAATCACCTGTGTGTGACACAATCCAGGTGAATTTGTTACAGCATTTACAGGGCAAGTCCTTTCACAACCCCAGCAAGAAGTTCCCTTGGAAAACACATGTCAAATAATATTACTCATGCTCCTAAAAAGTTTTCAAGGGAAAATCAAAGATAAATTCAGCTTTATGAACAGTCATGGCTATTAGTCATTAGTCCTCACTGTTTGTGAGTGAGTGACTATGTTTCTGCTTTATTTTGTGTTTTGTGTTCACAACCCCTTTCCATTCTCCCTTAGGGAAGAGCATGGATTTTTTTAAACTGAGAATGTGTCTTTGATGTTTCTGAATCTCAAGACTTAAGTTTTTTTAAACTTCTGTATTAAATGGAATTTGATGCTGTACAACCCCGCCTAACTCTCATTCCAAATGACTTAAGCCATGCTTATTGTTGTGAGTTACAGGACATGGTCTGCAGGTGAAATAATGAGATCAGCTCTGGCTACATGCAATATAAATCCAGAGTTGGCCTTTTCTGGGGATAGCACAGCAAATAAGTAGCACAGCAAATAAGTAGCAGAAAATAATTACACCAAAGGAATTCTCAATAAGGTACAAACATCAAGTTTCAGGGTTTTACCCAAAGGAAGATACTTGTCATTGCCCTGGAATGGGATTAATTAAAGGCTATTTAAAAACTCATTTTCTCTGAGATTTATGGAAATGAGTATCCGTCAGAGCAAAATGTGCTTCATGAGCACCATAAACACATGCCTGAAGTCAACAGGAGACCCTGAGCTACTTGTGGAAGAGTGCAAACACTTGAGACAGCTCCATGGCAGCCAAACGTTTCCCCTGGAAAAAAAAAATGAGAGATCCTTCTCCTGTGGGGCCCAGGTGAACTCTCCTGCTCATTTCCGAGGCTTTCTTGAAAACCTCACAGTCGCACACTGAAGTCCATGCATCCTACTCTGTTCTTGACATTTAGCAGGGTCACAGAGTGAAGTGATTGATAAAAACTTCTTGCTCTGGCCCAGTAACAAGTATACACTGGTTTAGAGCATTTTTCCACGTAGCTATGCAGAAGTCTTCTAAAAAATGCATGTGCAGGCAGGTCATCCAATAAATCCTATGGCAACGGTTTGCACCACGGATGGCTGGCTGAATTCAAATGTGGAAGGCATATACATTGAGAAATGTTATATTCAAATAGACAAAATTTCTAGAAATATTATTATTCACCCCCTGCTATCAGGAGATCATAGCAATCCAACAAGATCTGACTTCTTCGAATTATTATTCATGTACCATAGAATATGTATTTTTTAAGTAGCATTGTAAATTAATGTTAGCAAAACGTAATTTGTAATTTAAATGTAAATCAAAACTGACTAAGAATATAATTAAGCTTTGAATGCCTAGGTAGTATGTGCAGACTATTTTGTGGCACGTTTTTTACTACAATTTTAAAGCATATTATTTGCCCTGAATACCTCAATGCATATTATCTGTACATGTGTGCTATAAAAATGTAAATAATAATAAGACATTAGGTTACACACTGTAGAATTCTAGATTGAGATATTTCTGTGAAACTGAAAACTGCTTCATGCAGAGTTTTATGGGATTCTTTACCAGTGCGTGGAGTGTGACTCAGGCAGGGGGATATTAGGAAGAAACAGTCCCCTCATAACTGGTGCTTCTGAAGCTTGAATTTAATATTTTAATAGAAGTAAAACCCACAATGTCTTCTATTTTATCAAACAACACAGTCATGTGCTCTAAGTACATACATTTATATTAGTATTTGCTTCAGTGCAAGACAATCATAAGAGTGTAGAGAATATAACTATCAGTCTACCCTCTTACCGAAATCACTGTGTGGTTGCATAAATATTTTGGCACTGGCCACACTGGTGTGAATAGTTGTCACTACTTGCCTAGCCCACTGCTCCCTCAGCACAGGTGTTTCCCCACTGATGCAACTATCTCTGGGCTGTGCTGTAATGTTGGACCACAGGTATTAGTGAAATTATCTCAGTTGAAAAAAGACACAAACCCATTAACCACACCAGCAGAGACAACTACGTGTGAAGTTGAAATGTAATTCAGATTTTAAAGCAATAAAAATATTTTCTTACAGAAACAGGAGCTTTGTAGCAATAAGTAATTGCTAAGACTATGTGCTTGACAAATTTAGGGCATTATCTTTAAAACAAAGTTGAAAGTCTGATCAAAATGAAATAAATTAGTTGAAAAAGGCTAGGACATATCTAATTTTTTTAAAACAAATGAAACTATTTAAAAATGCCTCTCCTGATCTCTGCACTTTGGGCAGCTATCCAATTGCTGCCATTCTCTTCCCAAAGGTAATGGAAACCCTTTGTTTTCTGTCAGCACAAGCACTCAGTAATTGGTGGTCCTGAAGGTATCCAGTATTGAATTTCAGCTGTACTTCCCCACACTGCCTTGACCATTGCTATGGAAGGGTCTGGATCCCCAAGAGTCAATGGCTATTGGATTGCTTGCTCCTGAATACCAAACACACAGATCTCTTCTTGCTCTTCAGTGGCCAACCATATAGATTTTGACAGAAGAGCACAAAGAGAAGACACACAGGAAAGACAGGCAAAGGCTTGAAGAACCAAGTGGCAGCTGGGATGCATGTGGCAGGTTGATCCCAGTTGGATGCCAGGTGCCCATCAAAGCTGCTCTATCACTGCCCTCCTCAGCTGGGCAAGGGGGCAAAAAGAAAACAAATGTCTCATGAGTCAAGGGCAGGGAGAAATCACTTGCTAATGACCATCATGGGCAAAAGAGACTCCACTTGGAGAAATTAGTTTAATTTACTATCAATCAAATCAGAGTAGAGTAACAAGAAATGAAAGCAGATCCTAAAAAACCTTCCCCTCCACCCCCGCTTCTTTCTGGGTTCGACTTTACTCCCTAATTCCCTCCCATCCTCCCCTCAGTGCTGCAGGGGGATAGGGAATGGGGGCTACAGTTAGTTCATCACACCTTGTCTCTGCTGCTCCTTGTTCCTCAGGGGGAGTACTCCTCACTCTTCCCCTGCTCCAGCGTGGGGTCCAACCCTCTTTGACAGGCAGAAATGAAATTATTACTGACAGCTAAAATTAAGATTTTAATAATTACCTGAGCTCCTCTTTGCTTAGACCCAGCAGGAGAACATCCTACGATGTGCAGTGTGTCAGCCACTTATGTTGAAGTAAATGAAAGCTGAGGCTTTGCAGCATTGGAAAGGTGTTCAGCAACTTTCAGCATTAGGCTCAAGAGTGTTTTCTTAGTATGAAGAGTTCAGCAGGAATTTCACATTGTATGAGGTGAGGACAGACAAATAGCATTCAGAGTGTAAATGATGGTTAAGGCTGCTGAAATGGAGGAGGGGGTGAAAACAGAAAGGGAACAAAATATTATAGAAGATTAAGAGGTGAATTAAGATGATGGCTTCTCTCTTCCCACACACAGGTACCAATTTCACACCCTTTCAGAGTTTGTATTTGACTGTTTACAGAGCCTTTCAGCATGGCTTTGATTTGTCAGTTCAGTAGAGAAATAGTCCAACCATTGCACACGAACAAGCCCTGAGTATGTCTCTTGTGTTTTGTAAGGGTTGTCCAAGCACAACTTTGATTGATTGATCCTTGATGTAAAGAAATCAGGTCCTGTTCCAAGGGAAATGCCATCTGCTTTGAAAATTACAAAACAATTACTTTGGTTAAGAAATTCTGATGCTGCAGGAGTGACTGAAGTTTGAGTGAGGATGTGGAGCCAAGGGACACTGGAGAAGTGTGGACTACCATGTTGACTACCATTTCTTCTTCCTTGAGAAAGGGTTGTGAGATGTCTCTAAACCAAGACCTATCTGCCACTTTGTGGCACCTGCTTGTCTTGTCTCCTCTGAAGTCAGATATGCTGGCTAAAAAGCCATCTAAGGTTGTCTGCCTCTGTGAGTAGACCTGGCGATTTGGGGTTATGAGCCTCAAACTTTAGTTTCTGCACTTGCTTCAAGAAAACCTTGTTTGGACTGATGTGGGATTTCCTAAAGACTTTCCCTAAACTCTGATTTTGCAGAATTAGTGTCTCATGAAAAGGTGGGTTAGTTGCAGAGTGTGTGTGTATGTGTGTGTGTGTGTGTCTACTCCATGGTGCTGCTTGAAACAGCAAAGCAAGTCACTCATCACCTTCCCTAGCTGATCTAGAAACCTCCATGGACAGACTCCTCCCTGACAGATGCCTGTCCCAGCTCTGGAAAAACAGGTTTCCTTCTGTCTAGTCCAAACCTCCCCAATAGTCTGTCTAACAAAGGGACAGCTGCCATGGCTTCAGGAAGGTTTTATGCCACTGGCCTCTCTGAGGTGGATGTCTGTTGCCTGGTGTACAATCTACTTTGGCCATCATTGAGGAAGAGGAGTTCTTAGAATTGCAGAATGGTTTGGGTTTGAAGGGACCTTAAAGATCATCCAATTCCAATCCCCTTGCCATAGGCAGGGATACCTTCCATGAGACCAGGTTGCTCAGAGCCCCACCCAGTCTGGCCTTGAACCCCTCCAGGGATGAGGCATCCACAGCTTCTCTGGGGGATCTGTTGCAGCATCTCACCATCCTCACAGTGAAGAATTTCTTCCTAATAGCTAACCCAAATCTACCCTCTTTCAGTTTAAAGGCATTCCCCCCCATTCTATCACTTCATGCCCTTGTAAACAGTCCCTCTCCAGTTTTCTGTAGCCCTCCTTTAGGTGATGGAATATCACTCTGGAGCCTTCTCTTCCCCTGGCTGGACAGCCCCAATGCTTTGGCTTGCCTTCATACAAGAGGTTCTCTGGCCCTCAGAGCATCTTTATGGTCTCCTCTGGACTCCCTTCAACAGGTCAATGTCCCTCTTATGTTGGGGGTCCCAGAGCTGGATGCAGTATGCCAGGTGGGGTCTTACAAGAGTGGAGTAGAGGGGGAGAATCACCTCCCTTGACCTGTGAGTTGACCTTCCTGCAAGATAACCCATCTGTGGCCCTCATCAGGTACAAGCTGTCTTTCTCAAATCTGCTGGTTAGTAATTGCTTTCCCACAGGTTTCAACTCGTTGCAGCACATCTTGTAATTTCTAAGAGGCTGTGGCTTTGTGATCTCCCCTGCTCAGAAAAACTGGTGATTAGTTACATTTTTCCAGATAACTTAGAAGTGTAGGTGGATGCTCATCCAAACAGCAGAGGGTATTGAAAGGGTAGCATACTATAAGCCTGATTTTTGTTTTCAGTGAAAATTTTAAAGAAATCTACATGGTACACAGTATCCAAATCTAGAAGTCACATATTTGAATGCATAAAGTGTTATTGTTTATATGCAGGAATGTTTATATGCAAATTTTTAATAATTCATCACCATAACAATCTCATCAGTTTATCTTAAAACCTTAATTTAGGCCTACCCACATTCAAATAGTTTGTTTTCCTGCTGAAACTATCTTCCACACTTTGCTACTCGTGTCCTCTACCAGCCCTGACTTTTGAGCACTCAGCTTCCTGCAGGGAGTGAAAATGCTACTGCTGCTTTTCTGTAGCTTCAAGAAACACAATGACTGAGAGGCACCGGCCACACCACTGGCTCGGTTAGGTAACCCAGCACACATCCAGCTCATCAGCTGAGATCAGAAAAAAGCTGGCAAGCTTTCAACTAACAGGGCAAGAGCAAGGAGAGGAGATAACACCAGACCACCTCAAACACTTTTCCAGCTAAAACCTCTTCTACTTTCCCTTGGCTTGTGCTTGGTTGTTTTGTCTTCCCCTTTTAAGTGTCACTGACTTGAGGAAGGTGGGGGAGAGGCAGAAAGAAAAAAAAATTTTTACACTTCAATGAAACATGTGACAAGAACTTTCCATCTCTATTCAATACAATCATCATGGTGCAGGTCCTGCCATAGAGAAAAAGTGTAGGGGGATACTCCTAAGGTTTCCTTATACAGCAGACAGTGTCAGAACAAAACATACCTTCAGTGTAACTCCTGAAACTCTTCTAGAGAAGAATCCAGCCCAGGAAGGGGGAGAGGCAGTGTCCTGCAAGGCAGTCCATTATATCTGTGCTTTATCATTATTTGTGCACCCTGACTCCTCTGGAGACAAACAGAAAGGATTCATCTTAACAAAACAGCTCTGAGAGCCACATAAAAGGAGAGGGGAGTAGTTGGGATAAGTAAAAGGACACTCAGCAACACTCACACATCTTTTTCTCTCTGATCTCTAGGGAGTTAAACCGCGGATGCACTGAACCTAGTTTGTAATTGAATTGTGTCTTGAGGGTGAATGTGCTCTTGTGCACTGACCCCTTCTCACAGAACATGGGCTATAGACTCGAGATCATGGGCATTCCCATATGTGGCACCTGTGGCTTGCAGTGCACCAGCAAATTGGAGTATTTCAATTTTGTTAACTGGTTTCACCTGTGAATAGTATTTTTCTCACTGGCGAGGCAGCCTGTCTGACCCATCCTGTCTTCTCAATTTTGGGCACCACCTGGTGCAGAAATACAAGGAAAATGGATAAAAAGATGAATGGACAGGAAAAGCTTATTAGCATACAGGGTTTTGCACAGAAGAACATCTTTGTTTAAGCACAGCATTGTCCCCCTCTTTATTACTGTGTCATCTTTCACAGCCTCATTTCTAATGAGGTTATGGTTTCTGCTTTTCAGCTGGTATGGGTTAGCAGATCCTCAGTGTGGGCAGAGATGCCCAGCAAAATCCAGCCTTGAACCTACAGTTTTGTTGAAATGTGTTCCAGTTAGACATACCAGGGATGAGAAGATGGAACAGGGTAACTGTGTTATCTGTAAGAGCTTCCCCAGCTGGGGCCACTCTTCCAGCAGGGGGAAACTACCCAGAAAACCAGTGGAAAACCAGCCACTGTACTGCTGTATCAGCCATCTCTAGCTTAGATTTCAAGTGCTAAAAGTATTCTTGATGCAGCAGGAGAATACAAACTGAGTTGTTCCACAAGCCAAGGAGAGGAATCAGAGAGGAGGAATCACAACTAATGAAAAAATGCAATTTATCCAAGTGGTACACATAACAATCCCATTGAAGGGGTGGTTCTCAGGGAGGTATGAGTGAAGGCAAAAATGCCCCACAGCTCTCTGAAAGACATTGGCCCTATTGCCCTTAGTCTGCAGTGGGAGAGGATTCATGTGGAGAGTCTTGGGATGAGCTCAGCAAGAGTGGGCTAACATCAAATGGGACACTGTATAACCAAGGTCAAAGACATCACAATGTGGGGGATAGAAAACTTCAAGTTTTGTCTCTGCTAGAATGACATTAAACACAAAATTTATAGTAACTTGAGACAATTTGCATTTACTGTTCTTAACATAAATTGCTAACACATACTTGTAATATTATAGTATGAATCATAATCATAAATAATAATTCACAAATACTGAGAACAATATTTCACAATGATGACCAATGAGTTAATCTCTTTCGTGTGAAGGAAGACTGAGGTATTCCATGGAAAACAATGCACATTTTGGGAAATGCTTCTTTGGTCTATTCTGTTTCATCCCTAGAAAAATAGTGAAAGGTGAAATTATTGAGGGAGAAGAGAATTTCTGCATCCAGAGAGAGACTATAGTTCTTAGGCTCAGTTTGCTTAATAGGCAGAAGGGAGAGAGGGAGAGTTAAATGGATTTCAAAATTATGCTGATCAGAGAGAAAGGAAATTGTATGTTGCCATCACTACTGAAGGAGCCAGGTACAAACAGACTGAAGCCACTAAACCCATTTTCTGAAAGTTTTATCCATAGTGGTGGTACTTTGTGAGCAAACCCATTTTGTTAATGGTAACTGCACCTTTTTTCTTATTTTTTTAAATCCCAAAGATGCTGTGAGGATAAGTATATTGAAATTCAAAACCCTGCACTGAGTCCTGAGCCCCTCTGGGGTATAGCTCTATTTCTTCCAGAGATTAGCACCTGTGCGGCCACACAGACAGCTGGATTAAGAAACTAATACATCTGAAAATTAAAACCAGCAGATTTTGGCTGAAAGTTACTATTGTTTTAGCAGCTGTGGCCACAGTAGTTATGAAGCAATAAAGCTAATGGAAATATTAAATTCCTAATTATACTTTTTCTTAGAAGTTTGCATATTTGATATCTTCATATCTGATAACTTCACAGCAAATCATTAAGGATCTGAGAAAGGTATTTAAATGGAATATAACATTGAGATGGGGAAAGAACTGTGCTTAGAAATACACACTGCTCAGGCTCCCTGAGGATGTTCCTGGTTTCTTTTTCCTCTCCAATTGCACAATATCAAATAGTCCCTAATCCTGCTGTGCATACAGTGTGCAACAATATACCTCCTTAACAAGCAGCATTTACAGTGCTCGACATCTTCAAAAATCTCTACAAACTTTAGCTAATTAATCTGTTTCAACACCCCTGTGGGCTAAGCATAATTATCCTGAAGAAGCTGAAACAGAGAGGTTGAATGAGTTACTGCAGGCCACAGAAAGAGAGGGGCAGAGGAGGGGTGGGAGCACTGCTGCTGGCACACTCTGACCCCATGCCTCTCCTCTTCATGCCCTTACATGCCACAGACACTCAAATACGTGTAAGACTGACAAAAAATGAGCAAAATGCACAACATTGTTGACGTTTCTCGATGGCATTTATGTGGAATGACCTGCCATTAATGATAGTTTTGTCTCCTGGAAGCAAGGTGACCCTAAAGTCACACACTGCATAAAGTCACACACTGACGTGAAGTCACATCCCACTGCTCGATACCATCATTAATATTGCACATGGGAACCAGGAGATTATGCCTCAGAGTTAAACCAAACTTAAAATCCAGCATCCTGATTTGGATTTGGTGCATGACTTTGCAGTATTAGATAAATGATTAGATAAAGTCTACTTCCAAAGCTTGCCGGGGGAGTTTTGCAGCATCTCTTCTTTCTGAAAGCATGTCTATGCCTCTACAGATATGTATGGGTTGTGTTTATGAGAATCTGTTGTTTGATGTTTTTTAGCCCAAATTTTTTGATTAATGCAGATATAAAAGATCATACTCTGTAGCACCTCTTTTTGTTTCAGTTAATTGCTTGCTTTAGAAGAATAAGATACAAGACTTATTACAATACATTTTTAACAGAATGTTTGGATTTTTCCAAGCTGAATTATTTAATCTACATTTTCTCTTCATATTTATGTTTAAGTAAATGCTTAAAAAAACTACTTTGCACTGAGATTTTTTCACAACCATGGATGTATTTAGAGAGTCATTTCTGAACTGCCTAAAGTAACCCTCCCTTTGCAGAAGGCAGATCTGCCCTGGTGACCTCAGCAAAACAGATGAGATCCACATGTCACAGCTCCAGCATGTTTTCAAGCCCGTGCTTATACATCATCCAGTACCCTGATTTTCAAGGGTGCTTCATGCCTTGCCATCAGAAAGTCAAGGGTGCTCAGCTCCTGCAGCAAATAAGCACAAAACTATACAACAAAAGTGTAATTAGTGAATGAGTCATTAATTCTCATTATTCTGCAGCAGAATCAGAGCTGTTCCATCAGGGGGAAGCAGGTAGCTCTAACTGACTGTTAGCAATGTAAAACACATCCATCACAGTCACTTCACTCCCTCAGGGAAAGAAAGACAAGGCTGCTGGAGCAGATAAGCACTGTGAGCCCCTCATTCTGCAAAACACTGAAATATGTGCAGTTGGTCATGCTGACTTCAGCAGGGAAAAAAGCATGGCCTTAGACACTCAGCATCAGCAAAATGCCAATTTATTATGATAATCAGGCCTAAGGGAAAAAAAAAACAAACAAATTCTTTTAACATATTACATGTATAATCCCCTGTTGCCTTTTGGTTGTGACTGTGGTCACACACTAGGCCATAGTGTTGTAATCCTGTGGGGTTTAATGGAGCTGGTCCTCATCCACCACAGGTGAGGTCAGAGCTAGCCCATGAATGGAGCTCTGTGCCAACACCAGAACTTTTGCATATGGTTTCATAATCAGTTCTTTATTAATTCCTTCTTCAAGGTGCCTAGTTTAAAATAAAATGATTTTTTTATTTTCTAGCCCAGCACATTGAATACCAGAAGGACAAGAGGTGGTTTTCTGCGAATGCCTGGTACTAAGAGCTGATCCAGCCAACATGCTGGCTCTGGGCATCTTCAAAGGCTTCAAAAAGTTTTAGAAAATATTCTATCAAAATCACTCCTGTTGGTTAGGATACACACTGACTGTGGGAAATCAAATTAATCCGTGGGTTTACTTTGGCCCTGTCAGTGGATTAATTCCCAGAATTACTTTAATCTATTACCTTTGCTTTCAGTTTCTATTAAGCATTTGTTTTAAAAAGATCAAAAAATGATGCACAGATAAAAGCAGATACAGAAGGAAAACTAAGAATAACCCAGTGAACTGCTCTCACTGGACAGTATAAATATTCCTTTCAGGTTAAAAATATTTCTTTGAGGATACAGAGCTCTTAAACACCAGAATAGATTTTGGACAATGACACTTCCTCACAACCAAGGGAGTAACATGTTTTTGCCAGTAAAGGATATGCTCTGCTTTGCAAAGGAAACTCCTGTTGGCTAATTTCACCATGGAAACTCCAGGTCTGACTATAAAAAGACCACTTAATCTCCTGATAAATATCCTTATGCTGGGAATAGCAAAAAACTAAGAGCAGATGCTGTGAACCCCAAGCACAGGGGTAGCAGCCAATGTGGAGCAACAAAGGGGACATCCTGGATTAGACTGATCTGCCTGAAAACCAACACTGGGCACCCAGACATCTCCATGTGAAGAATAAAGGCCAGGCTAAAACCAGCCTTAGAGCCCCTCCGCCCAAATCCCCTGTCCCAAAAGTGACCAATGCATTTCCCTTCCACTTTTGGGACAAACATGAATCAGCCAGATGTAAAAAAAAGGCCCAGAGTTTTCAACTTCAAAGGAACCTCTTGACCAAGAGGTTTCTCACGTTGCTCCTTTGGTCAGTGACTGTCTGAGGCTGCTTTGTGTGGGGTGGTGGCAGAGCAGTTTTGTGAGGGGATGAGCTGTGTGCTGGAAGAGCTCTGATTTCCTTGGATCCATTTGCAGACACTTTGAGGCTGCTGTTTGGTTCTGGCACAGCTCCCTGCTTTGATGCATCTTTAATACAGACATTTTCAATTCCCTCAAAGGAACAAATATAGAATGATGTAACATAAATGCAGTTATATTAATTACAATATAATAATAATCAATAATACATACATAACATAAATTATCAAACACACTTGATGATGGTAGTTGAAGAGGACCAATGTGGTCACTAGAACACTTACGATGAATCCTTTCACAGATGTAATGGTTTCCAGGTTTGTTAATTATGAGCTCTGCCCTGCTGTCTCTGTTAGACTGAGCACTATTGAGGCACTGTGGGTGACAGACTGATGGCTGATGGCTGGACACACACCTAAAATGAGTACAGGTTAGGGAAAGGTTGGTGCAAACAATAAGAAAGCAGGCAAACTTGTGATAAGAGTAACCAAAAATAATTTACCATTTTTCCTGTGTAATCACAACCAGCACAGTGATTTACAGCAACCAAAGGTAGTTTTACACAGGTTTTATCTTTCTTCTCCACCAGTAGAGAACTTACATTGTAAATAGCCATGATTTTACCTCCTATTGCACTAGATGCTGTCACATCTTTGAATGATCTGAACAGTGTCAGGGTGACCAGCAGGACTAGTTGGTCTCCACCACCCCTCAGTGAAAGAAGAGGCAGCATTTAGGAAGAGGAAAGCCTGTAGCCCACAGTACCCTGCACTATTAAGCAGACAGATATATTGTACTTCTTGTTTTATATTTCAGAAAATCCAGAAGACAAGATGCATTTTTTTCCTCTAAATTAAAAACCCCAAACAATCCCAAACCAAAGAAAACAAATGATTTGCAAGTGTTCAGGAGTGTTGAAAATTATTTTGGAAAGTGCTTTAGGCTAATTTTGTAAACCACAACAGAACTGTAGTGGGTAGAAGCACACTTTCATCTTATTTATTCATCTCCATCTTTAAATGCTGGGTTTGTTAGGGTAAGTTTCTCTTTCAAATCTGCTCAGCATGATATATACTTCTTTGGTTATGAAGTGTCTGTCCACACAAGTACAGACACAGACAGGCCCAATGATCTTATGATCTTTCTGTCCCATATTAACATTGTGCCAAATTTGGCTTCACTTTTTCGCCAAGCTTTTCCCTTCCAGTGGTGTTAAAATCAACAGGGCTGATTTTTGCTACACCTGGGACTGAGTTTTTCTGTGTACTTCTAGCAAGACGAGTAAATTCATGTCAAAATGAGGAGGGGTGTGCGGCAGCGTGCTGTACCCAGTGCAGGGGCTGCTGGGCAGATGGAATGATACACTGCGCTTGACTGGGATGAAGATCACATGGCTCATCAGCATCTTAGAAAGCAGGTGAGACCCCACTTCACGCAGCTGTGGGTCTCTAATCACAGCAACCCCCTCTGTTGTTACCACCTCCAATGTCTCCTGCAGGTCCTCCTATGCCAAAGAAGTACAAGCAGGGACTTGTACACCTTTGAGGTCTCAGTCATTGTACTTTGTTTGTGACCGAAAATGGCCAGCAGGTTTAGAAACCTCCACCTTTCCCCTCCTCTCCTGACCATCAGCCCGGCTTAGAGAATTTCTGGGAATTTCTATTGGCTTCTGCCTGCAGCACAGCATGCCCCTGGCTGCCTCTGTGCACGCTGCAGAGATGAGCGCCTCCAGAGGGAGCATTCGCCCCGTCTTAAAACACCATCCACACAAGGGCAGGAATCTCCTTTCACAATCTTAGCTGGTGAAAAACATGTGAAATGCTCCCACCCGAGCTTATAAGTGCCAATCTCTGGTTGACTTTTGCATGTCAGAGCGTGTAGAATTGGGGGTGAGAAATTGCTCTTTCCATACTGCCAGAAGGTAAAGCAGTCCAGGAGGGACTGTAGACACCTAGGTGCATTTACAGGGGAGTGACAAGAGTTCAGTCCCTGCTCACCAGTGACAGATTTCTCACTGTATAACACATGACTGGAGTTTTGAGTAACCGAGTCCTGAAGTGGAGTGTGAAACACTTGATATTTGGTTGCGTTGAGTAGCTGCTGAGCACATACAGACTTGAGAAGATTTGCAGGTCCAAGAGGCAAAGGAATCCCTCCACAGGAGGCATAGAGCTGTTCCACATAATTTCTTGGCATTTTGGGGTGATCTGCAGCTGGATTGCAGATAACCAGGACCCTGAGAGGTAGCAGCAGGAGGGCAGAGCAGTTCTGCCATATGTGAAAGTAGCTCCTCCTCAGCTGGCAGGAACTCATTTGTACGTGGTGCTCACTTAGTCCCTCATACCAGTGACACACTGTTAAGTTTACAATGATGCCTTACAGTGCTGTAAAACAGGAACTTCAGCTTCTCACTTTAGATTGATTTATGTTCCAGGCATTTTGTTCTTTATGAAAAGTACATCAGGAAATTGTGATTCATCATTTTACTGTTTCCAGTAAAATGGTCTCCAGTTGGTCTCCAGTTGATATCACAGCTTATTTTTGTACGTTCATATATGGGGAAAAAAAGGAAGACAAGACTAAGATTGAGTGCTTCTGCAGCAGGTGAGCTGGAATTCTGCAACTGCTGCTGTAGCAAATTTCTTCTTTCAGCAAATTAAATTTAACTAGTGCAAGGGCAGGAGCATTCCCTTCAAAAAGAGGAGAAAGTTCAATGTTATGCAATAAATCATCCTTTGCTTTTCAATAATTGGAATCATATGTCCAGAAGAACAAAACCCCCCCAAACTTTTATTGGTTTTCCCAAATTCATAAGGAAATTATGCTATGCTTTTAAATGTGATAGCGAAAAGATAAGGTTTTTGGACTGTTTTGTTTCAAAAGGAGAGGAAAGACTTTATAAAACCTGAAGACGCACAATTTTGGTGATACATAACTAGTTCTACGTCACTGAAGTCCTTGATTAAACAAGACAGACAGAAGATCCAAAGAAAGCCCTTTCCTGTGTGGCATTTATACCTCTGCTTAACATTCACTCTTCAGGGATGTCTACAAAATGTGAGATCATGCTAATTGTCAAACAGGTATGAAACAAATGTGTGAAATCTTCTGGAAGTACACAGGCTAAAGCTGAGTAATTGCAACACACTCTAGTCTTCCCCAACTTTGTCCCCTCCTTGTTGTCCATCACTCTTTGGCTCAGGTAAAGTGTAACCCTGTGGCGGCTTCTCTGGCTGCTGTAGAAAAGGCTTGCTGAGATGCAGGCCTGGGAATGTCACATCTCTGGCTGCATTTATTTGCAAAGTAGCTAAAACCAAGATTCTGAAGGATCCTTCTGGGACCCAACAAGAACTTTCAGGCTGGATCCTGCAGCCCCATGCAGGGTCCAAAAAAGAGAAATCCAAACACAAGAATTCAACAATAGTTTTATTCTGGGGCAAGAAGTTGACTTCCTGCAAACTGAGGGTGATGTTACTTGCTAAAGGTCTCGTTTTGACAGAAATTTTGGGGTAATGAGAAGCAGAAGAGCTGTGCAGGGAGTGCTCACGGGGGCCTTTGATTCCTAGTAGGAAGAGAGAACATGGAGGAGGGTGATGGGGGATACGAAGTGAATAGCAATCCCAAGTCCCCCAGGGTGAGAAAGGGGAGAAGGGAGTGACCAAACCCAAAGATGTCTCCAGCTACAGAGGAAAGAGGCAAGGCTTCAGGGCTGGGATCTGCATGGTGAGCTCCAGCTCCCACAAGGGCAAAGGAGCAGCGGGATGTCATGGGGCATCCCTGTCACCCAAAGCTTCTACTGAAAAGGAGTTGGGGGCAGTGGGGGCATCTTGCTTGCTTGGTTGCTTGCTTTCTTGACTTATTTTGAGACCCATCTCTTCCCCTCTGAAAGACAGAGCCACAAGGTGCTTTACTGGGCTCAGTGCTTGCTCAGGGATCCCTGGAACATGAATCCCGTCTTTGTCAGACCACATTTGGTAAGAGACTTCCATGTGAGAGATGGGCTCTGTGAAACGCTTTAGGAGAAACGCATTAAAACATCCCTGGGATACTGTCACAGAAATAATAGCACTCCCTCCCTTCTTTTCCCCATCATCTGCCCATCCACAAACCTTCCCTGATATTAGAAAAAGAAGATAGGTACTCCTTACAGTTTCTGATTATGTTTTATAATTTAATCAGAAGTAATATCCTTGCCCTAATAGAATCTGTTATAACAGCCTTGTTCAAAAACACCAACCCCAAAAATGTGCTACCGGAATTTCTGCAGAAGTTCTGAGGCTTCTTCAATTAGGTTTTAAAGAAATCAAATCCTGAAGTTCTCGTGGATTGGGCACTTTCAGAGAATTATGGAAAAAAAATCATGATCTTGTAATTGAAAGTCAAAAAGCTCATAGATGCTCATGAAATCCTCAGTTCTGCCTCTCAAATGGTGTGATTTCTGGGAACTTGGGTGGAAGCAGGTAGAATAGTCCTTTTAGCAGGGTAGGGGCAGAAAATATGTAACTTTGGAAATTTATCAATTAACTTACATTTTTACAGAAACTGGTCCTGACCATGTTGATATTCTTTTTAAATCCCATCCTAATGCATTAGATAATATTGATTTCCCTGCAGATTTGACCACATGTCCCCTACACAGACATGTAAGTAAATTATAACCTACTTTCCCATCAACTCTGCTTCTACTTAGATTACTTCTTTCTCACCCATGCTCCACACAATAATTTTCAAAACGAAGTGAATAAACTAGCATAAGCATTTAAGTGCGTTTCCACTGATTCCCATACCTAAATTAAACATGCAAATGCAAACATTAAAAGGAATGACTTATTCATGTTCTTAGGCAAAGCATACATATTAAATTAATGTATGTGTATCAAAGAAGACACTAAGTGCTGACTCTTGGAAAGCCTGTGTAAGAAACTGTACTACAGACTGTTTGTTTAATACTTTTTATTGCTTAATATGAAATTTAGAAAGACTGACTGCATTGATTCTATCTTAAATATTTGTCAATATATTCTCATTTAGAGCAACCTCCTCATTTCCAAATACATATTTAATGAAGCATTATTATACTCTTAACCCTTTTAAGAGT
Organism: Illadopsis cleaveri; assembly: GCA_013399915.1. NCBI lineage: Eukaryota > Metazoa > Chordata > Aves > Passeriformes > Timaliidae > Illadopsis > Illadopsis cleaveri. The sequence goes on along the minus strand of VXBB01007110.1, from coordinate 929,395 downwards.
ATATTTCACATTAACATCTATACAAGGGAATAACTTTGATGTAGCATGTCAGATGGGAAGTTATCAGTAGTACAAAGCAGCTGGGTAGGATTGCATGTACAAAGCTTCACCAATATGGAAAAACATATTTTTAAGAATGACTGCGACTGGTTTTAATTTTCACTTTTTCTTTGAATCTTGCTTATATTTGTTGCTCTGGTGAAAATGCCATGTACGTGCATTTTTAGATCTCTTTATGCCACAAGAGAAGACTGGCAGGGGAAATCATCTGGTGATGTTTTTTGTGAAGTTACTTCTTTTGTCTGCTGAAGAGGTGAAGGCTTAAGTGATCTGCAGTTTAAGTCTCAGAGTTCCTAGCAAGAAAAGGTGAAAGCTTGTCAAGCTCACAAAACCAACAAATAGCTCAAGGACAGAGCTGGAAAGGATGGTTTTGGCACATTCAATTACTGGAAAGCTTTCACAGGAGGAAAATGTCTTCAGTGGAACTGGCTTTGTACATTGAGAATTAAAGTGCCAAGGTTAAGGCTGGAACAGACTCAAGTTATCTCACCCAGGTTAATAGGTAGGAAACGCAAAATGGAATAAGAGAAGAAGAAGGAAAAAACCAACATAGCTAAGATAGAAATCTGCAAAGCAAGGAGAAAACACAAAGTTGTATTCACAAGATGGGTGGCCAGGTAAGGAAAAGGCAGTGGAACAACTTCACTTGCAAGGAAATTGAGAGAGGTTGGGATGCAAGAGCTGATTGCTTGGACACCGTGCAATGAGCCCATGCAGTGAGGTGCAGGAGCCAAAGCTTTGGGTGCTGGACTTGAAACCAGGCATTTAAAACACAGTGGGAAGTTCCTTCTGGCTGGAGCACAGCACTGAGAGCAAGGCAGAACTCAGGTAGGGAAGTAAGGGTGACAGAAGAGCACTGCATGTTACTGATGTGGTAGTGTGTGCAGAAGGAAAAGCATGATATAATAAAATCAATCAAGGTCAATTGGCTTCTTGAAAAGCACTATAAATCTCCATGTTACTACAGCAGTAGCACAGATCCACTAAACCCTCTAGATAAAATGTGACTGTGGTTATGGGACGGTGGGATAGTATTAGACCGTCATCAGAACTGTGGGAGACTTCCTGCTCCTAAAGATAAATCAGAGCAGAATGATACCAATAATAAAACTGAGGCTACAGGTGATGACAGCTCCATTCTTCCTGATTCTGGACTGCTGTCAGACATTTTTAAGAACATATTTATCAGCTTTCAGGAGGTAGTGCTAATTCAAACACAGCAAGGATGTTATTGAAGAGGTGGCTGTAGAAAATAGCCCTGATCAAGCAGGTCACAGCACTTTCTGAATTAAAAGATAAAAAACTCTATGCTTTTCTGCCTTCTTATGCTTGGCTTTTTTTAATCTCAGAGGAGTGATAGAGACTTGGCTGCAAAGGAGATTTCTGAAGTCAAAGATGTATAACCACATCTGCATTTTGGGAAGGAGAAAAAACTCATTAAGGACTCCAGACCCAGCTGGTGATAATCCAGGCCAGAAAGGGATATGAGGACTAGGCAAAGGGCCTACAAGAAATGGAAAAAAAAGTGGCTGACTAACATGGAAAATTTTATCTTATAGGTCAGAAGGTGTGGGGAGAAAGTGAGATCTGTCAAAAGCTGGGCTGTATTACACCCTGCAAAGGAAATTAAAAGCACATTGTAAAATTTTCTTTAGTCATACAAACAAATAGAGAGCAAAAAGAGGAATTTGAGGCTGTTATGCAGTAAAAATTAGGGGTTTGGGTAAAAGATAACCCGAGTATGGGCCAAAAAATGAAATGAAAACTTTGCTTCAGTTTTTAGTCAGCAGGGTGACATGCCAAGATGGTGTGACTCAAATGAAAGAGAGCATCTGGAGCAGAAAAAAAAAATCTAAGGGCTTAATATTTTCGGACAAAGACAGCAATCCCATCTCTGTCCAAATCCCTGACAGAACCAACACATGAACCTGCCCAAACTAGTAAATTGCTGTTACCTCAGGAACAGATGTTGGGAGAAAAACAAGAGTATCTTCTGTATTATAGAAAGCATAAAAAGTTTTTATCTAGCTAAACACCAACTGTTGGTTTGATTTCAAGAGCTAGCAGAGATAGAAAACAGAGTATAGTTTAGCACAGCTTAATCCAAGGTAGGTCTGTAACCTGCTCTCTCTCTAATAAGCTTAATCGATTCTTTGCAGAGAAAATCCCCAAAGTTTTTCTCATCCTAAGTAAAGTATTTCATACAATGTCGCCTTAGAAACAACTAAATGAGGAACATATCAGAGGCAGGTGAAGAAATGGCTTGTATGGAAATAGGAGCTAAAAAAACTATTGGGGTAGAGGACAACTATTTTGGGTGCTACTAAAAAACTGATCTTGGAATCAACTTTTTTTTTTATTAGCCAGCTCAACAAAAAAACATGACAATGCTAATGACAGTTGTCACTGACAAAGGCAGAAGAATCAAAATACAGCTCAGAAATCCTGAAGGGCTTTCAGGATTATAAGAATAGGTAAATGATGGACTTTCAAGGACAGAGCCATGCACTAAAAATTTTTTGTGGTCTTGCTGTAAGCTTGGAATTAATCTGTCGGTGGGCAAAAATCTTTAGTGGATTTGCTGACCACTGGTGCCTTTAAGTGAGGTAACTGTGATGAAGAAAAATGTTAACTTAGTGTTTGCAATCTTGGATTTCCCTAATAGTTAGTGACAAGAAATGAGACACTGAGACTTCCTATTATGAAATGAGAATGACTTGTGCATGGAACTTACCTTAAACTTAGATTACAAAGTTTGAATGTCTAAAGTTAGATTAAATGAACATCCCTGAGAAGTCTTTGGCACGAAAGCCCTGCTTCATGCAGTATTTCACCCTGTGTTGTGTTGTTGACTTTTTCTTGAAGCAATTCATGGGAGGTAAGCAAGGCTGTAAAAGCCAGACACCTAAAGTTTCAATTATTTTTTAAAGGATAGAGTGTCTCAGCCCTGCCTTTGAAACACTGCTGCTGTCTGCCTTTTGAAACCAGTGGTGGTGAGCTCAGCCTCAGCAAAGGGCTGCTGTGGGTGGGGGCCCTCCTACAGTCACATTCCCTAGGTAAGAGTGCACAGATTTGTGCCAGGAACAGCAGCTGAACTCTTGGCAAACGTGGAGCCACACCACCAAGGTTCGGGGTCATATTTTTATGCAGTTGGTGACCCCTATTGATGGCTGCATTGCAAAGATGAAGGCACTGGACTTAGCTGAAGTCCAAGGAAAGGGGTCAGACACAAGCATAAATGCTATCTATTTATTTTGTAACCCCTTTTCCTAGAGAAAACTAAGGCAAAGGGGATACAAAATGGAGGTGCTGCCAGCCCTTATTATGCAATGGGGCCCACTGGGTGTTGAGAGGTCAGTTCGGGCTGCAGGAAAAACTGGGGTACATCACTGTCCTCTGCCATTAGCAAAGATTCTGGAACTACCAGAGGAAAGGTCTGGGCAGTACTGCAAAACAAAATAATTAGTTTCCAGGAGAAGGTTTATCAATGAGGAGGAAACACCCAGGATCCTCCAGTGGAAAGCAATCATCTGGGACTGCAAGTCGATCACAGCCACTAGATTAAGAAGATAGAAAAACTGTTTGGCATATACCACAGAGACTTGGGAATAAAGTCATTCTGCAGCAAATTCCCCTGGCACAGTGAAAATCCCTCCTGAAGATTGCTCTGAGGAGAGTTTAGATCTCCATGGAGGTGCTGTGGTTGCTCTCAGAGCACCTGCCCTCATGATTAGGCGCTAAATTCTGCCTCCCGATCGCTCATCAGGCCAACTAAGACCAACAGGGGCAATTAAATGCTGGAGGAAAAGATAAGGATCACTAATCAACTTGCAAATCATCTAATCAAACCACGCTGTTCACATCCCACTGTTCCAGTGGATTTATAACTATAATTATCCTATTTTAATTTTTTCCCAATCAATTTTACATGAGTATTTATTTTTGTGCACTAAACATATTGTCCTCCATAGACTCAAGGAGTTTTTTATAGTCATGCTTCTTAAACAGCCACCTTGCATGGCAACTCTTAACCTTGATGCATATACAGACAGAGACAAAAACCATTTCTAGGGTATGGCTTTTTGCTAAACTCAAGTATTTTTTGGTGTGTGTGTATTATGTCTTGCTTACGTATATATTTACTTTTCTATACTACTTTTCTATACTTTTCTATCTACTTTTACTATATTTACTTTATAAGGGATTTAGTGAAAAATCTCAATATTAGTAGATAATTTAGTAGATAATTACTAGATAATAAGTAGCACTATAAGAGATACAGATTAAAAGACATATTATAAAAGATTGCATGAATTGTTTTATAATGGTTTGATTTTCAGGACAACTAAAATCCTCACATCTTCAGTGGTTTAGTTAGATCCTGTGCAGGCCTCAGGCCTCCCCTTTTCACATCAGCTAGACCTAATATATTACATTTTGCAAGAACAGTGTTAATGAGGAGACAATTAGCATATACTTAGGTTGCCTAATATTTTATATTTTAAAGGTTTTTAAAAGAACATTTGGAAGAGGTATTTCTTTTTTCATGTGAACACCTCCAACAGCATTGCAGCAGTTATCATGAGGTCTCTCTCAGACCTCTGAAAAATCTCTTTTGATGTGAGGATGATGAAAAAAGTCAAAGACCTTTTCCTTTTTTGTGTTCCCTAGGGCAGAGCCCATTCATGTCTCAGAGATGCCATCTCAGGTGGATCCTGTCAGGTGGGACATTTAAAAATGGAGCCCCTGCCTCATCACTTCCACTCCCCAGCTGTGAGACCATTTTGGATAGGCAGAAAAAGTGAGGCAGGTATAGGTTTTGGCCTATATGTGTGCTAACTGACTCTTATAGCAGCGTGGTTTAATGACTTTTGATAGGATCTTGCAGATTACATGAGCTGTTGAATCCTGGCATGAGTTTTCTTAGGTAAGCACTGAAATTCTTGGCAAGAAATTAAGAAGATTCACAGTCAAAAATGGGATGGAAGCCAGTGAGTTTGTGAATTATCCTTGTAGGAAAATGTAGTCCTATCCATCGTACTGAGGCAATGTGCTAAGGACAATGAAAATGAAATGAAATGAAAATGAGAATGAAAATTATTTCTATACCTATAGCTTGTCCAAAATAATATTAATGACAGAACACTTACAGGCTTGCATTGTGTGTAAAGACATGGAAAATTTTACTTGTTCTAAGCATATAGGTTTGGAGCAAAGAAAGGGAACTCTTCCACAGCTATAGATGAGTCTTCACCTTTATGGTGCACTATTCAACCTGTGCTGACAATTCCCCCCATGAAAACCCTTGTATTGACCTAACAGCTTCAATCCCCAGCTAAGGCTTTCTTCATTGCAATAAGCAAAGCAAGGGTCATCACAGAAAATATCTGACACTCAGGAAATTACAGAGCTTTAGTAAAAAGAAAATAAATCCCACCTTTTAAATAAGAAGCTTTTGTGACCATTTGTGTTTCTCCATATGTGCTGATACTATACATTGAGCCAAAAACATCTTTACGTCCCCAGTCTTAAAGCTGAAGAGGTAGCTGTAACGCATCAAGCACAGCTCCATTTTGCTACTGGAATAAAAGCTTCACCAAGCTGCCAAAAATAAAAATAAAATGAACCCCCACTCTAAAATGTATTTCTGTATTCCAAATGGTAGCGAGAGATGATGAATAGCTGGTAAAGGCAGCAATTAATCAGATCAACAGATAAACTACACAAATTCCAGCAGAAGCCTGGAGAATGCCATTATTGAAAAATAAAGTACAGTCACTGAGGCAGCTCCTGCAGTCTATCATACCACACATTTAAGGCAATTCTGCTCTTCATGGGTTCAGGGAAAGTTGACTAGAAATAAAAAAATACGTGGAAGACATACGAAACAGCAGCCTCTGCAAGCCAGATTTTAGGACTTGACTAGGGGTTAATCCAGATCAGTGCTTTTGGAGCAGAGTTTTATGGCTGGGCTCCTCTGCTGCAGCTTTACAAGCAGTAAATTCAGAAATACAAAATAAATGTGGAGACTGTGTAGCCCATAGCTCCCTGACTCATGGCCGGCAGAGTTGCCTGCATCATGGGATTTTCCATGTCTGGATTCAGCTGTCAGAGGAGGGTGAATATATATGGGAGATGGGAGCAAGTAAACCTCCCCAGGGACCCTGGGAACCCCCAGGGCTGGCTGCCAGGGTGCTGGGTACACTTGTGCCAGCAGCTAAATCACACAAAACTCCCAGATGGGTAATGGGATTTTTAAATCTGCTCAAACAGTAACAATATGTAGTCCTGGACAGATTTAAAAGAAATATTTGTTTCCCGCTCTGCACTCTGCTTAGAAAGGAGTCTTCCAAATTACCTAGTTTGGCAAAGTTTTTTTTTCCCTAGGAGAATGATCATGGTTCCTCCTTGATGTTTGCCTCAAGAAAACAATGTGCAAACGGGAAACCATCAAAAATCCTAACACTTCCAAACTCACAAAGCAAATCAATGTAATAATAAGAAGTGGAAATCTCAGACTGATAAAAACACTGGGAAGCCAAATATGTTAAAGAAGTGTCTGTTTACAGTCTAGCATTGAAACAATAGATACATGCCTACAGTATTTAAAATATGTGGTGAATTATCTACTGTCAGTCACTGCAGTGCAATCCAGATAAACCAATGATGTGTTTAATGGGACAGTGGCATGAAAGCAATATTGGAATTCAACTAAAGAAAAAACTCGAAACAACAGTAGAGGATTACATTTTCATTGATACTTCATTCATCAAGGGTTGGGATAGATACTTGCACCCCAGTAGGCCCCTGAGCTATTTATATGCCAGAAAGTTGAACCCTTAGAAACACATAATTTGAAACCTCTATTCCTACAGAAAGATGTTTGTTAAGGACAAGCTACAAGATTTTCCAGAATGGAGATGTAAAGCTGTACATATACCTCAAGAGAATTCTAAAATGTTTGGTCAAGTGCAAGTAACAAATTATCTAAGTACAATGAGACAAACAGGGTGTTCTGAAGACAGTGGTATTGCATCAGTTAGGAATTCAGCCCAGTTTTATTATTTGGAAACATGGCAAATAATTCATTACTGTAACCATTTGCTTAGGGGCTCAATTAATAAATATTTATGCAGCTGTTTCTGCTAATGTGGTTTATCAGTAGAATGTCAGTGGATATGAATGATGTAATTTAAAATCATTATATATTTAATGGTCTGTTCAAGGATAAATTAACCTGTATAATGCAATATATGTTACTAATGTGACTAGTCAATTTTTTATTAGGAGGCATGCAGATACATAAATTTATTAGAAATGCAAGAATTTGTTTATTTCATAGTTTAACTGCCTCAGATTAAAAAGCAGAATTATAATGAAAAGGCTTTGAAGAACACATTGGTACTTTGTGATCTATTAGGCGGGCAATTTGATGTGAAAATAGTATATTTCTAAAAACAATAGCCCATAAGCATCTTTATTTGCATTGTCTGGAAGTAACATAATGTCATTTTACATTGAAGAGACCTCAACTGCATCTCTCTTGCCAGGTGCAGCTTCCATCTCCAGAAGAGTTCTCTTTGTGAATAATCCCCATGTTATTGTCCCACAATATCCTGGGATCTCCCTGAGGAGGTGACTCTAGTGGAAAGGACATTGCCTTTGCCATTCCCATTGGCTAAGATGCTGGAAAGGATTTTGGCAAGACCTGGAAAGGAACTGGATCCTGTTTCAAGCAGTCTGGTTTCCTTGCCATCCTCACAACCTGAACCAACCAAAGGCAGCTGTGAAGGGAAGAACTGAAGCTCTCTTCCTCATTCAAATCTCCTCCAAATGCTGCCTCTACCCACCAACCTATATTCCCCTGCTGAATGCTGAAATCTTACCTTAATGAGACAGCATGATTTTCTACCTAATTCATTGTCTCACCATAATACAAAGGTGCTTGTCTGGATCCACGTGAGATGACACAGCTCCAACCAGCAGTAAATGTAGGAGCTGTTGCATGCACATGGCTTAGTCACTCTGTCTCAGAAGGATGTATGTTTCTCCACAATGCAAAAATGCTGAAGTCAAAGGTTCCACCATTGCTAATAGTCCTGGAGCTATTATCTCCATGCTCTTTTCCCAGTATGGAGAGAATAATTTATGCATCTTATATTGCTTGTGGGAGTGAAACTAGAAGTAGGTGCCCACATACAGATACTTCCTCATTGCTTCTCATGCTCTGAATTAGTTATTTTTTATTTTTCTTATTTTTATAAGGCAAGCTCTCTGACACCTATTAAGCTTTTGCTTCAAGAGCGTATCACCAGACCTCCCACAGCTATTATTTATTAAGGACACAGAAAACACTGGTTGTATTTACAGCTCTGATGGCCACCAGCCAGCCTTGCAGCTCTGCTCCAGGGCTGGGCACAGCTGCACACCTTCTGCAAACCAGGGCTATATTTGAAAGCCTGAAAACTCCTTTGCGCTGTTGGTATTTGTTTCACCATATTTATTGTTTTTAACTTGGCAAGCAACCATGTAAATGTGTAGAACTATCGACTTTATTGGCAGGCAATCTGTGTTAAACAAGGTAACATAATGATACCAACCTCCCTGCAATGCAGCAGCCAAACTGAACTTCTGTCACAGCATAGAGAGCTTCCTGGCTGTTTTAGTCTTGAGAAACAGATAAGTGGTTTAAAAGTGTACAGTGTCTATCCATACTGATGCTTTATAAACTACAATATGAGAAGAACTACCAATGTAAGGGATGGGGAAGTGGAACAGGGTTTCCTAGAGACAGGTTTTTACATCAGCTACTGCAGCAAGGGAAGGTGCATCAGCAATGCCCTGTGCTGTAGTAAACCTCCAGAGAACCTTGCTTTCATCTAGCCAGCACTAAGGGTGCTTAGAAAAGGAAATGGGAGCTGATATGAAAATCTTTTTCCACTTTTTCAGACAGGGAAGTGCCAACTGTAGTATTTTTTGAACTATCATAGACTCTACAGTATAAACATGAATGCATGCAATTATGTGAGAATGGGTACAGTGTTTCAGTGCCTTCTATCACTTTGGGAGTAAGGCATATTTGTTTACCACACTGCTCACTTCAGGCATGTAACCCAAATATGATCCAAATGATTGAAATTGGGAGCTTTATTATAGATGTTCCTAATAAGCTGAAATTAGAGGACTGGAATGTATTTCCTGAGTGTGGGTGCTATTGGCAGCACTCAGAGCCTACACTGCAGAAGCCCAAGTACAAGCAAATTTGGATAGAGCTGTATCACAGAATAATAGAATGTCCTTAGTTGGAATGGACCCTCATGGGTCATTGAAGTCCAATTCCTGGTCTTGCAAAGGACAAACCCAAGAGTCACACTACATGCCCAAGAGCATTGTCCAAATACTTCTTGAGCTCTGTCAGGCTTGGTGTTGTGACCACTTCCTTGGGGAGCCTGTTTCAGTGTCCAACCATCCTTGAGGTGAAGAACCTTTTCCTGATATCTAACCTAAGCCTCCCCTGACACAACCTCACGCTGTTAATCATGTGAGATCCTAAATGCACCTGAACCTCAATGCAGCCAGACAGATGATTTCCTGCCTCAGCAGCCTCTATGCCAGAGCACCCACCAGGTCTTCCCCAGCACTGGGATACTGGTGGCTGTCACCATTGCTTCTCAGCCACCAATAACTTTTCCACTCAGCAATACCTGAGATTAGATAAGAGATAAGAGTAAGAAGGAAACTGCAAAGGGTTGTCAGCTGTTCTCAAAGGGTCCTGTAGTGAAAATCCTCAGTTAAGATATTGCCTCCTTCAGGTGGTTCACTTTGTGTGTTTGGGGTTAAAAGGATACTGATAAGACTGACTGGGAGACAAAAGGAGTTAACACTCCAGAGGAGGGCAGGAAAGGTGAATGGAAAAGAGGACCCAGTTTGTCATACGCATTCTGTAAACAACAGCTTCCTGCCTAATCACTGTGAACTGACCATAGCGACCACATCTCCAATGAACCTCATGCTCTCCTGATGATAAGCATCCTAGACAGAAAGAACATTACATAGTCTGAGGTTCAGTGACAATCAAATTGTGATTCATAAATAGAGAGTTTCAAAAAGAAGTAGCAAACATGAATTTTTCTGTATCTTTCTGCCTCAGAAAAAAACTGAGAAACATATTCTGTCTTTTCCGGTTCTAGTGGGAATGTTCTTCATGATACTATTCTGAGCTGGGCCCAGAGAATATTTAAACTGTGTGTAAACCCATCCTCAAGGCCTGCTTCTTAATACAAGACACTCGCAGAACATGATGTTCGAGGGGAGAGCTGTGACAATTGCAGCTACATATTAAATATTGAGATATATAAATAGTTAATTTTACTTCTTCTCAGTCTCCTCACATATTATTTTACCTTCCTTAATGATGAAGTCTTTGGTGCCAGGAGTGCTTAGCAGCATTTGTGTGGAAAGCACCTGCAAACCCAGGGAGAAGCAATGTTGTGGCTCTGCCAGCCCAGCACACCCCAGCATCATCGCCCCAGACACTGGGGAGTGCTCTGCAGCAGCTGGTCAGCACTTGCGTGGGACACCCAGACCATTGACATCAGGGGGTGCTGTGAAGACCTGGATCATATTTTCCACCTTGGTTTTTTTTCATAGCCAGAATGTCTATAAATTTTAGCTGCTCTTTCTCTTGGTGGTTGCACCCTATCCAAGAAGTGATGGAGACATAAGGATGGAGAGTTCAGACATGAGTGCAGGTCTCTGATCTGTTTGCCAGGTTGGACGCTCTCTGCTACCCAGCAGAGAGCACTTTTTCCTTCATGAGGATAATTCTGGGCTAGACTTTTTTTTCCCTGTGTGCTCCAGAGCTACTCCACCATGTATGTTCTCCTGTGTGGGTGGAGATAATCTCTGTGTCTTTGCCAGCAAATTCTTAACTCTTTTGAAGCTAAGGGTCACATACAAGTACTTTCTGTCATTGTCAGTCCATGCTTCAAAGTTATTTCAGACTTGCTTTGTGAATGGATTATTTTAACATACTTTACTATGTAATTTTGTTGAAAGAACCTTCCTGCAAGTTTAGAAATAACAAAGCAAACTAGTAAACCATATGTTGTTTTTTCTCATGGGTTTGAGAATGAATAAGTGCGGAAAGTAGGCAGATTGTCACTTCAGATGTTATTTCTGCACCAGTTTCATATATTCACCTTACATATACAGATCTTTTGTTTGCCAGGAAAAAGGTTGCACTGGGTTGCAGTAGAGAATAAAATATAAAATATAAAATACAAAATATAAAATATAAAATATAATTTCTCACTGCTGTGGCAAAGTTTGAGGTATCTCAAAGATCATCACCCTGAAATTTCAAAGCTCATGTGCCAGGCCCTAACCATCAGGGAACTATCTCAAATTTCTTTGGAGAAGATGATGTGGATTTTGAAGATGTTTCCAAGATGTTCTTGTCCTTGGGTGTAGATAGGAGAAAACTGTGGTAGCCCCACATTTGGAATGTAGATGCTGATACAGAATTTCTCATCCTATGTCTACTTCCCTTTTCCATTCCCCTTCCATTTCCTTACCCCAGCATTGCTCCACACAACCCATCCAGCTCCAGGTGTGCCCCGTGGCCTGATCAGGGAGACTACAAAACTCCAGAGGGGGGAAAAGAACACAGGCTCCCTTATTCCACCCTCCCAGGTCTGTGTTTGCACAGAAAGACAAGAATAAAGACAGATGAAGGCAACCTGAAACAGATGGTCTCTTCCAACTGAGTTCCTACACCTGGGAGGTTAACCTAGCTATAGCTCAGTAGGACTGACAGCAAGTGCAGCCTCCAGTATCCAGGCCAGCAGCACCACACTGGATGAGCCATTGCCTAATACTTTTCAAAGGAAAGTGGGAAAGATTGAAATGTGTATGAGCTAGGGAAAAACATTTTGACAACTTGACATGTATACAATTTTAAGCCAGACAACTATTTCACTGTGGATTTAGAAAAAACCATTTCACATGAAAGCTTTTCTTACCTTTTACCTCACCATTTCCATTGTCCAGCAGAAGAAAATTTATGAAAAGGAGAAAAACATTCCCCTGTCACCATCCCCCAATTTATTTTTTCAAACATTTATGTATCTACTTTTGCCTTATCTCTCCTTCCCCCATTTTCTTGCCTGTCGAGACAGAAATGCTGATCAGATGGGGTTTCCCTTCCAGACTGAGCCTTGTAGGACTTCTTCCATTTCAAAGATCAGCTCCAGTCCCAGCTAAATGCTATGAGCTATAGGGAAAAAAAACCAACCAGCTAACAAATGTTGGCGAGACCACAAAATACAGATTGTGTCTGTAGGAGGAATATATTCTCATGCTGGGGAAATACTGAATTTTCACAACATTGAAGCAGATAATCTGGAGGAGGATGGAATTTTTTTCCCTAGCACTCCCTTATACAAATAAACATCGCTGAGAAAACAAACTTGTTTAGGTGAGAGAGGGTTGAATTAAACAGCGGTATCCATTTGTGGTCACCTAAAGCTGCTTCTATGCAGATTGCTTATCTGTGTTTACTGCTCTAAATTGCCTAAATGGTGTGAGCAATTCTGGGGATGGGTGGATGTTGTTTATGCAGTTGTTTAGGTTTGTTTGCCCTTGTCTTATGGACAGGGATAGACGAAAATAAGAGTCCTGGTCTGACTTTGAGATCTCCTTTTTCTTCCTTTCTGATGATTCTGAAGGATACTTAGAGTACATTAGAATTTTAAAATCAGTAAATTATCCCGTCCCTATCTTGTGTATACTCTTGAATCAGCGTGTAGTGCCTTATGTGCAGAAAAGCAGAAATGGAATAAAGATGGTGAAGGCACCAGTAATTTGGGCACATGGCCTTTTTACCACATATTATATTCATGTGAGAAAACAAGCATCTCTTTAGCTACCATCAAAAAAATTAAAAAAATCCCTGAGTTAAATCAATCCCTACCCCATGAGGCCACATGATTCCCCACATTTCTTCAGACTGTGAGTAGACCACCAAGCAAAGGTGACTTTATCACACAGAAATGTGCTGGGATTTTCCTCTGGGAAAATTTTCCACTCTGAGGGTGGGATTCCCAGAGCACTCCATATGTTGGGGATTTGCATCCCACCTTCCTGTTTTCAAAGTATCTTCTGAATAAAACTCATTTAAAGAGGTGCTTTAGGTAGGCAGGCAGCAGGGATAGGGAAAGAGAATTACTATTTTTTTAAAGCTGTATAGTCCAAAGTAAAACATTTTCTGTGTGGACTGAACCAAGAAGGAGAGGCTGTAAGGAAATTGTTACTTAAAAGTTCTTCACTCGCCAGGAAGAGAAAAGCAGGTATAAATAAATAAATAAAATAAACAAATAACAAAGACATGCCAGGGAGTGAAATCCCTGATGCAATAGTAAGGTATCGTTCCAGGATTATGCATTGATCTGACTAAGACAACTCGTGGTGTGCAGATCTACAGATCCATCTGCAATGGTGACAGTGATACTTCTGTTTCCCAAGGGTGAGCTAAGGCTAAATACAATCTTCTGTGATAATTGCTGCTGTATGCATTCATACACCTAGCCTGGGTCAGTGTCCAAGCAGACATGATCAAAAATCCACAAAATGGGTGAGAAAATTTCCACCATCTTCTAACAAGTTTTGTGTGGGATCTTGAAGCTTATACTTAAATGAAGAGCCAAACAGCTTTATGATTAAAAACAGAAAAACAACCACTGCAGGAATACAATCAGTACTTTTAATGGCATTAAAAGGCCACCAGATGGACAACTTTCAATCATAATTAAATTACTGCCCTCAAGTAGAAACAGCACTGTTTAAAAACCATTAAGTTTTAGGATGAAACATAAAAAGCTGAAAATAGCATGACTCATCCCTAGCTTTCTTCTTCTCATCCTCATTGCACAAAAGCTCTTGAATTTGGCTTCAGCACTTTTCTCCTGATTATAACGCATGATCCCTTTGTAACTGTGAAATGCACCCGCTTAAGCTAAAAATTTGCTAGAACTGTACCGATAAAACAGGGCTGAAACACAATTTACAGTACTCTAACAGGTCCTCACAGAGTCTCAGGTGCATCCTGACTTTCTGCACTTTTGATGTCCCCATCATATAATTAATAACTAAAACAAGAATGTGCAGAAATAGGTTTAGATTAGAAATTAGGAAGACATTCTTTCCTGTGAGGGTGCTGAGACACTGGAACAGGTTGCCCAGAGAACCTGTGGATGCTGCATCACTAAAAGTGTTCAAGGCCAGGTTGGATGGGGCTCTGAGCAAACTGACCTAGTGAAAGGTGTCCCTGCCCATGGCAGCGGGGGTTGGAACAGGATGGCCTTTAAAATCTGTTCCAACCCAAACTATTCTGTGATTCTTTAATGATTTTATGATTCATCATTGAAGGAGCAAAGCTTTCCCCTGTGACCTTTCTGTGTATCTACAGAAAAAAGTTCTTTTAAGTACATTATGTAGTGGTGAGACAAAGAGAACCATCACAGCTCTGTCCCTCAGTCATTAAGGTCTATTTAGTAATAACACCACCACAAATACCCCAGTGCACTGCTGAGCTCAAAACAGCACTGAACCTTGCTGAGACACAATATGTTCTAGGCCCCACAGCATGCTGTAACTTACAGACTTAATCACATTTTGAATAGGGATGGTGACCTTTTCCTTCTTCTTCAGAAAGGGACAGAAAAATATATGGTGAGAAATAGAGGGCAAAAACACTTGGGGAAATGAGACTGTAAATCAAAGCAGAGCTATGCCTCAACTTTACTATATTTTCATTTTTATTAATAGCATCCACTACTATTTTTTATAGCCTACCCTTTAAAAATAGTTCATGAATTACAGGGGGTTCTATAAATTTAATTGCAATTTTTAAAATACTGTAGTTAGAACAGAAAATTTATCTTTCTAAACTCTGCTCTTAAACTTCACAAACCTGCATATGTATTTACGATAACATCTACCATAAAAGTTGTGTATTGTAGTGGGGGAATAGGAATTGAGAAACAATATTCTATTCTTTATTTTAAGGGTGTATTAAATACTATTCTTGGTTTAATTTTCTTTACAGAAAATTCACTTTGCCAGGACCACGTCTAGTTTAGAACAGCATTTATCAAAAATCCTTTGTAACCTTGAACATGCATGTCGGTTTTGAAGAGTACAGCACCCTGGCTAGGGTGATCCTACTGGTTCTTCTGGATTCTCCTAAATCCTGCTATATTCCCTTCTTGACAGGGACAACTTGAAAAGTGCAGACTTGAGACCAAAGCTTGGGAACGTTCTGAAAATAGGGGATTGCATTCAACTTATTTCTATTTCTTCTAGATCTAGCCCTCCCTTCACCTGTACTTATTATAACATGGAATCATCTATCATAGTTTTTTTGGAACAAACATTGGAAACCTGCTCCCAGTGCTCTATGCATCCATGTACCATGGCCTCTTGGAAGCATGCTGGAATGAAGTACGACAGGAAAAGTTGCAGGGTTTTTTTGAGATTTCCATAGTTTTGAAACCAGAAGTAGCTGACTCCTTGCCACAGCCTTGTGGTGTCTTTTTATGAATTTTCTCCTATTACCACATGTCACCTTATAAGTGGTTACATTTAAATTACTGGGGAAAAAATTAATCCAGTCTGAAGCAACCGTTAATGATACCCATAGATATCTCCTGTTTACCATTAGGTAAACATTACAACATCTGAACAAAGGGGAAAACTGAACTCTACTAAGCATAAAGGATATGCTGGGTTTGTCTGTTAAGACTTGGTCTAAAAAGAATGACTTCTCAGGTTGCTTTCACATTCTACTTGCTTTGTACCATGCTTTGGGATATTAGTGAGTGTTTGGCTAACAGAGATTTTGAAAGTCGTGTCTGTTCTGAAATTTAACTTAACTTTGAGCTCTGCTAGTGTGTAACTAATTTTAAAAGCTTCTGGAACTTAAAATTCACTCAGCAGAAAATGAGTAAAGCACATAGAACAGTTGTATCATGATTCAATAACCGGACTGATTATCAATGGACTACCAACCATGTGCCTCAGCACTGGCTTCTCTAGCACCTGGAGAATGACTTGAGCATCACAGTCCTATTTTGGTTTGTTTGTTTGGGGTTTTTGTGGGGGTTTTTTTGTTTGGTTTTTTTTAATTTCTTCAGATACTTAAGGTTCACTACTCAGAGAGACTTTTAAAAATTTGTCTTTACATAAAATACATTTTTAAGGTACCATCTAATGTGCTGAGGGTAAAGTTGCTGCTGCATAAAAGTCTTGGAAAAGACCAAGAAGATTTGAAAAAAAGCAAATACCTTTTTCTTTGGCTTGTTTGTGTGCTGGTATCCATGTACCAATACTGACAAGCAGCTCAGAGTACATCATGAGGAGTGATGGGAGAGAAATAGTAAATGAAACATTTCACAGTCTCTGGTGCAACCTCAGAGACTGAAAAGTAAAGACTGCTCTTTACTTCTGTGAAGAAACAAGTCTCACATGAGTGATCCCATTTTTGCTATTTCTCTGGTTATGGAGTATTTGAGCTCTGGCAATCCTAATTCTCTGTGTTAATAAATGACTGCAGAAGAAAATAAGCCTGTGACAGAAATCTACACATAATGATTCCAAAACTTATCAGCATTTTTGAGGGCTAAATTAATTATATGGTGAAAAATGCTCTATGAGCAACACCCCACACACACCAAGGCTGCGTAGGTCATAATGAGTATGTTACTTTGCTTCCCTGACTCTGCTGCTTTCTGCATTTTTCTGACAGTTTTACATTCCTGCCTGCCACTGCCCACAAATACATTTCTTTGCTACCCAGTCTTAGTCAGCAGAGGAGTTCTGTGATGCACTGAGCACTGAATATGCACAGACATGTGCATGGTGCATGTTCCCCAGACCGGCAATCTCCAGGATCACACTGCATCTGAATTTCTAGCAGTGAGTAGCTGTTCCCAGCAGTATTATTTGGAACCCCTTTGTGAATCCCAGCTCCACAAGGTGGCTCTCGATTCCTTTAAAAATACCACTGCTTTTGTGGATTAAATATATCCCAGAATCATCCTGAGAACTATAATCATGGCTCTATGGATGCACAATGCTACAGTGGAAGCCGAGATCCCCTTTAGTATGTGGCATATTTTTCTTTCAGTGAAGCTGAAAACTAGACAAAGTGACACTACTGAAGTATTACAATTTGAAGGAAGGTTTCATGTCAATTGCTCAAT
This sequence comes from Illadopsis cleaveri, assembly GCA_013399915.1. Classification (NCBI taxonomy): domain Eukaryota; kingdom Metazoa; phylum Chordata; class Aves; order Passeriformes; family Timaliidae; genus Illadopsis; species Illadopsis cleaveri. The sequence continues at coordinate 912,074 of VXBB01007110.1, read as the reverse complement.
AAAATCCGAAGTACGGGAAAACAAAGGCATTACAGATGCCTTTGTGAAATGGGACATTCAAATGCTCACTGCCTGCCCTGCTCCTGTGTGGCTTCTCTCCTGCAAGGGTCCCTCCCCTACTCCATACCTCTGTAGGATCAGGTTTAACATAGTAACATATATACTAACACAAAGTAACATAACCAGGTACTGAGGGCTGCAATCTCTGAGTGTGTGGACAGCAGGATGGCAGTGCCATGCTCCTCAGGAAAGAGATCTTGGCCAGGACACACTATGAGGTATTTACCGGACTTCAGCCAGGACTTCAGCGTCCCCAGGCAGATCTCCCAAATCCTTCTGTGGCTGGCCATGTGCTAGCATGGCCTCTCATTTCACCTGCTAGAGCACCTCATCTGAATGCAAGGGCCTGCCCTGAGGTCTGTGTATCCAAACCCCCTGGCTGGGTGACCATTCAGCTGATTACCAGCTCTCTGTGGCAGGGGACTGTAGCACCACAGCGTAACTGTGTGACATGGGCTGGGCTGCAGCATATGTGCAAAGGAAAGGCTGATGGTATGAACCCCAAACTTAGTGTCTAAGACTGGATCAGTTTGCCCTCCCTCTTGGGTACAATATTGCTGCTTTTGGTAGGCACAAATTCAAATTCCTGTTGCTTACATCCTAGGAAAATGTCAAGAAAACCTGAGTAAACTTTAGGAAAGATTATTTGCTTTCTGTTGATTTGTATGTTTGAGGTCATATTTTCAGCTTTTCCACAACAGGGATAGAAATTTATCTAACTAATAAAATTTGAAAGCTGAAGCTGTATAACAAACACTATCACAAGGCAATGCTGGGTGTGTCTGAGCTGTAACGTTAAATTCATTCTTCTTGTCGCTTCCTTCAAAGCTCTGCTGAGCTCAGCCCCTCCCTGGTTATCCCTCCCTGCCGAGCCTGCTGTAACCCCTACGCCTTGCTGCTGTTCCCACCTTCGTCCTTGCACAACTTGCTGCACCTTTGTCTCCACTGCACCTCTGCTGGCACAGCTTCTCCCCCTGACCCTTTCTACAGTGTGGTCTCTAAAGATCAGTAAAGCCATCTGCTTCTTGTTCTCCTAATTTCTCTTTTGTTTTCTGTCTTTCAATGTGTTCTTCCATGGAGAGATCGTGCAAAGATAAAATTTTGCATGCTAATAACTGTGTGTATTTTCTATAAACTCGAATCTGGTAGATCTGCCCTGTGTTCATGTGCACACAACAGCAGCTGAGGTTGCTGTTCTGCTCTAACTCTTTGTAGTAGGTGTCTGACAATGGGGAAAGACTCTGGGGAGAATCTCTGCTACAGAAGTTTGTATCCTGGAGCCAGCACAATTTCATGAACAATAACCCAAAGGACAGGCCAAGGGACATGTCTTTCAGTCCAATATGTATTTTTAACATTTTCACATGCAGAAAGTCTGCAGTCAAGAACCTGAAATGTGATATCAGCAATGGAACTCAGTTCATTAAAAATTCAAATCAACGGAAACAACAGGTCGTATTATTTATCTAAGCCTTGAATCAATCTGACTACTATGCATAATGATCTTAATTAGAAAAGTGAGCCGAAGCAGGAAGACAGTCTGTCTCCTGGCTTTGAAATTATCATACCCCTATCAGTATGCTTGGGTAACTTGTAATTAGGGACAAAGGTTACACATAACTTTATATGCTGAAAAACCGGTTTTATATATGTCATTTCAAAAAATCTTTAAGAAATGGTTATAAGACTTGGTAACCCTATTATACTTTGATTTTTTTTCTACCAGATTAGTAGTCTACACTAATTAATTGATGAACTTCAGAAATACCAACAGAAACTTTGCACTTATAGAGAGCCTGCACACTAATAAGTAACTGGCAATATCAGCATCAGTCTTTGTACAAGCTCCTTTCCAAAATTTCGTACCTTTTCACATCCGTTTCACCTGCATGGAAAATGCAGCTCAAAGAAGCAGTCTGGGCTGTCCAGCTGCAGACAGTAAGGGCTTTCCTGTTCAAAAACTTTACTGGTACGTTGCACCAGTATGGCCACAGTTATACCTACACAGTGCCCCACATCTTTCTTCTCTTCTTGCTTATCTTCAACTATTGCCATTGAATATGAAGTGTTCTAGTTTTGACAAAATGGCAGTCCTGTGATTACATTTCCTTTAATATTTTATTGACCAGCTGTAATGAGAAAACAGAAGACCTAACTCCAAGGTCCTGACTCATCAAAGCAGTCAGTTCCACATTTAATTTAAACAAATTCTTCAATCTAGTTAAATCCACTGGACAGGCCCACTGCCCACTCACAGTGTCGAGTCACACATGAGCACTGCTCTCAGCAGCAGCAATGCCTTCTCTTCTGCATTGGAACACACCTCTCCCTCTCTTATCACAGGTACAGATGTCCCAATTATTTTTTCCAAGGTAGTATTTAATCTTAGAAATACATTAGAAAAAGATCAAACCCTCTCTGTCACACAAAATGGCCTTGCTTTCCCAGAACAGTGTTTCCACAAACAAAAAATATGGAAATGAAAAACACAAGTAGGATCTGTTTCATCAAAGTATTAGCTACATTTCTGTGAGGTTGACAATCACCTTTTTAACATGGCAGGAATTACACGCGTAATTCTCTTTAATGGGTGTTACAAATGTTCAGCCCACACTGAAAAAAGATCACAGTTGGTATGAGTAATAACATTTTTCTTAAACATAAACAGTTCCCCTCTAGGTCTCTACATATCCTCCAACATCAATGTAACCACAGCTGTCAAGGCAGCCTCACCTCTTTCTATGTATATTTTAACTTCAATTTTTTCCCATGCTTTCACTTAGTGGACCTTTTTTTTTTTTTAAGGGCCTAAACCTGTTCTCCAATTTTGTGGGCAAATTCACTGCAATAACAGATCTTGGTGTTTAAACATCTTTAAACATTATTATTAGCATGCAAGAAATTAGAGACCTACATCAAGATCTGGAGGTTTGGGTGTTGTTTTTTAATTGAAAGTGGATTTTAGATTGTAGTTTCCCTCATTCAAGGATCTGCAAACACTTTTACATAGCTAAATGAGTTCTTGTGGCCTCCTTCTTTACAGGCAGCAGCAGCCCCCTTCCCACAGCTTTGGCACAGCCTTGGTGGTCACCAGCTGGGGCCACCGAGGCCGTGTGAGCGTGAGGATGCAGGAGCTCTGTGGAGAGGATGGCGACGGGCTGAGGCTCAGAGGGCACACATAGTCTGAGTCTTAAACTGCACATGAAGTCATAGCCCTTAGATGTGACAGGGGAGATTTAGGTTGGACATCAGGAAGAATTTATTCACAGAGGTGGTGATTAGGCTTTGAAACGGGCTGCCCAGGGATGCGGCAGAGTCACCATCCCTGGAGGGCTCTAAGGAAAGACCGGACATGGCACGGAGTGCCATCGTTTGGTTGACATGGTGGTGGACTCGATGATCTCAGGAAGTCTGTTCCAACCCAACTGATTCTGTGATGAAATGTACTCTCCAGTCCTTGGGACACCATGCATCCCCTTGAAGCTGCCATGTCCCCTCCATGGCTGAAGCACAGAAGTCATAGAATAATTAGGAGTAATTATAAGAAGAACTATTATAAGAATTATTAAGAAGAATTAATAATAGAATATTAAGGGGTGGGAAGGGACCCACCGATCACCGAGCCCCAGTCCCCCTGCCATGGGCAGAGACACCTCCCACCAGACCAGGTAACCCAGGGCCCCATCCAACCCGGCCTTGAACACTTCCAAAGCTGCGGCACCTACAACCTCCCTGAACAACCTGCAGTGTCTCACCACCCTCACAGGAAAGAATTTCTTCCTCCTACCTNGCCCCAGCTGGGCCCGGCGGAGTTGCCGCTCCCCAGCGCGCACGTGGGCGTTTGTGGAAACCACTTTATTTTAATCTCGGTTTCCCTCTCCTCTTTCCCTCTCCGGTTT